>ML685771.1:19000044-19054078 GCA_007922175.1 Pelusios castaneus
TGTCTTTGCATTTGTTGGTAGTGATGTACATGTTTTCTAGAACACATAGTTTCTGTCCTGGCAGAATCCATCAGTCACACTAGGAGTTTGAACTGGATGCGACTTGAGATAGGATGCCAGGCAGGAGTTAGAAAGCAGTATGGCATTCTCAGAGAGCTGAAGGCAGAAGTGATTTTTGGATGTCTGAGAGAAGAGAGAAATCAGAGGCCTGTGGCACTTTTAAAGACTAACAGATTTATTTATTGCGTGAGCTTTCGTGGGAGAAAATCCTTCAAAGCATCTGACAAAGTGGGATTTTCTCCCACGGAAGCTCACGCAATAAATAAACCTGTTAATCTTTAAAAGTGCCACAGGACTCCCTTTGTTTCTCTGCGGTAGACTAACACGGGTACCCCTTTGGATCTTGAGAGAAGAGAGATTACTTAAACAGAAACAGGGAGGCTACAGCTGTAGATCTACCCTGTCTCCAGTCATGCTTGAGGAGCGAACAAACCACTGTTAATATTGCTGAGCAGCTGCCTCCTGTTCTGTGGCTTGATCTGGACCTGCTGGCCATTCCAAGACTGGTTCTCTGATTTGGGGAGGCAATAGGATCAAAGCAAACAGATCTTTCATTTTCTGAATTCTAATTATCCCATGAGCATGGCCAGTGGAAGGGCTGCTTCTCTGCCACACAACTTCTCCCGCAGCACTGAAATATGCAAGTTATAGCTTAAATACTGGCCCTTGATTCTGAATTGAATAATGCAAGCTAACAAGCTTCAGAGCAGAAAAGAAGGCCTGATGGCAATATGCTGCCAGCTGGTCTTATTGGGTTGCACTCTACTTCCCCGACATGAGATGTAGAGTTAATTTCATACCCATTTTATGCTTTTTTTTTGTTTGCTTTGGCAAAAGACAATCTCACAAAGAGACATTTTCTTCCTCCAGAATTTCTGCAGACAGCTATTGGGCTTTTTGAGGGGGAACCGCCTCATACCCAAGGAAGCAACATTTGTAATTTACAAAGGCATGTGCAAATGCCAAATTATTAGGCAGAACTGCTGCTGATTTAGAAGGCAGTTAATGCTATAAATGTGCCAAGTGCCAGTAGAGTGTTTCTACAGATGGAATAAGTGGAAATATTGGAGGGATTCCAAAGGTTTAATCAAATTCAACCAGTTTTCGCAACTGCAGAATTCTCTAAGGGTTGGAACTTTAAATAGTGGACTGTACCATTGCTTTTAGAACCTGGGGGAGGTTTTCATAGAGGAAAATAAAAACTTATCTTCAAACAAAACATATAACCAGCCACTGCGGCAAGGCAATAAAAAACTGCATTTTACTGTCAGACGGATGCCATACAAGGAGAATAATCTGGTGGGTAAATATCATGGCCATAGGGACCTTATAGGAACACTATAAATAGACTTATTCTTCCAGTTATCCCATGAAGGTGAATAACAGGGAAAAGAGGAGGAGCAGGGTTATTTGGTAAAGTGACAGGACAGGACAACAGTACAGCAAAGAACTGATCCTGCAAATGCTGCACCTGCGGGGAGAGTCCCACTGACTTCAATAGCTCTGACTATAGTCTCTTGCACAGCTCACCACACAGGATACAGACAGGTGCAGCACTCCTCTGTGTGATCAAGAAGGGATTAGGGCCAATGATGTCCTCCCTGAACACCTAATCTTATTAAATTGTTGGTGTAGCAAGATGTGCCCCAAACTTCCCTGCTCAGTCCCTTTGCTTGTTGTACCATGCTATCCTACTTCCTTGATCCATGCGTTGGCTGCTTTTGAATTCCATTTTACTTTGGGACAGGAACCCTGTCCCACCTGTAAGGTTCCTAATGCACCTTTGGTGCAAATAACAATGTGTTATCTTTCACTAGCAATTGGTAGCAAGTCAGAGAAGAATGCAGAAGTGGGAAAGGAGAAACTCTTGGCAGAGGCAGGGAAGGGAAGGGATTTAGCGTGAGGTCAGTCACCTTCAAGATTTTGCCAGGGGGGTGAAGAAAGTTGTAGAGTCTGGAACCTGTAGAAGAACTGTCTTAGCACTCTCAGCTCCTCACCTCTCTCCATCCTTGCCATAATCTCATCTGTGTAAACTTGGCATCTTGGGATTCCCTACTGATTTAGGGTAGATAGAACTAGGCTTGGGGGGCGAGGAGGGGTGTGACAAGAAGACAGAAGCTCTCCATGGCATCACCCCATCCTAGAAACACCAGTGGGAATATTGCTGGAGGTGCCAAATATGGAGATATGGACAGCTATAAGAAGGGAAACAGAGGTGGCACGGCTCCAGGTGCGCTTTGTTGCCATGAGGAAAGTCCAGGGCCAGGCTGTGGCTGAAAAAATGACTATTCTATGAAGTGTCCCAAAAAGAAAAGGAGCTGAGAGGAGGGAACAACAATCCCTCTGCACACGAATGCCCCTGCCCTTTGTGGTTGCCTACAGGTTATGCATATTGGTGAGACTGGAGGGCCAGAACACCTCCTCCTTCCATGGGGAAGAAATCCACATCCCCAACATAGCTCAGCCGGGATTATCACACAATATTTTTGGTACGTCTTTTGTTCTGTCACAGATTTTTCCATAGGGGGCCTGATCAAGTGTATTTGTTTTGTGGGAGGGGTTTCACATATTTTCTAGGGTGTTTAGTTTCCATTCTCTCTTTTCTCCAACAGTCTGGAGTCAGTCTAGCTCCCTCGCTCTGTCTCTCTCTGTCACATTGTGGCATCGCTGCACACTCTGTTATCTTCTACACAGACCCCTGCATCACTCTCTGCAGTATTTCGCAGTGAATAAATTGCCACAATGCTATTAGCCTCAGCGCCACACTCTACTGCTCCTGTCTCCCTGCATCCTCTTCCACCCCTCACTTGATCCAGCCTGCTCTCTGCTTTCTCAAGTCAAGAAGGCCGAGTACCACTGCACACAAATTGCTTTAAAACTGAATTGTTTAAAAAACATTTAATAAACGTTCCTTCTCCCTGATGATGCTCTTTGCTCTGCTTCTTAGCTTTGTGGTCTCTTGTGTCTCTTTGCATTAGCTGTGAGCTCTTCGATAATCCCACCTGCTGAAGGGGGGAGAAAAATATATCTTCAGTCTGTGAGTTTAATTAAAATCAATGAAGAAATTAGAAGTGTAGCAACAATGTAAATCTGGTTTCTAATGGGGCCCCTTCTTTGTACGTCTGTCCTAAATTGCTCATCCCTTTTGCTGATGGTGAACCTGTGAGTTGTCCCTGGTAACTTTTCTCCTTTGATGGGATTTTAGTTTTCTCTTTACTCTCTGTGCAGCTATATGTATGCTGCCAGCTAGTCACAAGCGCAGGTTGCAGGTCCATGTGCAGACAAGGCGGTGTAGAGCAGCACGCTGGCAGTTTCAAGTCCACAATGGGCTTGTCTCACGAGATCCGGGGTGGGGGGTAATTGTTTTTATCTTTTGGTGGCTTTCAGTTAACTAAGAGGTTGTCCGAGATATTGCTGGATGTGGGGGCTGTTGACAGAAAAACGGGCTGAGCCTATTGGCAAAGTGCCAAGTACATTGTAGTCAAATTCCAAAGGGGTAGCCGTGTTAGTCTATTGTAGAAAGACAACAGAGTCCTGTGGCACTTTTAAAGACTAACAGATTTATTTATCGCATGAGCTTTCGTGGGAGAAAATCCCACTTCGTCAGACGCTTTGAACTTTCCTATCTTCAAAGCGTCTGACGAAGTGGGATTTTCTCCCACGAAAGCTCATGCGATAAATAAATCTGTTAGTCTTTAAAAGTACATTGTAGTTGAGGACTTCAAAGTCAGCACTGTGCGTTCACCATTATCTCCAGGAACTTGGAGGCAGATCGTGCAGTTAGATCTTAGATCCTTACGTTCCCAAAACACAGCTCCTTTCATTTGTACCAAAGGAGACTCTCCATTAGTTGAGGTTTGCAGTATACGGCACACCACTGAGTTGTGATTCAGTCCGTCTGAAATCACCTACAAACTGAGTTCTTAACCTGAGCATCATGAACAGATCTCAGAGGATCATGGGGAGGATCCCCGTGCAGAAAAAGCTAGGAATCCCTGAGCAGCTGTATCATTACACTACACAGAATGGAAAGGGTAGGTAGGAATTTTTGGCCCATACCCTCACTTTCAACCTCTTTTCTGTATGAACATGGACATGTGGCTTGGCACCTGCTGAGGCAGAGGGAAAAAAGGAAGAATTGGTAAATAACAAAGAATGTTGCATCTATAGGTTGCTTTACACACCAATATGTAATTGTTTAGAGTCTACTTCACAAAATCAGTACAAGATAGAGTGATGTTTCTTTGTTTCCCATTCTCTTTCCTTCACCCTCCCCTACACTCCACATACTTACATATTTACATTCAGAAGCAACATTTATCTTGAGTGCTGCTATATCAGGAGCCATCCATCTTACCACAATAGCATGTTCACCTAATTTAAATTCTAATTGGTGGAACAGTGGAAGACCCGCTCTTCACCTCTAGCCCTAATATTTCACTATGATATTTTCAATAGGATAATGCCTGGTTCAGTTCTTAATGGGAAAGGCTTCTCATCACAGGCCCTCCATGCTCTGACATGGTACAGTTTGGGTCCAGGAGACCTGAGGTCTGAGCAAATTGATGTGCTTTGTTCTCATTCCTCAAAGTCCCATTCAACCAGTTTGTAAATCAGTATGGACAGCTCTAAAGTGGCCTGTGTCTGGTCTGACATGGTTTTCTCTTTTGTCATGAAATCCATTTCACTCCGTCACTGTAACATTGTGTATTATGAGTCACTTCACTGGGTCCTCATAGCAATGTCCCTTGCATTCCAGCTTCTTGTTCTCATCTTTAAAGCCTTACCCCTTGTTGTACCCTCCTTCAATTTGAATCCATTCTGCTTTTGGGATTCCCCCGCAAACACTGTTCTGTCAGTCATGCAAATCCTTTTCTCTCTTTCCCACATGTCTCCTTCCACGCTTCCTATTGCACTTGAAATGTTCTATCTGAGCCTTTTCACCAAAGTACCTTCTTGCATTCAGATCATGCCCCCAAACTCTCTTCTGCCATCACACTTATAAGAAGGAGGAAGCAGAAGAGGAATGAACTGAACCACCCGCTATGGACACATCTTAATAACAGTCTGATCTTATTGTTGTCATCCTATTCTTTCCTGTCCAGCGCAGCTTGATCACCTGTGTGTGAATGACCTTCACTGTGCCATTTTGAATTTAGATTATACACTCATGGAATCTTTACGGGTTTTTCTGAGGTTCCTAGCACAGCTGGGGGCACTTGAGAAATAATCACGTGAATTTAGTTTTGTTAATGGATACTTTGACAACTCAAGGTACCATCCAGAGAGCACAGGTATAGAGGATGGGTTCTGGCAAGGCAAGCTTCCCCCGGCATTCTTTTTAGCAATACCACCTTTAGCGATGGTTCAGTATGCATGTGCCCGCTGAGTCTTCCAACAGGTGCTAACTACAATGGTAAATATTTGTTAAGTGAATACCGGGGACTGGCTTGATTCCTAATATCAATAGGGACAGCTTTTGATTACTACAACTATCCCATTTGTAGTTCCCATCCCACTGCTAATCCCCAGTCACATTCTTTACTTCAGTTTTGAACATTCTTGCTCACAAAGTACAAAAAGAAAGTAAATGTATATGGACATGTCCGTATTTTTGTACAATACCGGGTGCATTCTGCCCACTTCGTATATCTAAACCACTAACCTCTGTCTACACAAACATTTAGTTCATGGCAACCCAGGCTTTGACTCTGTCTTGCGCTAGTGTACCACACACTGATTATCCATATGGACCTTGCTGATGTGCACTAACCATTCCTTAGCACACTTTGATCTAGTCTTGTTTCAAAGTAGCATAGACCAAAGGGCACTATGGAATTGTTAGTGTGCGGCACCATGATCTGCAGGGATAGCTAATACCTGGCATGCTAGTGTGGGGTAGAGTCAGACCCCATCTTACTGCAGACTGAATATTCATTCAGACAAACCTTTAGATGTGACACCAGCCCTGCTCAAGTGTATGTGGTCGTGGTTGAAGAGCGCGTAACTGAAATATTCCTCACAAGCCAGAATGTTTTCCACAGGTCATCACTAGCACTGCGTCACATGCCAGGTATATGTTGTAAGCCAGATATGCAGTGCTGTGTCCCGTAGCTGGTATGTCTGATTTTTAAATGCTGCTATTCAGTGAACACTGTCACAGCACAGAAGTTATGGTGACCAGTGTGGAAAGATTTTAAATTTAGAAGGCAACATCATTCACTCGGGTAATGTGTCTACTTGGGTGGTGGAGAGCCGGGGGCTGTGCCACACTGCAAACAGTTGGCGTTTGAATAGCTCTGTGCAACAGGAAAGGATTAAGATTCTGCAGCAGCTACTCCTATTTGGCCAAAACTGGACGGTTTGTCTTGAATATTTAAAATTCAGGGTTTACGTTAGGGACAAAAATCTCAACTTGGGAAATAATTTAGAACTTGGAAATAAAATGCACTAACCATACTTAAGATGACCACGGGTCCCAAATTAGGTGGGGCAGTCCCAAAATGTAGAGTTTGAGTCCCGGTCCTGGGTTGAATACCTCCAGGACAGCAGTTGTCCTTGATGCTCTGCCATGCCACACCGCACCTGCCTGAGGCTCAGGGGGGGCAGTGTCAGCCTCTTCCTGGTGGGGGGCTGACATGGGCCTTAGCCCCCACTCACCATGAGGCTCCACTCCCCGTGAAGCCCTGCCCTTGGCCAGGCTGGAAGGAAGCCAGGCCAGGGGGTGGGGCCTCCAGGTGAAGAGGAAGGGCAGAGCCACCGGGGGGGGGGGGGGGGGCTCTTCTATGTGTCCCACTTTTGCATTTGGAGAAGGTGATTTCCCTGACTATACTTGGTTTGCTGAGTTTTTGGCTTAAAATTGGTAAAGAAGATGCCAGATCCATAAATGCTCTTGCTAAAAACGTGCAGGTGTAGAGCCTTGCATATAAATCTGCATCTGATCCACATCTGCAAATATCAACCTCTGTCTGACCCGTAGTCCACACTCCCTGTTTTGTATTTACCTGCATCACCCTGGGCAACCAATCAGCTGTTGGTGACTACCCCCCCCCCCCCCCATTGCCGCCCCCTTCCCAGCGGATTGGCGGCCGGCCCCAGAATTCCCCCAAATAGCTGATTGGTGATTAGCTTAGGGCCCCATGGAACTGCTGATCGAGCTGCCTGGGGGAGTGGAGGAGAAGGAAACTAAGTGTGGGATGTTGAGAGGGATGAGGGGAGTGAGAGGAGAGCTTTGCACTGGAGGAGCCTCTGGGGCCGGGCTAAGGAGGGGGGCTTCTTCTCAGCCTCCTCTGGTTAGATACTTGCTGCTGCCCCCACTAATGGGGGGCCAGTTCTGGGCCCAGGCACTCTCTCTTCTCCCCACAGAACACCCCCGCTTGTGCACTCACTCCCTGCTAGCAGTGGGGTGGCCCTGCCTCTGGGATCCCAGCCCCTCCTGCAAGGATGTAAGGAGTCTGGGCTTCAGAGGGATTGGGAACTGTTCAAGGGACTGTCTTCCCCCAAGGCAGCTGGCTGGGGTAGACACCCTGTGATCATCACCCCAGAGGCCCTGCTGACAGCGAGCTCCTGGGGGGGAGGGGGATCCCAGTCAAATAGCTGATCGGCTGGCCCCACTCCTGGATCTTGAAGGTGAGGAAGCAGCTTCCCAAACTATGAGTTGTAGGTGGCTTTCCCACCTTCGAGATCCACATCCGATTCAGGATCTGCAGAAATTGACCCGCGGATATAAAGCAGATATCCGGGGATTTGTAAGTCTCTATGCATGAGTAATATAAACTGTCTTAGTGCATGCACTCATGTCTCCATCTAGTGGCTGGCCTCGGACTACAACAGCCTGCTACTAAGTTAATTAAATGGATCCTTGATATAGGTGAGTAGGGGCTTGTGTATTTGCTTTCACATACTGCTGATGACACATCTACACAAGCATTAAAAAAGCAAACTTCAGGCCGGCCTAAATGACTAGGACTGTAAACCAGTGGTTCCCAACCTTTTTGGCTCAAGGGCCACAGATACCATTTTTACAGCCCTGAAGGGTCACCAGCCCTCCCTCTCTGCAGCCAGATGGAAGGAGTTCAATGAGGAGGCTGCTTCCTTGCTGAGCTCCCATCTCCCTGGCTGCAGCAGAGAAACTGCACACATCCTGTAACCCTGGGTACTCCACCTGGGTCCCTAGGCAGTGGCTCCCTTCTGCAGCCAGGGGGACAGGAGATCAGTGATCCCCTCCCTCTGGTTCCAGCATGGATCCCAGCAGCTATGGACTTATGCAGAACACTTTGCCATGCTCCCTGCTACAGACAGGGGAAGGGAGTGCTGATTTCCCATCCCCCGTGGCTGCAGCAAGGAGTTGCACTGGTCTTTTAGCCCTGCAGAAACATGCTTTGCCTGGGCCCTTAGGCAGCAGCTCCCTTCTGCAGCCAGCAGGAGGGGAGCTGAAAGCCGCTTTTGGCCCCCGGACCACAGGTTAGGGAATCCCTGCTCTAAACTTAAGCAGAGAAATTAATTGGGATGCTTTAGCTATCTGGGCTGCAAAGATGTCAAATCTATTAAAACACAGATTTATATGGTTTTATGGAAAATATGCCTTAACAAAAAGACCTGATTTTATTCTTTCATGAGATTACAAGTTTGGTTGATAAAGATAACTGTGTAGGTGTAAGATTCTTGTCTTTTACACACACACACACACACACACACACAGAGGATGTAATATTAAATGACTTGATAAAGTTGTGGATGATGTAAAAATAGGGAGACTGGCAAATGCTGAAGACAGAGTGATCTGGATTGCTCGACAGTCATTAGCCCACTCAGAGTCCTAATAACATAGCCAAATGCACAGTTTTGATCTAGATAGAAAGTAGGAATGCAGGCCATACTTCAGGGGTGCTAGAGCAATTTGTATAGTGAGTGCACTGAGAGCCATTGAACCAAACTGTTAAACCCTGTCTATGACAGATACCACTTCAAGCCTGTAGTTCTGGCACCTGTGCCATATCTACAGAAAGGGAGGATGTATCCCGGAGAACAGTGACTGAAAATTATTTAGGGATCAGAGTGGACAGACAAGCCAACATGAGCACCAAGTACATGGTTACGGCAAAACATGCTAAATTGATTCTTGGATGTGTAAAGGGGAATATGGGTAGGGAGATGATTTTACCTCTGAATATGGCATTGGTGAGGCCAGTTCTGGGATCTGTGCTTTAAAAAAGATGTTGAAAAGAACCACAATGATGATATGAGGGCAGTGAGAGATTTAAAGAGCGCCATTAGTTATTTCAAAGAAGATTTGAGAGGTGACTCAATAACATGGTATAAATACTTTAATGGGGAGAAAATACTGGATATTAAGAGCTCTCTAATCTAGCAGAGAAAGGCACAACAAATATCAATGACTAGAAACTGAAGCTAGACAAATTCAGCTTAAAAATTGGGTATACTTTGTTAATAATGAAGGTTATTAGCCATTGAAACAAACTGCCAAGGGAAATGATGGGTCTCTTGATGTCTTCAGATCAAGACTGGATGCCTTTTTGGAGGATGCGCTTTAGTCAAACGTAAGTTACTGGGCTCAATACAGGGGTAACGGGGTGGAATTTAGTTGTCTGTGGAGGTCAGGCTAGGACAGTGATCTGATGTTTCCTTCTGGTCTTAACCTCTATGAATAAAGGTAACATTTTGGAGATGATCTTTTAGACAAGGGAATAAATTTCTGAATAGAAAGATGCATTTGCTAGACCCGAAGTATTTGGTTTACATCACCAAGACTAATAGCCTTAATTCTTGCTTCAAAAAAGCAGACTGCATGGACGATTTGGAGAAGTTAGGGAGAAAAAGATGGGAAAAGTTCCCCAAATGAGCAATTTTAGAAATGCAAAGAACGGAATACCCAGAGGACTCAAAATAATGAAATTGGAAGTGAGAAGGTTCTTTTTTCTCACCCAGCCAAATGAGTATAGGAATCAACTTAATATAAAGAACAGTTTGAAGTCATATTCTTTGGACTTGTTTATGCTGGGTTTGGAAGGTGCGGGGGGGGGGGGGGCCTTTAGAGAAATAACAAACATTTACACATTTTTGGCAGTATTGTATTGGGGAGGACTGAGGAGAAAGGGGTTTTTTAATTTTGTTTTTTAAAAAAAATCAACATCTGTGCCAATAAAGAAAAATAATATCAATTGGACCATTTTAGTGACTTCCTGGTATTTTTGCGGTATCTATTTGAAAAAAAATCACAAAAAAACCAGAGGCATATGGGTCAGATTAATGGAGAAAAGTCTAGTAGAATTATGGGAGATGAAAGATTTCAGGAAAGATTTTTAGTTAATTTCTCAGAAGTTGGTAGTAATAGGTGTGATAGTGTAGTGGTACCTATTTGTATAGACAGTAAGATGTAAAAATGTTCAAACAAGAAATATCTCAGCATAGCTGTATCTGGAACCACTTGTTTAATGTATGAGCATAAAAAATACCATTAAGTTCAGCTGGCATTGAAATAGATCCTTATTATCCGACATAAACCATTATCTTATATTGAGATATGAGATTAAATAGCTGTTTATACCACCCCAGAGGTGACTATATTTCAGTGGTGGCTGAAGTGATCCTTCTATATAAATGTATAGATGGGTAAAGTGTTTTGAGATCCTTTTGGATGAAAAAATTCTATAAAAACTTGAGTAGAATTAGACTCAAGGTGAAGAATACCATTTTCAGTAGAAACAGCAGGAATGTCTTTCCTTCTTCTGGTGCTTGGTACCTTCTTCCCTTTCACTTTCCTGACGAGATCCTGACCCCACTGAAATCAGTGGGGGTTTTGCCACTGACTTTAGCGGAACCAGAATTTCACCTTCCTTCTCTTTCTCTTCACCGGAAATGATAGTACATCCATTACAGCACATTAATTATCACCCCTGTCATGCAGGGTTTCAAGTAACATTACCAAAACAGAAATGATCTTGTTGTTTGAGAGCAGATTCAACCACAGAGCTTGGATCGGAACCCAGGCATCTCCAAAGTCCAGGAGGAGTTCAAGCCCAGTGTTGCGATTCAGCCCCATTTCTTTGTATTAGTCCCTTGCATCAGCTAGTTCAGAAACCAGAGGCTCTTTGATACTTGGTTGGTCTCTCTCTCGTGTGTTACAAAGACACTTTTACATTGACAAATAATGATGCATCATCATGTTTGCATTTCACATCTCTTTTGTTTTTGCTTCTCTGCATGGAGACATGCAGCAGTAGATAAGGGGTTAAGCCATTCTTATTGCTCTCCCAGTTACCCCATCAGGATTGTTTAAAAATTACTTTTTCTCTACTTAGGGCAGTATAATTAGGGTACAGTAGTTGTGTGAAATTATTTCACAAAGTGACTGCGTGTGCTTGTCCATGCACTCCAGGGAGCCATGCAATTAGGCAGACATAATTCTACTCTTTGAATATTTTCTCTTTCTCTGCATAATTTCTCTCTATTCATCTTACCAGTGTCCTTCTGAGATAAACTTAGAAGTCTCTGCTTTTGGAATTTGAAAACAGATCCTATGACTACATCTTCACTCCTTGCATTTAAACCAGAAGCTGTTCATTGTGGGGGAAAGAACAAAAGCAAGCAGGAAAAGTCCTTAAATGAAATTACACCACCAGTGTACTCAACAAGTTCTGAAGGTAGCACAGAAGAAATATTGCATTCTTATTCCATTTTTGGGAGCACTAGCCCTGAGCTCTAATTCATTCGTTATCTAGTCCTTGCTCAGGCAGAGCTCTCGTTTTCCTTCATGAGGAGTTTTGCCTGAGTAGGCACTTGGCAAAGATGTCTCTCGGTTCCTCGAAGGGTTGAGATTGGAACCCTGTGCCTTCTGCTCCAAAAACACATGCCTCTAGCTTTGACAGAAACATTTGGGGAATCATGTTCTTCTTTTGGGGGTGAGGGGCAGCCACAGAAACAATGTCACACTTACTCAGTCGTGCAGCATCAGCATGTTAGATGTGTAATAATTCAGAAATGAAACTTGCGTTGTGAAATTCCAGTTTTAATTGCAACGCAAAATGTCAGTGGTTTTCATGATACTTGGAACGGTGACCCCAGTTTTAAATCCATAGTCTACATTAATTTTCTCCATGTCAGCATCTGAAAACTCAGTCATACATAAAAAGTGATACTAGGGTGCCTAAATTCCAGGTAGAGCGCTAAAGGGCAGGTCTTCACCAATGGCGGCAAATTCACCGCCATAAGATTGATATTCTTGATCGACTGGTCAGGAAGCCTATATAGTAAGACCACCCCCACAAAAGGAGTAATGCTGAGTCGCAGGGAAGGCGTTTCCCGCTGACTCAGCGCACTGAAGACACCACGGTAAGTAGATGGTAGGCAGTCGGAAGGAGATACGCAAGGTATTTTAAATACTTTGCATATCTCCTTTCAACTGCTGCCGAAGTCATGCCATGGTGTAGACCAGCCCTAGATAGAGAGCCGGGCCGTCTAAATCAAGTGTCCTCGTTTGATGTTCGTGCTCAGCATGTGTGAGCAGTGGTTAAAGTATAATTTGACGGGCCCTGGAACCCTCCTAATCTCCGGGCCCCCTTCCCGTATTGTCTGGGCCCCCTTCATGCATGTGTGGCCCCAGCCCAGGTAGGCATTTCCAACCACTTCTCAGTACCACATGCATCGGTTATCGCTCCATAAAAAGATTTATAATTTTATAGTGTGTTTATGTCTCTTGCAATTATTGTCACAAACTAGCAAACGCTGCACAACACAATAAATATTGGGATTAACAACGGTGGGGCGTAGGACCTGCCAGCAGCCAGGGCAGGGCGGAACATGCGCCCCACTGGATTTTTCTATTTTTAGGGGCCCTGGAACTCTGGCCCCTCAAATTTGGGGGCCCCAGAACTGTGTTCCAGTGCGTTCCCCCTTACTTTAACCCCTGTGTGTGAGTATTAGTAATGTGTAATGCTTAGGTTATACACTTTCATTGTCTCTAGAACACACACACAAAACAAACCAGATAGCTTGGGCGCTTTGCCTAAGAATACCCTCGATGCATTGCATGCTGTGGGCCATACTCTTCCGTCTGAGCCTCAGAATTATGCGCACTGACCTTTTAAGTGCATCTGTACCTTTTATCTCCAATATCCTCTTTATATTGTTCTTGGAGGATTTATTGCAATGTGAGAAACAAAACACAAGGTAACGAGCAGCATCTTTCCACTCTCTACAGAGCCAGTTTATCTTTATAAACCTAGTACTGACATGATGCAGTTTCTCTCTGTGCTGTGTACCAGTGAGGTTGTGATAAAAGACAACAAGTTGAAGGGATTCTTTGTCAAACTCCTGCATCGTATATAATTCCCTTTTTCCCTCCAGTGCCGGAAGTGAGCTGGTGCTTTGCAATTATATTCTCACATGATTTCATTTTTTCTTTAGTAATTCATGTTCTCTATTGTACTCTCACTCATTCTTACTCTTTTGCCTTCTCTCCGCCCCCCCCCCCCCCATCTTTCCTCTTAAAGCATAGAAGCTGTAACTGCTTCACTGTGGTCTTAGGAAAAGATACTGTTCTACTTCGCTAAGAAAGCTCATTGTGTGGTGTCATGAAAAAAGGTTTAAACAACACAAGGGAATAAAGACATCACGTTTCTCTGAACATTTTTTTTAAAAGGAATAATACATAAGCTGCTAGAAAAGGGCAAAAATGTCTCCTGCTCTATAGTACTGTCTGTGTGGCTGAGAATTTCTAAGGAAATCTGCCTTTTACATAAGGACTGAAAGCTAGACTACCCCACATCCAAACCTTTGCAAGTGTCTGTATTACCCTCATAAATCTAACAATATATCATCAGAGTTTTTCAAATCAAAGCAGACAGTGAAGTAGCATAATTGCTTGATTTTTTTTTTATTGTTTTTTTTTTTTTTTTTTAATTTTTTTTGGTACAAACTACAGCAGTCTTTACACTAGAAGCTCAAATGAGCCAGATGATAACAGGTAAAATCCTTTTTAAACCACGGCAGTATATTCTGCTCTTACTTACACTCTTGGTATCGGTGGAGTTACTCTAGAGTTACACCACTAAAAACGAGAGGACAATTTGGACCATAATTTGGTCCATAAAAAGCAAACGGCTTTTTGGAGCCAGGAATATTTTTTATAGGTTGGAGGGGGCTTTACATTGAAGCAACATTTTATTTTTCTCTTTGTCTGAACTTTGTATGGCTATAACGTTGCAGCTTGGAGTGATAAATAGTAGGCCAGCAGTTAAACTGAGGAACTGTCGCATACAGTTTGACAGGTGACAATTGTTCACTGCTTGGGCTTTAGTCCGTGTCATGCGTCCTCCCAAAGCAGTTTCCTTTAATGGAAGTCTGGGGGAGAGTCTTATCTTGTAATTTATACACACACGTTTAAAAGGTGGAAATGAGAGTGAACAATAAGGGTCTCCGTAAGATTGTGTCAGTTTTGACACTGCAGCTTGGCATAGTTTAATGCGACTTGGGAAAATAGCATAATTTACGTGTCACCTTATTTTTGGACACCTAGAAATGTCACTAGAAAGGTTTGTTTCTTTGTATGCTAATAACGCCTCTTGAGTAGTACTATTTCTGTGGCTTCCACTAAGGAATCTGTTTTGAAGGGGCACTTTCTGGTTAAAAATCTGAACCCCTTAGACAGATTTTATAACTCTTTCAGTTTTAACAATCTAATTTTCTTTTCACTATTGAAGCTGATTGATTACTTTTTGCACTTCACTGATCTTGGACAATGAGCATAGATTAGTTCAACTTTTGGTTCTTATCAGTTTCTAATAATACTTTCTGGCTCTCATGCACTAACACAATGCTGCAATTTTGGGGTTGAAAACACTGCAGGAAAGTTAAAATAAAAAAAACTTTTAATTAAAGCTAATAAAAATTAATTGTTTTCTTGGTATTGGGCTTTGTAAAATCTGGTTTTGGCTTAAGCCCACATTTTGGATCAAAATGTACTCAATGATGTCAAACATATTACACCCACTAATAAATGTACAGCTTGCTCCTCCTATATCTTAAAAAGGAATCTTCTTATCTGTGGTGGAATAGTAAGAATCATAGAATTATAGGGATGGAAGGGACCTCACGAGGTCATCTAGTCCAACCCCCTGCTAAAAAGCAGGACCACTCCATGTTTGTGTGTTTCCAAGATGTTTTAGTTAGTGTAAAAGTACAATGTTATTGATGACAAGTTGCAGAGGGGTAGCCATGTGAGTCTATTCCAGTAAAACCAAAACAAAGAAGGAGTCCTGTGGGATTTCTGAAGACTAACAGATTTATTTATCGCATGAGCTCTTGTTTGACATAGCATTGCAGTTATTTACATGGTAGAGCTCTGTTCTACCAATAATAATTTGAATTAATATGGTGCCTTCTATAGGATTATATTCAATTACTTGAAAAACATTAATTAATTGCTCCTCACTATGAGGCAGGGAAGTAGTATTACACAGTAGGAAACTACACAGAGCTAGGGACTTGACAAAGGTCGCAGAGGACGTACAAAGCAGCAGTAGAACCAAGATCTCCAGTCTCATATCTTCATCAGTTCTTCTCCCCATTTTCGTTTAAGGAAGGCGTAGGAGTTGCAGAACTGTCATCAGAACTTGAGCCATGGTCATTAACCAGTTACTTGGAGATCATACTGTGATGAGCTCTTCAAATGTGCATGCGTGACCCACACTTATGCAGGAGACTATAAAATGGTCTCAGCAGTGAATAGGTCTCGGTCGGTGTGTGTAGAGGGGTGGTAAAGGGGGGGGGGTGGTTGTAAGGGTGGGAGCTTAAATACACTGGGCCAAATCCAGTGATTAATCCAAGCAAAGTCAATGGAGGAGATGCTATGGTGAATGGTACTCTCTGAGTAAAGGCAGCAAGGGCTGGCTTAGTGTGTGACCGTTTGCTTAGCCTGGTATTATCATCAGAAAATATGGAAGCATTTTTAAAAATAATCCTGTCCATCTGTTAAGTTTGTGTTACATCCTGGCAATACCCCTGCAAACCAAAATAGTGATTGAGGGAGAAAAAGTTGAATAACATCATTTAAATGGGGAAGAGCCGACTTGCCTAACATGTCACATTAATTAAGAGATAATTATAAAAGGGCAGAGCCCAATGGTGCCATTGTGATGAGACGCTCCCACCATCTCCAACTAGACTACAAAAAATATTTTCTATGCTGAATCTTGGCAAGCAGGGGTGCAGCCTGGGAAAAGATGCTGGCTGATTGTTCAATGTTAAAAAAATATAAATACATTCAGACTTAAGTGTATTATTAACAGCGTTGATTAGGTCTTTTGAGGACAAAAGTCTCTCTAACCTATGGTGTTATCTGGCCAAGGCTGACCATGGGCCTCAGTCAACTCGTCAGCTTCTTTGCTGACAGTGTTTTTCTTTAAAATATGGACCCAGACTACTGGCACATTAGCTTCTTCAGTGTCTTCAGAATGTTTCTCGCTTTGCTTTTGTTCTGTGATCTGTTTGTTTAGCTTTATTGTGGTCTTTGCAAGTTACCCTTCCTTTCTATACCTACAGTGGAAACTCACTAAGTAGTTGGAGTATCAGCTCCATATGTGTAGTGTATTGTAGTTAATTTGTGCATCTTGTGCACCTGCACACTACATATATGCACCAGATATTCTGGAAACAGCTCCCCAAGTAGACAGATGTGTTTGCAGTCCAGCATTTTAGTTACGATTCCTGCTGCTCCTGGAGTTTCCAAGGTATCTGCTGGTATATTTTATAATATAGATTTTCATATGTCAGAAACCTTCTCCTTTTAAGCAGAGAGAGTGCTTCCTTTCCATGCTACGTTCAACTTTCCAAAGGCTTCTCTCTTCACCTTCCCAGCTTGAAATAGTCTGTATCTGTTTTTAAGTGATACAAAAAAGCTACCTCTAAGCGTCCTAGTTTCATTTACTTATTTATTATACTCCCACAACTTCAAAACTTGTTTTTATTTTAAAATTTGTATTCCACAATGTGTTTCCACTGTATTAAACCACAAGTCCTGCTTTTACCAGGTGGCCTACAGGGAATTGCCAATTGATAATGTTTAGGTAGATAGGAGGTAGACATTACGGATATGGATTTATTTTGGTTTTATTTGCTTATTTATATCTTTTAGCTAATATATTTAAGGGACCCAAGGCCATCTCACTTTGTGCATGTCCAGTGTATGTAACCATGTATTCCTGTCCATGTTACCCTCCCCACATTTCTTCAGATTGTGTGTTATAGAATCTGCTGCATTTTTTCATAAATTAGATTCTGCACAGCAGGGATTGTCTCTTAATCAGCCTCCGACTCAGTTTCCCTGTTTGTATGATGGGGTTAATTATATGTATCTATAAACCTTAGACTAGACTAGAAGAATGTTGAGGGAATCTCTTACTTTAAGCCTGTCTAGTACTTTAAAGTGCCAGCCAGGTGTTATTAATTTTAAAAAATAGCGAATCCAGCAATTGCTTTTAGATAGATTCCCTAAGTATTTTACTGGAGTATTGATCAGGGAGGAGAACAGTGTAAAACTTTAGCTCACATGACCCTGCCTCAGCCATGGCATCACCTGTCACAGTAACTTCAATGGAACTATTCACATGATGAGTTATATGCATTCTTGAATGCTTTGCTGTTGTGGGACCCTTAATATGTGCCTTGTGCATGATATAATTCACCATGCAAATCTGGTTCTCTTACCCATTATCATCAATCATCTAATTTTGAAAAATGCAAATTTAAAGCACATTAATAGATGTTTAAGTGCATAAATCACTAAATCCTCCTTTCTAGTATCAAAATTGGTTCTGGTTCTGGGATGGCACTAAGTGATAGACAGCAAAATTCAATATATTTTTATCATTTCTCCAGTTGCCCGTTCAGTATAAGGGGATCAAGTGGACTTTATTTTCAGCACAAACAATAAACATAAAGCCATCATTGCTCAAAGCATTTCCTCTGGAATTTAGCATGGATTGACAATGGCTTCTACAGTTCATTTACTTTTCTGAAAATTTTGAGTACTCACAGAGATTTCAAGAAAGGTAGAATTGCTATACACTTACGTTTTACTAAAAATAAAAATTCAATATGGAGTTTTCTGGGAAAGAGTTTTACTTCTCTGAATGTATAATGTGAAATCTGGACGCTGAGATAACGAGGATGTGCCAAAGGCAGTCAAACTGAAGTTCTTTTTTATCACAATACTCTTTGATTAAGATCATTATAGCAACTGGTAGCAACAGTACGGTTAAGATTGAGTTGGCATTTCTATTTCACTGGGCTGCAACTCAGTGTTCAAGCTGTCAGCCCAGATGCAATTTTTACAAAAAAATTAATACAAAAATGGTTTCAATCCATTGAGCTACTTTAGAGATGAATATTTTTAAAGGGTAGATTTTCTAATCTGTTCTAGATTTTTTTTGTCTGAATGCTCAGCCTCTAGATGTTAAAAGCTTGAAGTACATTACTGAAAAATGTTCTTTAACTAAGCTGCAGTAAATCAATTTTTTTAAAAATTATTATTTCATTAGCTGTAGCATGAAAGAATTATACAGGCAGAGAAAAAGAATTTGGTCCTTTTGTGCAAAATGGAGAGTATATTTTTTAAAATGTATAAAATCTAGTTTGAAATGTTATAACAAAAGTTTTTGTTTGTTTTTGACTGTCAAAAAAAATTTGTGAATTAAATACATTGTTCTGCCATTTCAGATCCCCAAACATAATGGCCGCATGCTAAGGAATGAGACTAGAAAATGAAATTGGTAAACTGAGTTTCACTGTGAAATGTAAAAAAATAAACACACCAGATCAAGGTTGAAAAGTAATTAACACTAGTGTCAACTCCCAGATAATTAAAAAATCATGAAATTGGCTTTAAAGTCATGATTTTTTTTTAAGAGTACATTTTGGGTACTTTTTTATTTGCTTTCTGCTTTTTGAGCCTTTAGGTTACGTTTGGGTCCTGTGTTCATGCTTTTCTCTGCAATCACAAAAGCTAGAAATGTATTTTTGTTTTAAATGAAAGATGAGATGCTCATGTAACTGCTTGATTCTGAGGCTTTAAATGAAACACGAAATATGAAACTCCAGATTAAATCAAGAGAGCTAGCAATAATAAAAGTAGATACTTTAAAATCTTTCTCTTCTATAGCGTTACATTGTTAACAGAGGTGAAAAAACTGAAGTACTTTGTGAGTTACAAGTTGACAGTTTCCCTTTAAATCCAAGCATAAATTCAGTAGTACTTCACCTCTCACACCTAATCACATCTAAAGAGTAAGAGTAAGGAGGTCATTTTCCCCCAAGCTACACAAAGAACACATAAGAGGGACATAGTGATGAAATATTAGTAAATCAATATAATGGGGAGCAAACAGTGAGGTAGAAGAGAAATCAACTCTGATAACACACCAGTAGTACTGATCTAATGCCACGGAGCCAGTTCAGCCCAATGATCCAGTCACTATAGAGAGGTAATACTGCGTGCTGAAAGTTCCAGAGGGGTAGCTGTGTTAGTCTGTTGCAGAAAAACAAACAGAGTCCTGTGGCACTTTTAAAGACTAACAGATGTATTTATCACATGAGCTTTCATTGGAGAAAATTTGTATGCAAATTCGACTCAGTTGCCTTGGGGTTAATCAGGGACTATGGATTTTTTTTCTCATTACAACAGGTGATTTGACCTCACCTTCCTCTATGTGCTGTTCCCCAGTGTTTGCATCCTAACATCTATTTTGATTTGCTGTTACAGCCTGACCTGATCCTATGTCATACACTTCTTTGCATTTAATTTCCTCCCATTCTGTAAGTTTCCCATCTTCAAAGCGTCTGACAAAGTGGGATTTTCTCCCATGAAAGCTCATGCGATAAATAAATCTGTTAGTCTTTAAAAGTGCCACACGACTGTTTGGTTTTTTGCTTGCTGAAAGGAAAATGAAGAATGCCTTTCAATACACGGAACGTAGTCTTTGGAGATGCCCGATGTGTTACACTTGTGTTCAGTACTGTACGGTAGGGCAGTGCTTCTCAACCTTTTCTGGGCTGCAACACACTTGGTCGCATGTTGTGACCCTACAGGACACACCAGCCCACCCTCCCAAGGCGAAATCCAGCCCTCTCCCCCGCTCTCTGTGACACACTTACCGCCATGTGGGGACACCGTAATGTGTCCTGACAGGGTGGTGGAGAACCATTGCTTATCTTCACAGGGACACACAGGAAAGTTAATCCAAATTAGCTAAAGTGGACGAGTTAGTCCATTAAGCCCCCATGTGAACAGTCTCATTCGGAATTAAAGGGAGCTTAATTGGGGTTAGCTTTAAACTATCTCCCCCCCCCCCCCCCCAAAAAAGCTATCCCAGCAAACATTTGTAGTGTGAACAAAACCTAAGATTTGATCCATTGCAACCAGACTCAGTATCCTCCACATCCACAACAAAACGTGGATAATATCCCTCTAAAAGGCACCTTTTGGGTATTAATTAGTTAAAGCCCAATTTGTTCCTTAGTTCTGCATGAGGAAGGGGCTCTTTGATCTTCTTTGGCCCTTGAGAAAGGGCAGGGCTCAGCTGTCTTCCATTTCTTTCTGGGGTCCTACAGAGTGCTCTCTCTATGGTTTGAAATGCAAGTAGGAGTGCAGGGTAGATGCACAACCCTTTCCCTGCAAGCCATTGCGAATCTGCAACAGGTGACACAAGCTGAGGCTGTATCACTATTTATCTGGAGCTCCTCCTTGCTGGGAAAACCTTCTTAAAAGAGAGTTCGCCGAGGAATCTACTTCCTGAGTTTCCTGGCAGCATGGTTCCACTGGTGCACACTGCCAAGGTGCTGGAGCGGTAATGCAGAAGCACAGGGCTTCCATGCTGATTGCAGTATTCCTCTGGCAAATCCCCAGCTTCTTTGGCAAGTTGACAGCCCGTCTCTTCCTGCCCCCAACTGTAGAATATGAGGAAACTCAGTTTTAAATGAGCCTCAAATACTTTTCCTCCCCTAGACTCTCCACCTATGGTTTTACCCTGTTAGATATACGGTATTTTTCAGCCAGGTCTTTTCTGGGTGCAGTTTGTACCTTCATTTTAAATATATGAGGGCCACAGATGTGCATCCCTGACTCTCTGGTTTGTGCCTGTGGTCAGACAGCTTGAAGCAAAAGAACAAAGATCAGTACCCACTATTCAAATGTGATTGCAAAATCCTGGGTGCTCTGAAAAAACTCTTTTCTGAATATATTACCCCGGTGCTTTGGGAATGTGAAGAATTCTCTAAGTGCAAAGCATTATAATTCCTGAATCGGTGAGCAGCCATCTAGACTCAGAATGCACAATGGTACAAAATAGTGAGGCACAAGTGGGCAAGATGAAGATTCCAAAGCAAGAAACCTTAACTCAGCATTTCTTTGCTTTTTTCAGTTTCTATCTCAGTGCTAATGTTATTTTAATATAGTTACATGGCTTGATTTACCATGATTAGCATAGCAATTTGCAACGCATTCTTCAAAATTGCCAATCAATTTGAGCTCAAAATAGATGAAAGCCCCATATAATCGGCTGCTACCATCCAAAAAAAACAACAAAAAACCAGTTCTGAAAATCTGAAAAAAGACTTGAGTTGTTGTACAGTATCTTGTATTTTGCAATGGCTGCCATGGTATCCGCAAGGCCCCTGCATCACAGGCCTGTTAATTGAGGATTGGTGAATAAAAATGTAAGCCTAAAAGGCAGTATGAAAAGATCAAGGTATTGTATGGATTTTGTTAAATCCCTTGAAGTACCTTGATTCTGGGTGAGTGACTGGGTGAATGCTGCCTCTGAAAGAGCTTGCAAAAACTCACCTGGTGGGAAAGTTTAATTAAAAATCTGGCTTTGTGAGCTTTCCATCCCTGCCTCTTCACAAACTTATTGCTGGCAGGGTCTTCGTCCGGCAGCCATTTCTTTCACATATCTCTTTTCCCAGCAGCAGCAGTAGATATTAAAAGGGAGCTTCTTGGGTCGTGACTACCTTGATGGGGACTATAACAGCCTAGGTACGGTAGTGCAGCTATGACGAAATCACTCTGTAGGGTAGGCTTAGCTTACTTTGATAGTTTTTTGCCATCACTGTAAGTGTACCACTTACCCAGGTGCTGGTAGGTCGATTGATAGAAGCGTGCTTCCAATGACTTAGCTGTGTCTAATACCATGGCTTAGGTCAGCATAGCCATGGCACTCAAGGATGTGGATTATTCACACCCGTTTAGTATCATACCTATGTCAAACTAAATTTTAAGCACTGAATTTTTATGGGTGTCTACACAGGGTAAATTAATCTGCATTAATTTCTGAAGTGAATTAAGATAAACCAAAATTAAAGCCACTTTATTTCCAAATAACAGTGTCCACACAAGGATTTAATGTGGTTTAAGTAATCCACTTCAAATTCACACCTTTAGATAATTCAAATTAATTTTTCTGGATCCCTCAATAGATTCATAGATTCCGAGGCCATTGTGATCATCTGGTTTGACCTCCTTCATAAAACAGGGCATAGAACTTCCAAAATAGTTCCTAGAGTGTATCTTTTAGACAAACATCCAATCTTGATTTTAAACTTGCCAGTGATGGAGAATCCACCATGATAATTGGTAAATTGTTCCAATGGTTGATTATCCTCACTGTTTTAAAAAAAAAAAAATTACACCTTACTACCAATTTCAATTTATCTAACTTCAGCTTCCAGCCATTGGATCATGTTATACCTTTCTCAGCTAGACTGAAGAGCCCATTGCCAAATACTTGTTCCCTGTGTAGGTACTCATAGACTCTCACCAAGTCATCCCTTCACATTCTCTTCGTTAAACCAAAGATTGAGCTCCTTGAGTCAGTCATGTTTTCTAAACTTTTCATCAATTTCGTGACTCTTTTATAAACCCTCGTCAATTTATCAACATCCTTCTTGAATTTGTGGACACCAGTAATAGACATGGTATTCCAGCAGCAGTTTCCACAGGACCAAGTACAGAGTTAAAATAACCTCTACTCCTACTTGAGATTCCTTGTTTACGCATCCAAGGATCAACCTTTTGGCCGCAGCCCTGGAACCTCCTATTCTTTCATTATGTCTTAAATATGTGTGTGAGCCATATAAAAACATCCAATTTGAATTTAGAAAATGGATATTTTTGTCCAAATTCGACCATTTGCATTAGTGGGGATTACTCTGTCTATGAGCTACTCAGAAATGCTCCACAGTACAGCTACATTGCATGGCCATTTCTCAGGTGAGAAATGGTTTCATCATGAGACAAAAAGTTTAAAAGCCTGATTGTTCCTTATCTTGCACCTAGTATTGTCGTTTACCCACATCCACTGTTGCCTTGTTACCTGAGTGAATGGAGAAATCTCGTTTGGTGGCACATTTGTAAATGACAGCATAAAATGCAGGATGATGGAGGCCTTCAATGCTTCCCTCCATCCATCAAAGGTTTCTTTATCTTGAAACTAGTAACAGGCAGCCAACCTCCCATTAATTTAACAAAGGGTCCCCCAAAAAAGTCCCTGTGATAAAACTCCATTTACATAATGGCCTGATCTATATATGATCATTGAAGAAAAATTAATTAAGGTGGGTACAATGGAAATGAAAACTGTTAAGTAGTGTCCCAAGTACAGCTGTTTATAAAATGTTAAATGCGTATTTGTAGCAGTTGTCTGAGTCCCTGCACACATGGAGTTATCCAGGAAAACCTCCCATTCAGAGCCTTCCCCTAGGAGTCACATTCCTCCTTTCATAATGCCCATTTATACAGCCTAATAAAGGGGTGGGGGTATGGTAAAGCAGTTCTTTGACTAGGGGTCCAGTATGCTCTTTGCTGGAGAATTACTAATGCTCAGTCACCAGTTAGAATTAACCTCATTGGTCTGTGTGTCATGACTACTCTGTCTTTGAAGCATAGGCGCGTTTGCCTTGCAAACATTCAATTTGCCTTGCTAGAATCTACAAGATATTCTAGCAGATTCAGTTTTATTGCAAATGAAGAGTTAACCGAGATTCTATTTTGTTTTTTCCAAGGGAACCAGCGTGTAACCTTGAATTCACAATTAGTTTAACATTTAATAGGTTGCTTTCGGTGAGTGTTTGATGCTATCTCTACAGAATTCTTTGTGATCTGGGGCTCAGAGCTTCCTCCAGCAATACGAGGGGATTAAAACCAATTTAAAAAGCATCTTTCGACTTGTTTTTTAATGTATTTATATATTTACGATCTCTGTGTTTGTATCAGCGTTGCTGATTTACCTGGAATACGGTTATAAACACAATGCAAAGTCTCCTTGAGAATACTTCTTTGACACCCTTAGATAAAGCTCACCAGAGACAAATTAGTTAGTTTTCAGCCAACATGAAAAAGCTTGCTTTGAGTACAGCCAAATACTTAGATGCGAGAAATGACTTCCAAGTGTAGCGGTGGAGATGTAAGGCGTGTACAGAACTTGTTTAATCTCTGTTACACCATGTCTTGCGCTACAGTGATAGTGTGTGCATGGATCCAGATTTTTATTTTTACTGCAGAATGGTTCTTCAGCTGCCGCAAGTGAATAAATCTGTGATGTATTAACTAATGTCAGGCACAGAGTGTTTATCAGTATATCTTTGCTGTGGTGTGGCTCTAGTATTTTTTCCTCTGTACTGTATGTACCCCCTGTTGGTGCTGCAGGCAGAACCAGAGTTTTTCTAATGAAACAATTACAGCAGTGCTACTCAATATGCAAAGACTAACACCTCCAGCAAAAGCTGATACTTGCTTTTGTTTATGATCCCCCCGCCACCTCCGGTTGTTGCTTTATGTAAGGAGAATGGTGAAATTTACTGACTTCTTCTTTGTTTGAAAAAGTTTAATCAAATCAAAATATAATTGATGCTGTCTGGAGGAAGAAAATAGTTACAGGACCAGCACAGTGTCTGTGTGAACTACCAGTGTGTGTGAATCCACGCAAGGTACTAATGATATAATTACAAGGGGACTATACTAAGGATGTTTGCCAGATCATTAGAGAACCTCCTACTCACCACCAACACAAAAAGGAAGGTGCTTTGCTAGCCAGGCATAGGCATGCACATTAGACGGCTAATAGCACTCTCCTAGGCTCAGAGCTTGACAGTGAGCTGTGTGCCTGTAACTTATAGAAAATAACGAGTTTAATGCAACAGGCTTTTTCTCTTTTGTTACCTAAATTGAAGGCGTCTAGGCCCCCTACAGAAAATGTAGCCATGATGACCTTGCTGTGTAGAGATGTTTTTTGACTGACTGCAGATGGTTGGGATGGACACATAAATGTATAAGCTTTCCTACGTACTGTAGCATGGACAGTTACACTGGAAATTAGCCATCATGAGAGAATGTAAAAGGTGGTCCAGAAATCAGGATGGTCTAGTGGGCTTCTGGGTTCTACTCCCAGATCCGCTGCTTTTCTGCCGTGTTCTTGGACAAGTCATGGCATCGCTTTGTGTTTGTTTCCCCATCTGTAAAATGGGGGGTGGTGGTGTTTTCTTGCTCTGCAGGGGTGTTTTAAGGCTCAGTTCATTAATGCAGGGTCAGATTTGAGATTCTCAGATCTTAGTATTATTGTTTGGGGGATTCAGCAGTGGGCATGACCTATATTCAGTGGCATTCTTATGATTATGAATGAAAGAAGGCTGATGTGGAGGATGCATTCAGGTGCACATAAAGGGATTACACACATTGTCTAAAGCTAGAACAATACCAGATCATTTGGATTCCACTTCTGAGATCCATGGGTGAAAAATTCAACATGTGGGAAAACGGTTCAACCCTAGGGTGACATTTCCACATCTTCTTTCAGTGATATCCAAGACGTAATTAAACATTGCTTCCTAGCCAGTTG
Source organism: Pelusios castaneus (assembly GCA_007922175.1). Lineage (NCBI taxonomy): Eukaryota > Metazoa > Chordata > Testudines > Pelomedusidae > Pelusios > Pelusios castaneus. The sequence goes on from ML685771.1 coordinate 19,026,009, forward strand.
GGCAGCTGCCCAAATTCTTTCCTTTACCCCCACCTCCCCCTTAAATATTAGCGTTCCACATTGTTACCTGGATACAGATGGAGAGTAAGACTGATCTCTTACAGGCTACAATCTCCCCAACGTAGTATTTTGTCTTAAGAAACAGACTTTAAAATCTAGCTGAACCAAAATTATTTCAGAGAGAATATTAAGTGACAAATCTTGATATCTAATTATGACACTTTCATCTAGTTGGGTGAATCACTGAGGCATATAAATTTGTCAATAGTGTTGTCTGGGAATTTGAAAAAGTGAACCGGTTCTCAAAAAGAAATGTCCACTGCTTTGTTAAACATGAATGGAATAATGCAAGAGAGAGAGTGTGTGTGGAAAGCAGCCATGTAAGAAGACTTCTTGTTTCACAAATGCAGGGAACCTACTTAACAAATCTGCCTGTAGTTGTGTTTTTAAGACCATTAAAATTCCCTGCAAAAACTGAATCATTATCATTAAGGTTGCCTGTGTAAACGCTCAAAAGTTGGGAAACGTTAAAGCACACGCACAATTTCATTTCTGTCCTTTATGTGTCTGTATCACAATATGGCTGAGATAAAGACAAGAGGTGGACAGTGGGCCAAATCTGGACCGTCAGATGCTTTTTAATGGGCCCTGAAATCTTTTCATTTTGTTGTGTTTGTTTGTTTGTTTGTTTGTTTGTTTGTTTTTATTATTTTTGCTGGAGTCTGGACCCTGACTATACTTTGATCAAGAAATTTTGACCTTTACAAAAAATAATTGACTACCCCTGCAATAAGGACTTGGCTACCTGAACATTCAGGTATGTAGCAAGTTGGGTTGTGAATCTAGCACTCATTAGGTTGCCATGGACTAACAGTTGTTTTGATCTAGTTCAGTTTCAAGCTAGTTCAGGATAGATTCAAATCCCAGCTTGCTGTGAGATAACTGTTGACGAAGACAAGCCTTATATTTTTAATTACACAATCACATACTATTTCTCAAATAAAGCAACTTTTTTGGCATCATTACATAAAAATATGTGGCATCTGATCTTTATTGACGTTGTTTTTGTAAGATATGATACATTCCTCAAAGAGAAGAGAATTTATTTTGATCATGTGGTTAGCATCCATAGATTTACCTTACACACCTGATTAAAAAGGAATTTTCCATCAGCCTTATCACCTTCTTTAGATTCAGTGTAAGGGATAAGACTGTGAGGTTACCTTATCTGAATATTCTGTTGGCCCAGCTATGTCATCTAATTGAAATTATTGTTCTGTGTTGAAAGTACAGTAGAATCTCAGAGTTATGAACACCAGAGTTGCAAACTGACCAGTCAAACCACACACCTTTTTTGGAGCCAGAAGTACGCAATCAGGCAGCAGCAGATGACAAAGTCAAAAAAGCAAATAGCAGAGTACTGTGTTAAACGTAAACTACAAAATAAAGGGAAAGCAACATTTTTCTTCTGCATAATAATGTTTCCACGCTGTAACAAGTCAAGTTAACTTTTGAAAGAGCAAGGATAACATTTCGTTCAGAGTTACAAACATTTCAGAGTTACGAACAGCCTCCATTCCTAAGGTGTTCATAACTCTGAAGGTCTATTGTATGCATAATCTGACGGCTATTGTTTACTTTTCCTATACGAGATTCTTCTGGCTTCTGTTTGTCTGGCATGTACACTGCTGCAAGATGCTCCACGTATGCCTAAGATCATAGGAAAAGTGTAGAAAATTGTATTATTTGAGAAATGCTCCTTGGTCATGCAACTAAAATTGTATACAATTTTAGGAATCTCAAATATAAACAGCTTTACGTGCAAACAACTCTTCTGTTTTATATGAGTGTCTTCATGCTTCAGAAGTACTGCAACTCACAGTTGTAGATCAGATAGCCAAAAGGTGGCTCCCAGTATTCTGTGACACAGCCTGTGGTTGCACAATGCTTTCTAGCAGCTCATGGAGATCACTGTTCCTAGTATGCAATGTTCACCTTGATCTGAACGGCCAGGCTAAGGTGGATATTGTAACCTGTATTTTCTGCAGTCTGGATCACCTTATTAAAGATTAGGATGGGTGCAATCTATTCAAATTTACTGAGTCTTCTGGTTCCTAGTAAGTTGCTGGAAAAAAGTTGTATACCTCTGTTATAAATAAAGCCAACACCACGCAGAAATAGTACTTCTAGGGCATCGATTTTTACCTCGTCCATCCTCCAGTTGGAATGGTTTTCTTTTGTACTAAGCATTTTACGGGCCCATGGAATGGAACAAGTCACAGACAGAGGTCCCCTGTCAACTGACGAATGAAAATATTCAGTATAGTCCCACGTAAGATAACAATTTATTATGAAAATCAAGGATCAAAAAGAATACTTGAAATAGTTGAAGGGGGATTATGACAGCCTCAGAAATCAGAAGAAACTTGAGGTCATTCGGTCTTTGTGTTTGGGACTGGGTACAGTGGTTCTTTGGAGTACAAGAAAAGAGTACTTTGTAGCTCAGGGCCGGTAGCTGATTGCCCCGAAATGCTCTCTGAAGAGAAAACTCAGTATCTCTGTATATTCCCCGGGAACATCTCCAGATCCAGCAAGGGGTATGAAGTTGGATTTGCTTGGCAAGTGGCCTTCGCTACTCTTCCTGATAACATAGCAGGAGGTATAAAATATTCTGACCTTGCTTAGGAAGGGAAATGTGAGGTCAGAAAATCTACAAGAAGGACTCCAGTCCTCATAGCTGGGAAGGAAATTTATTTATATTTTGGGCTGCTTTGTTTTTTGTTTTGTTTTTTCTTTTTACACTTGCTACAGTTTGATGCCTGCAGAGGAAGCACCTGCCCTAGAGCCCTCGCTAGAGAGGGCTTTGTAATTCATGGTTTTTTATTCTGTGACAGGCCTAATGAATACAGCACTCCAAGAAGAGGGAAGACTCTGTTATTAATGAGAACACAGAGTGTGCGGTGTGTGTTTTTACTGTGCAGAAACCTAGGCTCTCTCGCTCTGTTACTCTACGGTATATAACTATTTTAGAGACATTTACGTGGTGTGTTTTTTAAAGTATATTTTTTCATCCAAAAGTCTCCTAATTCTTATAAGACCGGTTAGATACATCAGAGGCTTTGACCATATAATTAATTTCTCTGGAGCTTTTCTCTTCAAGACCTAACTGTGCATACAAACCTCACTCCAACACTTGTGCTCATTTACAACTCCACTGCAGAAAATCTGATCTCCCATGGTGGCGGGTTTATTTTCTCCTCCTCTCCATAAAAAAGATTTCTCTCAAATCTGGCTACTGTGTCTCTTGCAGCCAGGGCTGACCCAAGGGTTTTTGGTGCCCTAGGCAAACAAACTATGGCTCTGGTGTCCCTGTCAGGGGGCAGTACTTTCATTTATAAGAGATAACATATGACTATATATTTTTAAATACAGAAAAAAATTCACTTCTGTCACCCCTTAAAGCCTGGCATCCTAGGCAACTGCCTAGTGCACCTATATGGTTGGGCCGGCCCTGCTTGTAGCCCTCACCATCCACAACAAACACAATCAATGGACACGTCAATGGGTTTCTGAAAATTGGAAAGACTCTGTTGGGTCTCATCTGGGGGCTACTCACCCTCCGTCTTCCAGCCTTAACTATGAAGCAACTTTCTCTGTTGTATCACCTAGCTACCTAATAATGGCCACTGGGTTTATAGGGGTATATATGTATCTTACCACTCTTTATAAAACTGAATTGATAGCTATAGCTTAGTTTCTGTTTTCGGAGCAGCTGCTGCTCATAGTAGAATATTTACTTTACAGGATGGATTTTTGCCTGCTTGGAGGTGTATTTGGTCTCAGAGGATGTTGCTGGCACATAGGAAAGTTGAGCCAGAGAAAGCCCTATCTAGCTGTGGACCTATTTATATATCAGCAGCCATACACTAGACGACATGGCTATCACTGTTCATTTAGATTTTTTATCTTCATCCACTTTACACTCTTAAAAGACATCCCTGAAAACAGCACTGCTGTGCCTGAAATTACTGAGACAGATCACCCCTCCTGCCAATGCAAAACAAGTTGGTGGGGAGAGAGGAAGACTCTCCAAAGATCTCATTGCATAATTGGTCCTCAGTCAGTCATTTGCGGGAGCAGCATTTGCCCTGCGTGGAACAAGACTCAAGGCCCACCAGAGAACCTGGAGAATCCCCGGAGCTCTGCCAGAGCTCAGGGCTGTCTGTGCAGAAGCCCTGTGCCCCTGAACTTGCTCTAGCTCCTGGCAACCTCCTGTCCAATCATCAGCCCTGGACTCCCAGCAGAGCTGGGGTTTCCACAAACAGGATCACACAATGTCAGGCTATCTAGGATTTTCTGATAAATCTCTGTGGGACCAGGAGAGGGTGGGAAAGAGGTGCTTACTTTGCCTCACCTTGGCATACCTTCTTCTGCCATTAGCCTGCCTGTGTCCCCCACTGGCAACCTGGAGCCTGGGTGCAAAGAAGTGGCTGACCCTCCCAGTCTGAAGGGGAAGAGGATACCTTCTAGCAGTGGGTCCTCTCCTCATATGTATCTGTTGAGGACTCGCAAGCTCTGTACTTGGGAAAACAAGTGTGTCGACGAGTCTAGCAGAGAAGAAGCAAAATAAACTGTATCATCTTCACAAGGAATTAAGCAAGTGAACAAGTTTTGCACTCACACGTGTAAATCAGTAGCATTTCAGGTGAAGTCAACAAAGTTTCACCAGTGTAAAACTGAAACCAGTGGGAACAGAATCAGGCTCCATGTAATTGATAACACAGCTATCATTTGAAAAGCATTAGGGTTTTAGATTACTTGGTTGGAGACAAATGTAGAAAGTAGTCCAGATTTTTTAATCTTGTAATTGGGTAGGGGGGCCTTCCTCTGCCTTAGGTTTAATTTCAGCCCCTGCAAAATAAATAAATGCAGATTTTAAAGCCATGCTTTCTGTAACATTTATAGGAAAAGGAGCAGCTGCTTTTGTCAAAGGAAACTGATCAAAAAGATTTTTTTTCTACGCAGTAAGGTTGTGTATGCATTGCAAGGTCATTATTGCCTACACAGGACAGAGAGTCTGTATGAGATGAAATGCTATCTAGAGAACATTCTTTGAGAGACAGCAGCACAGATCTTGTCCAACAACACTTGATCTCAGGATTCTTGCTTTCCTGTCTGTCCACATCTGTCTTTGAAGTCAGCTACCTTGACTCCATAAATACGACTTTGCATAAGACGTCTTGTCTTTCCCCTTGGTTTAACAAAACAAAACAGAAGAAAACACATTTGGATAATTTGATTCTCATTTAGAGAACAAATGATGGGATAGGAGGATCCATTTCAGAGGTTGGAGTGTTATTTTGCCAATCTTCTGTACTCTGAATTCAGTGGCCTGCAACTTTTCTACAGCTCCCTAGCAGGGCCAATGAGAAGACATAGAACAAAACTTTCAGGAAAAAGTGTGTGGGAATGTTTTCTTAAAAATTCTTACGGTCATTTGTGCACTCATCTAAATTAAATCTCAGTAATGGTGGTGGGTGGTGTCTTTTTAAAAGAGCTTAGGATCATTCTGTCCAAGGGTGCTATTGCTTTGTGTCCATTTTCTTTCTGGGGGGAGTGTGATGTGCAGTGTTAATAACAAATTTACCCAGCCATGGTGAAGGTTAGCCATCAGGGAGCTGGCGTCAGTTTCTCTATCCTGTTCTGACTGGCCCCTGTGTAAGTTAGAGAATCACCGCTACACACCAAAGAGATGACGGCACAGTCAGATAAACAAAGGCATTTATTACAGCATGCAATATTTGACATACATGAACTGGCTGTGAGATCACCCACCCACACACACACATTTGTGGTGCTTTGAAATGGGCAAGCAAGCCGCTCAGATATGTGAAGTGTGGCTAGCCGAATGTAGGAACATCCAACTCTATTCCCCTGCTGTGCTATTTTGAAATGAATGATCATTGCACATTTATCTTCCACCTGGAAAACCAGAAGAGATGGACAGAATGGATTTCTTTAAGGTCAATCCATAATGTGTTTAAGCTCCTTACCAAATGGCAGTACTCCTTCCAAAGATCTCTCACACATCAAGTGGCCCATTCAAAATCACTGACTGCTTTAGACCATATATCTCCTAAACGCATGTTTAGCTGGCAGGCGACGTTATTAAGCAGCCTGTTACAGGAAAATGTAGAGCATCTGTCATACTTAAAAGTTAATCTTCCTAAAATCACATGCAAATACTCTAAATGATACATACTTTATGATTGGAAAATTTTACTGAAAATAGGGGGAGTCTCTTTGACTAAAATATGTCAGTAATTCTACTACTGGGCTCGGTGGCCTTCTGAATCAAAGATTTTGGCAGCCATAGCAGTGGACTGAGGTGTTGGGAATGCGGCTGGCTTCAGTAACAGAGGACTCTCATTTTAACCATATCATCCTCTCTGGGGAGCTACTGAAATTTGGATTTGCACTGAAGTAAAATTCTTGGTCGTAGTGAAAAATTCCTCACAAAATGCAAAGAAATTCTGTTACTGATGCTTGTTTTAATTTGGGGAAGAAAATGGAGAGGTATCCTTTTAACTCCATTGACATGCATTGAACTGGGGGAGCTTTTGAAGTAAAGTGTGAAAATGATAGCTACTTTGCTATAATAAACAGAGTTTGTCCTTCTAAACAGGGTCAGTAGGCATGTGTCCTGTTTTCTTTTCTTCACAGGTCTGTGAGCTTATTTCAGGCATTTTAATGACTGTAATTATGTTTTTGGAAATGTACAGGTTGGCCAGATGCAGCAGGGCATGGAATGAACAATAAGAGGTTAAATTGATGGATGACCAACAAGATAAGGATTGTGCCTCAGAAGACCATGAAACGATCCTGATTAATGGGGTGAAAGAAAATGGTAAGAAAACCTAATTACAGCACATGAACCAACAGTGATAACAGCAAACCAACGTATTTTCCTACTTTGTGTATTAAATTTTTGCAGACTTCTTCAAAATGTAGAGCAGTGGGGCAGATGGATATTTTGTGCAAATATGTTGCTGCAACTATGAATCTTCAGTTTTAAACCCTAAGCAACGGCTGCTGCTTTTTTCTCCACACATATGTGCATGCCTACACACAGATCAGAATTGTGATTTCTTCATTTTTTTGTTACGGCACATACTGTTGTGACCATTTTGGCAGGCTGGCCTTTCCAACTTGCTGTCCCAAGGTCTTATTTGAATTCTAGGCACCTCTCCTGTGCACAAACACACACTACTGGTGATGTCATGGTCCTGAGAACTGCTGAGTAATTTCAGCTCCCATTGAAAGTAGTGGAAGATGACTGGTGTCTTTCAGGACATGCCTGAAGTTTCTTGTATCTAGCGCTGTCTTTGGTCACTTTTAACTGTTTCCATACTTGCTTTCAAAAGCAAAAACTCATTAAGAGTATTCTTCAGCACTATGCATGCCTGCAAACCAAATTAAAATAAAATTCCTCTGAGCATTTTCTGAAGTCATTTAGCCTTCAGGTTGCTAGCAGTGAGACAAAAAACTGGCATTTTAATTCTTCACAGCATCTAAAATTTATTTAAACACACGTAGTTAATTGCATGTTTCTGTTTGAAATTTTTATTAGCCTTTTAGTCTTTGTGGCTGTTGATATTTCACCTTATTGGATCTTTGAGGGCCCAGTCTGTGAGGCATTGTAGACTCAAAACTTTGTATCTATCAACAGGACTTGGTAATTGGTGTAGCATAAATCTGTGGGGCAAATTCTGTTCTTATTCACACAGCTGTAAATCTGAAGTAACTCCAGATGTATAGATGAGCAGCACTGCTGTTATCTGGGCCCCTAGAAGATAGATTGATTGAGGGATGAAACACATATTTGTGATTTCCAGCATGGCAGAATTCAGAATATATCTGTCAGTTTCAGCCAATCTTTTTCTTTATCAGATACATGAAAACAGTCTGCAAAGTAATAGCGGGTGACAGTTGCTAGAGCTACAAAAAGATTTCCTGGCCATTATGCCTGAGCCTAATCTACTGCTCCCAAACGGAATCAATGGTTACCTTGTCAATAGAAACTGATTTAATTTGTAGAATCTGATACTGCTTCCATGAAATGCAGTTAAACAAACAGAAATAGGAAAATGTCATAATTAAATACTAGAGTACAGTAGTGAATCTTGTAACAGGTTGGCCCAGCTCTTCCAATGCTGCGCCGTCACTTGACACCAAACAAAAAGCAGGTTATGTCCTGATGGCACTGAGGATCACTGTAGTGCAGGAGAGGTTGCGGTTTAGATGCAGCACAGCAGTTCTTATGCCACCATCTCCCTTCTGGAGGAACTCAGAAAGGAAACTGAGGAACTACTAGATGTGCTATGTAATCGATCACCTAAATCATCTTCTGTACAGGTGACTGGAGGGTGGCTAAATGTGACGCCAATTTTTTTTAAAGGCTCCAGATGCGATCCTGGCAATTACCGGCTGGGAAGACTAACTTCAGTACTAAGCAAATTGGCTGAAACTGTAGTAAAGAACAGAATTATCAGACACATAAAAGAACACGGTATGGTGGGGAAGAGGCAACATGGCTTTTGTAAAGGGAAATCATGCCTCACCAATCTACTAGCATTCCTTGAGGGAGTCAATCAGCACGTGGACCAGGATGATCCCTTCGATACAGTGTACTTGGACTTTCAGAAAGCCTCTGACAGTGTCTGTTGCCAAAGGCTCTTAAGCAGCGTCAGCAGTCTTGGGATAAGAGAGAATGTCCTACCATGGATCCATAACTGGTTAAAAAACAGGAAACAAATGGTCAGGTTCAGAACGGAGAGATGTAAATAGTGGTGTCCCCCAGGAGTTTGTGCTGGGATCAGTGCTGTCAATATACTCATAAATGATCTGGGAAAAAAAGGGTAAACAGTTTAAGTGGCAAAATTTACAAATGATACAAAATTACTCAAGATAGTTGAGTCCAAATCTTAGTGCGTAGCGTTACAAAGGAATTGAACTAAACTGAATGAGTGGGCACCAAATGGCAGATGAAATCAGTATTGATAAATGCAAAGGAATGCATATTGGAAAACATAATCCCAAGTACACATACAAAATAATGGGATCCAAATTAGCTGTTATCACTCAAGAAAGAAACCTTAAAGTCATTTTGGATAGTCCTCTGAAAACATCTCCTCATTGTACAGCAGCAGTGAAAAAAGCTAACCAAATGCTAGGAACCATTAAAAAGCGATGGATAATATGACAGAAAATATCATAATGCCACTATATAAATCTATGGTACATCCACACTTTGTATATTACATGTAATTCTGGTCACCACATCTCAAAAGAGATATATTAGAATTGGAAAAGGTTCTGAGAAGGGCAACAAAAATAATTAGTGGTATGGTACACATTTATGATGAGAGATTAAAAAGATTCAAAGGGGTAGCCATGTTAGTCTGTTTCAACAAAACAAACAAGGAGTTCTGTGGCATTTAAACTAATTTATTTAAGCACATAAGCTTTTGTGGGTATAAAGCTTATGCATCAAATAAATTTGTTAGTCTTTAAAAATGCCACAGGACTCCTTTTTTTATTGGAGTTTGTTTTATTAAAAAGATTGGGACTTTTCAGCTTGGAAAAACAGAAGACTAAGGGAAAATATGATAGAGGTCTATAAAATCATGAATGGTGTGAAGAAAGTGAATAAAAAAGTGTTATTTACCCCTTTATATAGCACATGAATCAGGGGTCACCTAATGAAATTAATAGGCAACAGGTTTATAACAGACATAAGAAATTACTTCTTCGCACAGTGTGCAGTCAACCTGTGGAACTCATTGCCAAGGGCTGTTGTAAAGGCCAAAAGTATAACTGGGTTAAAAAAAAATTAGATAAGTTCATGGAGAATGGATCCATCAATGGCTGTTAGCTAAGATGGTCAGAGATGCAAACCCATGCTCAGATGTCACTAGCCTCCAACTGCCAGAAGCTGAGAGTGAGTGACAGGGGAGGGAACATTTGAGGATTGCCCTGTTCTGTTCATTCCCTCTGAAGCACCTGCCATTTACCACTCTCAGAAAATAGGACATTGGTCTAGATCAGTGGTTCTCAACCTGTGGGTCGGGACGCCTTTGGGGGTCGAACGACCCTTTCACAGGGGTCGCCTAAGACCATCGGAAAACACATATATAAATACACATATATAAATAATTTTATGGTTGGGGGTCACCACAACATGAGAAACTGTATTAAAGGGTCGCGGCATTAGGAAGGTTGAGAACCACTGGTCTAGATGGACCATTGGTCTGACCCAATATGGCTGTTCTGATTTTCTTTGGGGTGGTAGCCAGGGCTTCTCTACATCCTGTCAACCCCTGATGGCTTTAGTAACCTCTTGAAGACACTGGCATCCACTATAATTTAGAGTAGCCTTTAGGTAGCTCTAACTTAAAGCTAGGGATTGGGCTGGCCTGAAGCCGGCTCAGAACTTGAGGGTACAAAGGAGGCCCTTCTGCACTTGTCCCTTTCTGCAGCTGTATTGCAAGTTCCTTGGCTATAAATGAGTATCTGGGCTACTGTGTTTTCACCGGGCTTTAGAATTAATGTGTGTGTTACCATAAAATACTGAAACAATGTTAAAATTGTGGTGCACACTGTGACAAAAGCCAGAAAATCCATAGCTGAGTCTGAAATGCTCTTCTTGGCTCTCAGCCATACTGTTCTTTGAAGCCATTACAGTCCACTGGGTAAATACACCTTTTAATTGAACATGATCTTCACTCTAACACCATAGTGTTCCTGGAAAAATCCATTCTTCAGGATTTGCACCTCAGGACTCAAGCTCATTTTTACAGAGGGAGATCTAAAAAATGGAGATTGTATAGTTTATAGTGAATGCTTTAAGACTGAGCTCCTGTTGTTATTTTAATTCCCCATTTTCCTTTCCTTGTAACTTTCACAGACATGTTTCTTTTGGCCTCAATTTCCCATGCTTACTGTCAGCTCAGAGAAGATTTGTTTGTTAAGCTGGAAGTGAATTAGTTCATTTGTTCTGAAATTAAGGGAGCTGAACCAAAAGACGCTTTCCCATATATGCCAGTTGAAATTTTGCGCACTCACAGCTGGAAAATGGCTGAATGGAGAAACTCAGCTGTTTTTTAATCCTTCTATGGTTCAGGGAGTTCACTTCAGTAGCTTTAAAGCTATGCATGTTTAAAGTTGGAGTGTAATGTGCCTATGTGTTTAAAATATTTTCATTTCCATATTCACAGTGCCCTGAAGGTAGCATTATTTGGAATGCTGGGTGCATGCCAAATCGCTTCAGCTTTAGGTTGCCCTTTCCTGCTTAAGGCTTTAAAGCTAAAGGTGGCTTAACCTTTAAGAGTGCCGATAGCATGGAGTTGGGTTCTAATTTCATACCAGTTTCACACTGAGTTTCACAGCAACCAGGTGTGCCAGTGTAGCACATCAGTGTAGACACTCACTACAAGAATGTAGTTAATCTGCCTCTCTGAGAGCAGTAGCTCAGTGAGAGAAGAATTTTTCTGTTGACCTTGCACTATCTACGGTTTACACCAAGGGGTTAGGTTAGAGTAGCTACATTTCCCAAGGTGGATGTGGATTTTTTCCATCCCTCAGACAAATAGCTGTACCAATGTAAGTTTTCAGTGTAGACCAGCCAGGAGCTACAGAACCCTGAACCACTTCCTGTTGGCTCAGGAAAGTTCCTACGCTCACTACTGTAGGTTGACAAGAATAGGACCCATAGGGAATACTGTAGGTTGACAAGAATATTACTGTTTTGCCTAGACATATTTATATATCAATAGAGCTATAGAACTGGGAGCTTCCAATACTGGTCCTACTTCCTCCTTAAGGCACCTGCAGAGAGAGGCATCTCCACTAGGAATTTACTTTGGTATAGCTTTGTCTCTCGAGGGTGTGAAAAATCTACTGACTGACCTAACCCCTGATGTGGATCAGTGGTTTTCAACCTGTGCGCTGTGACACACTAGTGTGCCGTGAGAACTGTCCAAGTGTGCCATGAAATTTTGTACAAAGGTAATGAAAATTGATGTAAAATAAACATTGTTTCATCTTAAACAATATTCTATCCAACCAAAATTATAACTTACAAAACTCATGAAAATGAATCATCAAATTAAAAGCGAGGTATTGGTCTTTCAATTCTAAACCATGAACATTCTAAACGCTGGTGGCCAAAGGACAAAATTAAGATACTGTGTACTTTTTTCTGGTAGATTTGAAATATTAATGTATTTGATCCTTCTTTAGCTTGTTATATGAACTATATTGAAAACCCCGCTAGTAAGACCGTAACCATAGTAAATGTAAGTAAATGTGACATTTATGAGCAATCAGTTCAGCTGAAAAAAGTGGGTGTGCTGTGGAATTGTTTGTCTCATTGAAGTGTGCCATGTTACTGAAAAGGTTGGGAACCCCTAGGGTAGGCCAGCGCTAGGTAGATGGAAGAATTCTTGCATTGACTATGCTATTGCCTCTTGGGGAGCTAGATTACGTATGCCAGTGGTCTCCAACCTTTTTAAACACAAGATCACTTTTAGAATCTAAATGTAGCTCAAAATCTACCCTTTAAAAATGCTACTTTCTCACAAACACGAACCTAACGTTTGCTATGCTTAACACTCACCTATTGAGTGTGACCGTTTCTAGGGACTATTTTTGCCCCCTAGGTTTTAAGGACAGCAGCAAAAATCCTTTTTTACTGACTGTCCCTACGGTTGGCAACCCTGACAGCCCTCTCTCCCCAGCCACTGCTGATTGCCTGGCTTCCGCTTTACTCCCCCACCCCCAGTAACTCCCACCACCAGCTTCTCTCTCCCTACTCCCAGCAACCCTGCTGTCTCCAGACACCTCCCCGCTCACCCTTGGAGCCATGGGGGACCTGACCTACAGCTGCTAGCCAGGGAGCCTTTTATATTTACATTTCCCACCCTAGGCTCTGCAGGCAGGGCAGGGGATTTAAAAATGCCCAGCTCCCAGCATGTGAGCAGCTGGTCTAACACAGGCAGGGAGGCTGTTACTGCTGTAGTCTGCAGTTCTACTGTTCAAACCTCTGAGAGCTACTAGTCGATCGTGATTGATTGGTTGGGGACCACTGATATGCCAGTGGGAGAACCCTTCCCCCTGGGCATAGGTAATATCTACACCAGTGGTTCTCAACCTTTTCCTGTATGCAGAGCACTACATCATCATCAAAAGCTTTTGCAGACCACGTTCTAAGAGCCAAATGTGCACATAGCATCGGTTCACATTGATGTCACTCAAAAGCGCCACTATTTAAATTCAGAGAATGTTATATTACTCAAGGATGTTTGTGAAGCAAATTACATTGCGAATAATAATGTAACATTGAATATGATACATAAGAGATACACGGGATTCTATTATTATTACATTATTCCCCCCACCCACCCGCACGGAGCACCTGCAGTACCCTCGCAGAGCACCAGTGATCCATGGACCACAGTTTGGGAACTACCGACCTACAAAGTGCTACTGTGGCAAAGATGCACCACTTCCGCATTTTAAGTGTAGACATATTGTGGGTCACTGCATGGTTCATCTACAGAGAACGCAAGGAATATGGAGATTCATATCTTGGCCCTGAACTGTGGACCTTCCACAGCCCCAGAATTCCATCTATAAGTTGTTTTAAAAAAAAAAAATACATAGGTGTGTGATGTGCCTGACTTAGTGCTGCCTTGAAAACCGTCCTCTTTTGAATTTCTTGACTTTTGTGTCCACGTTTTCTCACCATTCACGGTGCCATAACACTTTTTTTTTTAACTTTATATTGTATTTTATAACTCTGTGGGTATGTACATAAACACACATTATGGGCTAGATCCTCAGTTAGTGTAAATTGGCATGAATACATTAAATTAGTTGTTTGTCATCAGTTTCAATGTAAAATAAATACTCTTGATAAAAGTGACTATTTTAGATTGCATGAATACCAAATATTTTTGTATGTACTAGTCCTTTTACGGTAGCCTTTTCCTTTGAACTATTTCCCCTAGACTCGTACTTTTTTTTATAGATACTTTGTCGGTTACGCCTTTTTGTATTTGGTACTTCAGTATGGTCAGATTCTGCTACCCTTAGTAGTATTGAGTAAACTTATGTCTTGAATAGTCCATTTGATTTCAGCAGACCTACCTAAGACATAAGAGATGACTCAACATGAGTAAGAGTATCAGAATCTGTCTCTACATTAATAGAGACCATGTATTTATTTATTTACTTCCTTATTTATAACTACAATAATATGTATCATTTTTCTTCTTACACAGATATCAGTGCATAACAAATGGATGCAAAATAAATAAATACATTATATTCTCTCTTGATGTCAAAGATCACACCAGCTCCTGATCCACTAGTTGAATTGAAATATATTTATAACTTTCTTTTTCTTTTGAAGAGACACTAACAGGTTAAAAATCTTATTTAAAAGTAATTCCTTACCTATACCACTATAAAAGCATCTTATTGATTACAAATATTTAAAGAATTTTTAAAATCTAATTTACTTTTAACTCTACATGCCATTTGTTCTATTTTTTGCATTTCTCTCAGCTTGAACAATGCGAGTTTTAAGTCACTGTAACTTTCTAACTGTTGAGCACTGACATTACAGAGAGAGATTTGCAATTTTTAAAAAATATTAATAGGAACACTTCTGTTAATCTTCAGTTTTTTATAACATACATAATTTTACCCAGATTTGACATAATAGTATCCACTTAGCGACATGTTGTTTTTTAAAAAAAATAAACAAGCATCAATGTTTCTTTAAATATAACCCTGTTCCTGTGCCAGGAGGCTATAAGGTGTAACATCTTGGCATTTTTTTTGTACATCGCAAGATTAAACATTTCAGTCTTATAGGAAAGAGACTGCTGTTTTTCAAAGAATTGGTGTGCAAAAGTCATTTCCCAAAATATAGAAAGAGGAGGGAAAACAGTCAGATCAGAATTCCAAGGTTCTTAAACCATCTTTCTCCTTTTCCCTCCCTCCCTTTTCTTTCAATTCCTCCAGAATCACGTGACCCAGACAGCGATGAGAAGCCTTGCTCTGCTGCAGATGCTGCAGTTACATTTTCAGCCTTGACAATAGCTCAGAAGGAAAATCAAGTGTGCCACCGAGTGCTGCCGCTTCTGACTTCAAAGAAGCCCTGTTTGTTGAGCCCTCCTTCTCCTCTGAGACTCACTGATGTACCTGAGCACACTTCAGATGACTCGTCCGCACACGCTATTTCTCTTACATCTTGTGTTACAAAGGGCATGAGCTCCTGGTCTCTGCCAGGCGATTGTGAGAAGGCTCCATTCACAATTATGGAGCCTGGAGGCATGTCAGCTCTGACTGGTGACTGCTTGATGCAGCCAAGCCGGACCTGTCTCGGCTGCTTTATTGAATCAAAGGACGGCATTGATGCAGAGCCGGGAATAAGCTTAAAAGTGGGTGATATAAATAGGGATTATGACACCTGTTCAGTCTCTGATATAGGGATTCATTGCATGAGCACAGGAGAAACCATGCGATACGGGGATCAACTGCTTTCAGACCAGCTTTTAAGCTTCCCTATGCATAAATCGAGGGCAGCAGACAAAAGGGATGCAGAGAAATCTGACAGTGATTCAGAGGACCCCACTCAGAAAAATTATTACGAGGGATTACTATTAGACAAATGCAATGGTGAGGAACCTTTACTAACAAATCCCAACCAGGAATGGGGGTATTTCGAATCTTTCATTAGTGAAAGTAAAATTGAGCTGCTTGACCTTTGCTCCAAAAACGAGCTTTCTGTAAACCTGTTTTCCGAGGAAGATGTGGATAATTATATGTTTGATGATGATGATTCAACCTTGGGAAGTGACGTCTGCTCCTTAAAGATTAGATACGAATCTTTCCAAGACAACGTGAGGGAGAAGACCAGCACCCTACAAGAGGATGCCCAGTTCAACTTTTTCCCCAGCGTGTTTGGCAACTGCACTAAAAGGGACAGCAGGAGCACCCTGAAAAGGGGAGTGGGGGGTGGTGCTGACCCTTCCCAATTCAAATCTGAAGAGGGCATCATCTGGGGGGAGGAAGAGGAGGATGGTGAGGAGGAGGACGGGGAGGAAGAGGAGAAAGCTGCCTTAAATAAAACATGCAACAGTACCGAGGTGGTGCAGTATATAGGCCCTAAAAGGAGCCACTTCTTGGACTCTGTGAATTCCACAGAGGACTCGGGGGAGTTCAGTGATGACAGCACCTGCACGGAGTCCTCGGACGACGTGCTGCGGGATATCAAGGACTGTAGCAGGTATCTGTCTAGGGAACATTCCAGTTCCTTCATCCAACAGAATTACGGGCTGCGGGCCAAGAGGAAAGTGCGGTACAGTGAAGACTACTTGTACGACGTGGATTCCATCGAGAGCGAGAAGATTGTGGATAAGAAAGAATGGGTCCCGGACGGACCCAAAGAGGAAGATGACGACGAATGGTGCCCAAAGAAAAGGCGAAAAGTCTCTCGCAAGGAGCCCCCAGTTATTATCAAGTACATCATCATTAACAGATTTAAAGGAGAGAAGCACATGCTGGTGAAGCTCAGTAAAGTCGATGCCAATGAGACAACTGTTACCCTAAGTGAGGAACTGCTCAGCAAGTATGAAAAACTGGCCCCACTGAAGCGCTTCTGGCAAGAGAGGCAGCAGAGCCGGATAGATTATCTTAGATCATCTCTCTATCACAAACAGAATTTCTTTCTTAATGGCTCGGATGCCTCGTTCCTCCCTCACCCGAGAAAGCGAAAATGCAAACTAGCAAACAGGCACAGAATTCAAAGAATTAAAGCCATTGAGCAATCAGTGAACAAACTGGGCTCCTGTTCCTCTGATCAGAAACAACCTTGCAGCAGTAAAGAGGATGCAGGCCTGAAAGGGATGCAGGCATTAGCCATAGCTACCCCCAGCTGTGCGAACAGATTACATTTAAATGACATCACAGGCATTGCCTCAGTGAAGTACAAATCACAGGAAAGGGAATTTAAGGGGACAGAGAGGAAAGTGCTGCGCCGAATCAAATTCAAAAGTGAAGCCAGGTTGAAATGCAAGAAAATCAAAGCTGCCATCAATACGGGCGAAGTCTCTCCTGTTCTGGAAAATCAGGACACAGCAGCTAGTTTGAAGGATGAAAATATTCCTTGTGCTTCAGACAGCTCCCAGATTTCTGAGTGCCATGAGGATAAGGTTGCTAAAAATTCTACTTTCCTGCCAGCCACCTGCTCTCCAGACAAGCCTCTACCATCTGCTGATATCACCACCAATGTACCCTTGATCCCTGGCGGGTATCTGCAGACGCTGCTAGATTCTTCTGACTTGTCAAGTAACGCTGGTATCTCGTACTTCGCCCAGCATCCCTCCGAACAGCAGCATTCACTCCCTAGCATTGTTCAAACAGAAAAGCAGTTCTCCGCTCTGCAGACAGCCCAAAGTTGTGTGCTGTCCCCACCTTCCGAATCTGAACTGCAGCAGTCGCCTGGCCACCTAGAAATTGAGCAGAGCAACTTCAGTAGCATGTGGCCAGCGAACAAGGCTGGCGGCAACAACCATCAGGAATTTGCAAGTGACATGAGGGAGGCTTCTGCATTAACGAGTGAGTTTGGTGGCTCAGCAGTAGCAGACAGCCTCCCAGCCTCTGGATACTGTCAAGTGAATCTGAATAGCAGCAAATTGCTATACCAAAAAAAATGTATGCCGGATAACCAACAAGTGCAGTCTGATGATTCTTATCAGTCATGTCATTTTAATAATGGAGAGGGGCGCTTTCACTTCCAGCGAGGTACACTAAGTACGGATGATGGCAGACTCATTAGTTTTGATTCGGTGGGCTCATTGTCAGTTAGTTCGAGCAATTACAGTTCTCTAAGTTTAAAGTCTTGTGAAAAGGATGGCGAAGATGATATTAATGATGATTTCTTGGCCCATTGCAGTCCCAAGCTAGTGATCCAACAAAGCATAGATGAAATAACCCCTTTGAAAGAGTCTACGGACCTTTTAGACATCTCCAACTTCACACCTGATAAGTTCCGTCAGTCATCGCTTTCCGAAATGTCTCCTCCAGACACCCCCAATCTTTCCCCTCAGATAACTGTGTCGGATACCAAATCATTAGGCAATCTGAAAGGCTTTCAAGAGAGTGCTCAGACTGTGCTCAGCAATACTGATAAGGCCAAGTGGAACTGTGGGGTTCTCCAGACCCAAGAACAGGCAGATAATGGGTTTAATTTAAATAATCATCAGTTTCAGTTCCATATGTTCAATGATGAAGATTCTGTTAGCCTCCTTGAAAAAAGTCCATGCTTGACAACATTTAATGAGCCATCTGGTCAAATTAGCACTAATAGCAAAGTGTCAAAATCGAAGAGGAAAAGTTCATCCAGCAAGAATGTAGGTACAAACCAAAGCTCCCCCCAGAAAAACACTAGGAAAAAATCTCCTAAAACCAACAAAGGAACTGATAAACCACAAAGCAAGAATTCCAGGCAGACTCCCAAGTCAACGAGGAAAGGGAAAAATGCAGCTGGAGTTAATGGTGAGAAGGCTCCAGCAGTTAGCATCAGGGCAGTCAATCAGTTAAATAATACAGCCTCAACAACAAAGACACTAGCTGAATGCATTCAGCACTGCAGCCCAACCTCTATAAAGATAGGAAAGCATAATGGACTATCTGGTGAGTGGTCACTAAGAAAAGACAATAGGACAGGCTGGTCTGAAACTAGTATAGGAAACACTAACAGCCTCCTTGATGATGATCAAAGGGAATTTGAGGAACCTTCCAATATTTTATCCAACATTGCATCTGGAATGGCAGATGTTCAGAGATTTATGATGGCCTCAATTGAACCCTTGTGGGGGCCCGTTGGCCATAACAGCGTCCCAGATATATTCCGGTCACCTGAATCTAACAGCCTGAAATTGAAAACTCTTAAGATTTTGGCAGGGACTTCACAAGAGTCCAAGAAAAAGGGAAATGGCAATTCTCCGGGAACGGCGAAGAATCACAAGTCAAGTAACAAGGGCTCAAGCAAAAACAATGGCAAAGCCACAACCTGTGATCCCAGTCACCCCAACTGTTCAACTGGGTACAATACAGACATTCACGCTCCCTTTTTTGATAAAAGCTATAGTAACCTGAGCACTTTAGGCAATAATGGACCTACCCATAAAAAGCTGTACCGTCATAAATCGAGTTCTAAATCTCTGAGGGATGAGAACTGTAAAGTAAAGCGAACGGACCGTGAACAGACCCATAAGGACCCATCTGTGACAGCTTCTTTTGAAAAACTGAGGTAATGCTGCACCAAACTGGCTGGAATGCACCCTTAACTTCCCTAGTACCTGCTAAGCCCGCTGTTCCTCATTTTTTCCTTCCTGAAAGCAAGAGTTGCATGAAAGAGACATTCCCTTTTACAGTTTTTTTTAAGTGCATGAAAATACTTATTACTTGCAAGCTACCTAAAAGAATGACCAATTTTCTGGCTTGGCTGGGGTTAAAAAACTAACATGGCTACTCTTTTCTGCTGTTTGGCTTCTTCAGTTTTTAATTACTTATTTATTGGGGGAAAAAAACAAAACAATTAATGACATGCTCTTTTTAATGATTTTGAAAAGAAAAGACTTTTTTTTGAACATTTTGTATAAAACAAAACACAAAAAAGAGGTTATGCATCCAAAAGCCAAGATATCTAACTAAAGGCTCTTTAGTTTGAAAATGAAAACTCATTCATAATTGAGCTTCATGTGGCAATTTCGAGTGCTTTCTAGCCCCCTCTGCTGTTTATATCATAAAGCTTCATCTACTGTATCAGAGTTTAGAGCATATGATCCTATTGTGGTGACTCCACACAAGCTAACTAAGGTGGCATAAAATGTTTGATTTTTCTGCAGGGAATCAGACTACATTCTTCTTAAAGCAGAAACAACATTTTTGGTTTTCCCTGTGTTTGAAGAAGAGACTCCTTTTTCTAGAAAGACGTTTGATGTTTGGGGTTTTTTTGGTTTTTGTTTGTTTCTTTCAAAATATGCCTTGTGGTATGTTGAAATGTAAGTGCTGACATGAAGAGTTTGAAATTGTGGGAATTTATTATTTGAAAGCAAACCTAATCTGGTATTCTCTGTGAAAGACTGTTGTACAGTAGTTTATGCACTATTACCCACAACAACAATTGTGCCAAACGATGAACAAGTGACTGGACTGTACATATTTTTACTTCTCTATCAACATTGGGTTGTGAGTGTTTTCTGGAACTATGCCTTTTGATTTACTAGAAACATTCCAGTCATTATGTATTAACCGCTCCCCTTTGAAAGCACCTGTAGCTCACAATGAAAATGATGTTGTTCACTTACAGAACTTACCAAAAGTTTTATGGACATAACTAAAAATGTGCCAAATTTACTTACCTCATTTCATGGATTTGCCCTGTGGTTTAAAACTCAGCCTCTCTCTCTCACACATGTGCGTGGCGCACACTCACTCACTCAACTTTAAAACTCAAGCTGGGAAATTTTAATGTCCTCTCTTTAGAAACATGAGCAAAAAAACAAAACAAAACGTAATAATGAAATTTTGAGTTTCATTATAGGAGAAAGTTGAAATGTTGGAGGAATTCAGAAAATCACTCACGGTAAGTTTGACAGGAACTCAAGAGTCTGCATTTAGAGACTACAGAACAGCTGCTTTTCAAGTATCTGTTTCTTAAAGCAAAACCTGTAGCTGAAGATCATTTAAAGTGCAAAGTTATATTGCTGATACTTTGTATCTCAGTTTTATATATTTTATAATAACCTGGGATAAATTCTAAAATAGTTATAAAGTTAAAAGAATACATTTCATACATTTATTGCTATTTACTTTTTATTTGAGAAGTTTCTTAAACATTTTTATGCTGATCCTGTCAGAAGTGGTTTTCATATCTCAGCTTTGATGTTTTCTAAGTGTTTAACCTTGCAATGCCAATATTGTTTGAAATTTTAAAATGAAAACAATTTTCAATGCAACAATTCACTTTTTTTTTCTTTGACTCAGTACATAATAAAAAAGAAAATGGAAATATTTATGATCTCACCACATCTAGGCCAGATCATACACAACTGAACTTTATTAAGACAGTGATGAGTATTGAATGCTGAAAGTATTTTCAGAAGGCCTTATTTATAGCCCTACCATGCCCTCACCCTCAATAAAAACAAACAAACAAATTAACTTATTTTCCTTGTGCAACTGAGAGCCTGTGCATTTTGCTGCTGATTTATTATGAAACCTTGATATGCAAGAGACCTGCTAACTGGGGAGCTAATGGAAGCAGAAGGGAAGTAAGGTTAGGTCACATATTTATGCAATAGAAAATTATGGGTACAGGGAGAGGGGCCTTAATAGCTGTCTAAATAGGAGATGGCTTTCTCAGCGTGTTCATGAGTATAGAGGTGGCATTTCAAAGTATATAGGAATAGACTTCGGTTTGCAGTACATGGAAGTATATTTCATATAATCATTTTTTCTGTAATGTTAATGGCAGAGCTGGAGGTGGTTATACATTTGTATATTAAATTAGCAAACCCCTTGAGTAATATTGAAAATTAGAGATAGGACTGAGCTGCAAACTTCTGTGCTAGATCCAAACTTTCTTAGTATTTGGAGTTATTCAGATATTCAGCCTCATCTCTTTAATAACACTCTGTTTTGCTTAACTACTCTCCCTGGCAGTTTCTCCAAAAGCATCATATTAGTTGATTTGTCCTGAAAAATAACATTACAGTTCTGCTGGAGGGAGTGCCTCTGGATCACATCAAGGTAACCAATAGCTCTGTGATCTCATAGTAACTTGATTTGTGAGACCCAAACAAGTGTGGGCCAGAGAAAATCCCACAGAAAATCCAGCATCCCACAGAAAATCCAGCAAGTGGGAAAATAGGTGGAAGCGACCCCAGAACTGCTAAAGCAAAAGCTATCTACAGGGATAGCTCTGTTAGCCCCCCATCTTTGGTGCATGGCTGTGCTAAAGTCAGGTTTCCATTGCTTGTCTCCCCTTAGGGCTGCATAGTAGTAACCTTGAAGGGAACTCAGAGCTGTGTTAAACAGTCTTAATCCCTTGGATGTCTTGTGTGGCAAAGAATGGAGTCCCCCAGCCTTCTCCATTGCCATGGGGCTCTAGTGGGAAGAGGCAGTTTCTCCCCTGAACAGGCCAGGGGACATTCACCTACAAAGGGTCCCATCCATATATGGCTCCCAAAGAGACAGTCATGGCATATGTGATTACAAAGTCACTAGTGTTTGTATTTATGTAGTAATCAGAGGTTAAATGCTCTTTAAAATAAGGGTTGCTAAAATACCGAAGAATCTCTAGATCTGTATCCCGTTCAGCACATGGGAGTTGTAAGGGGGTGGGGGGAGGGGGGGAGGAGGTTCTGGTCACTACTATTTGGGATGTTTAGGCTGCTGCTCCTATGGAGCTGGGTCAAGAGGAGTTCCCTGCCCTTTGACTCCATCCCGCCATTTGAAAGCACATTTCTATTGGTCTGGATTGTGTTGTGTGTGTTTAACATACAACTTTGTGACTCATAGTAAGGTGCATTGTCCTGAAACAAACAGCAATATTTATCGCATTTGAGAAATGTGCAATAGGACATGAATATAGTACTAAAACGTATCAATTATTTTATTATATCTTGCAAAATCCATTAGTACCCAAATACTATACATTTCAGTACAATATTAATTGCAGATTCCAGCTCTCTTGACACTCTCTCAGCTTCATGTCTCCCATCTTTCTGGCCTCCTTGACTCTGTCATCCTTTAACTGTACCATCTTTCCTTGTCACTTAATGCCTAAAAAATAAAAACTCTGCTTACTTGCCCCTTAACTCGGTTTCCAAAGCCAGAAATCTTGGAATTGTCCCTGAACCAAACTTTTGTCTTCTACCTTTGTTTCCCTTTTCTGTGTGCCTCCCTATAGCTACCTCGAGAACATATTCATAATCTGTGTTTGTCTTGTTTCTTGTCAAAAAGCTTATTCCTGCCTTCACCATTTATGATCCCTCTTTTGTAGTCTTACTCAAATGTTCTGGAAGGTCCAAAATATTGTAACTAGGGTCCTTTCTCCAGGATCCCGTTACTACATGCTGGCCTCTTGCCACTTTTAAATTTCCTTTTAATCCCTGAAAGAATCTCCAAGGATTCATTCCACCCTTCCCTCTCTTTAGATCTCCTTCTATTTCCACTCTGCATCCTTTTGGTCTGCCTCCTCAGGATCCTCTGCAGTTCCATTGCTTTATTTGTGTTGGCTCATCTGTGAGCTGTTCACTACAAGCCATTAAGCCATTCCCTTTTACAGCTTGTTTTTTAAGTCTGTTTTCAGTGTATCTTGTTTCACTTTTACTATAAATGCATTTTATGATCCTTTTGTATGAAGGATGCTATAAAAATCGGATAGTATCCTTATTCTCTTACGATGTACTGTACTGCAACTCTGGCAGATTTCTGTTTTGGTGAGTTCTAATCATCAGATAAATTAGAATACATAAAGGGACAAACTAGCCAATTTAAGAGGACCCATCATTAGCCTGGCTTAGATTCGAATAAACTGGGTCAGTTTAACCTAGCCCAATTTCATTTGCTGCCCTTCCAATTCCAAGAATTGAAGAGAGCAAAATTGCTGTGCTGAAAAGAGCCACGATGAGAGTGCCACATTTGCTAATCCTGGTTTTAGCAGGCCTGGTGCCTCCTGCATGTATAGGGAAATTCTCCACATTCTTTTTGTAAATACACTAAGGAATATTTCCTTTCAAAATAATTGACAACCTGATTTTAAATTACAATCCCCCAGTGTCCCTAGTTTTGTTAGAGGTACTTGCATATAGAGGTTTTGTAAAGACAAAAAGATTAATAATGGAGAACTGGAGTAATCGTACAGCCTAAAAGGAACTAACTTTCATTTTATATCCCCCATGCCTCCCCCATTTTTTAGCGTAGATGCTTCTTGAAATAGGAACCAGGATCATGAATTAGAGTCCTGATTCAGCAATGTACTTACCCATATGAATAGTCTCATTATAGCGAATAGGGCTACTCTTGTGTTTAAACTTTGGCACATGCTTTTATATCTTGCTGAATCAGGGCCTGCATGGAAAGGGAAAACATTGTTGGGTTCTGTTGGATGATGCCTGCTTTGTGAAACAGTTGCCATAGGTATAACTTTTGTTTTTAAAGGTTAAATGTGCTGCTGTTCTGTGGTATGATATTGCAATCTACCATTTACCAAAACAAAGACATTTTCAGCAGTTTCAGGATTGGCACCCATAGGATTCGAGTCATCTTTCTCTTAGGCCCCAATCTGGTGACACACTTGCATGTGCTTAACTTTAAATGCATGACCAAACATGAATGATCCCATGGGACTACTCGTGGGTTTAAAGTATTCTGACCTTCTTTGCTGGATCAAAGCCTTACAGTGGGGTAAGTCAGAAACTCCATTGAAGTCGGTGTAAATGAGATGAGAATCAGGTCCATAGACTTCAATTGATGCAGGACTGTACTTTCTCAATTTGGTGCACTGGACTTTTCCTATGCAGCTCCCAGAAAGTATAGGGGAAATTGCATAGCTCAAGCCACTGCCATCTTATTTGAGAATGTGCTTCCTTGACTTTTCAGTGTGTAAAATCATGCAAAAAATAAATAAAGTCCAAGGTCTGTGGTAGAAGCAAGACTTTTCACATCTGTTTCTCAGGTAAACAAGTGACCCTAATGACAATAGAGTAACAGCCATCTAAGAGAATTTGGATCTAGAAAAAGGAGAGTGCCCTCATCCCACAGGATGGTTGGGTTGTTAGACATATTTACTTAGCCTTTGAAGACTTTAGTGCAGGAGGAAACAAGAAATAAAATTTGTATTCACCGCTACACTTCAGTAGATAGAAATGTGTACATGTCAAAAGCACAAAGGGAAAATTAAAAAAAATAAATAAATAAAAAAGAAAGATACCAGTTAAACTCCTTTTGTCTTTTACTTCCCGTGGGAAGCAGGGTAGAAATCCAAGGAGATGCTCTGTTTCACTGCCTGCAGCGTGGCTGTGGACATTTTGACTGCTGCCTACAGAGATTTGAATGTACTGCTCCTTAAGTTAACTTCCATAGAACTAGAGGCACCTCTAAAGTTGCTATTGTTTTATGGTGCTAAAAATAACTTTTATCCCCCTTAAGCATTTAAGAAATAGTAAATGGCCCTTTTTATGAATGTAACATATCCATTTCTGTTTAACATTTTACACTACAATTCTAACATGTTTGGAAATTATTTGCCTTTTTTCTTTTAGAATAAGCTTTATAAATATTCTGTAGAGTCAATTGAAGTATAATTCTTAAGGATCACTCTAAGACGCCTACAAAATCTTGTATATTTTTAAGTGTGCCAATTTGTAAAATATTTTGTAAGTGTATATTTTTCTTAGAAAAGTGCTGTGAAGTGTTTGTATGTGTGAGGTTTCCTTTTTTTTTCACCTCCGGGTGTTAATAAAAGGATGTATACTTAAAAGTTTCTGGTTTTAAAAACCAAAATACAAAGAAAAAAAATTAAACTTTTGTTGGGAATTTTGTAATAAAAAGAAATGTTGTGAAAGAGTGTAGTGATATTGTGTAAAGGGAACTGGAAAATGTGTGAGCGCTTCGCT
This sequence comes from Pelusios castaneus, assembly GCA_007922175.1. Lineage (NCBI taxonomy): Eukaryota > Metazoa > Chordata > Testudines > Pelomedusidae > Pelusios > Pelusios castaneus. The sequence continues at coordinate 19,051,769 of ML685771.1, forward strand.
GTTTTATAGATCCTCTTGTAAATTATTCTTGTAATATTTTTGGTTTTGTTGTTCTTGTTGCAAAGGTTTTAAATATTTGTGACTGACTCTGTATGGTGAAAACGTCATATTGTTAACTTGCTGAGTTTTGTTATATTGTTTATGGAATAAATAAAAAATTAAAAATCTCATTTTAAGATCATGTATGAAAAAAGAAATTAAATCTCATTTGTTGAATATTAGAAATTGTAAAAAAAAGTCATTATTGTTAGAAGGAAATGGAGTGTCTTGCGTGCTCCTGATTCTAACCTTTGGATGCTCAGTTTCACTGGGCTCATGTTAAAGACTATGGGCCATAAGGCTCCTAGTGGTGAGCTGTTCTGGGAGGCTGGGGATGAGCTGCATAGAGCTGTTTGGGGGGGGGAGGGGGAATGATAAACATTCTGAATCTTTTTTCCAGTTCCTTTGAAATGTAAAAGTTCAGCAAAATTTGAAAAAGGTTTGTAGTTGGTCTAAATACAAGGATACATTTTCAAGATCCAAGTCCTCTCCCCGCCTTTTCTGTGGACAAGCTCTAGAGATGCAGCACCCCCAGGACATTGTGTCTTTAAGAGCTGGCAGCAGGCCGAAGAGTTGCAGGAGAGTTGGGGCAGCAAATGGGGTAGTCTGTGTTCCCCCATCCCTGCATTTCAGGTGTTATCTGCGGCACAGGAGTGCGCTTCCCAGTCTGACATGTTCAGAGTTCTAGCCATGCCATCCCGATGCTCAGGGAGCGAAGGCCGCCAGGATAGGACTGGGGGGCTGCTGGGATAGCTGATGGGACTTTCCCTTTCTGTTCCTATTCCTCACCTAGGAGTTGTTCCAGCAGAGCGATTGAGCATGTGACTAACTATAAGGCTGTGTGTAGGCTTTTGGGACTACTCATTTACTTAAACATACGCAAATGCCAAAGAGCTTTGCTGGATGAGGACCTAAATGTTGAGTGTTGCAGCATCTTTACTTGTCAGAAGATGAGGGGTTTGTCCCCCATTAGCTCCAATGCAGTGTTTCCTGGCAGAGGTGCCATAGTGCTGAAGGCATGTTCTGCGCAGTGTACTCTGCCCTCAAATGGGGTGGAGATAAACATTAAAGATCCTGTCGTACTATGTGAAATAACTGGTGTTGGTCTGTATCGTGTCACTTGTACAACCGCTTTTTGTAAAATCACATGTAACATCTTTTACAAAGATTTGATTTTGATTGAAATAATTTGGAAAAGTGTGTTGGCAAATGAGATCTTTCCACCTGGATGCACGAGCAACAAGAGGGAGGCGGGTGGGACGTTCAGCAATAACCCTGTTGCTCTGGTACATGTTCATCCTGTGCTGTTTTGTTGGGGGAGGAAGAAAGTCTGAGGCCTACAAGAGCTAATTTCTGCTAATAACTTGCTTTTGCGTTCAAAGTTCCTCCACTGCCACAGGTTGTGAAGGATCTTGGGACAGTGTTACCTCTTAAAAATGGTTCTGATCTTGTGTTGGAGACTGCAGATTTTCAAGAATTTCCAGGGGGCCTGTAAAATCCCACCTGGCAGCTAGGAATGTGAAGAGTGAGTTGTAAGTGCATTGTTTGGATTGGAAAAGTACATTATGTGCAAAGAATATCTGTTGCTTCGAGAGACGTGTCCACTGGGAACTCTATGCAGAGGAGGACTGAATCTAAAAGGTGAATGATCGCACCTCACTGTGGCTCTGTGGGAATCACATGACAGAATTGTGTCGCCCCATCACAGCTGATGAAATCCATCCCCTGACATAGGACCTGCCAGGATGTGGGGCTGCTGTGCAGTCCTTTCCCCCCTCTGCTTGTCATTCCAGCCTACAGCCTGGGATAGAGGGATTCAACCCTTCGTGCCTGTTTGGGAGGGGAGTAGAGCCACATAATGGCTCATCTGTGGCCTCTCCCATGGCTCTCTCCAGAGTACTGACCTTCTGAACAGACTAAGCAGTGCTAGCATAGAGATGCTTTCCGCAGTACATAAGCAGAACTGCATAATCCAGGATTCTGGCTCCACCATGGGTCTCGGCCGCAGCACTTCCCAAGAGGCATGGCACAGCACTCTCCCCTCCCCCGGCCCTCCAAGGGAAGCAGGGAAGCCACATGGCATATATTCAAGCAGGTGGGAGGCATCTGCTTGCATGAGTGGATCTAGCCCACTGCATCCTTCTCCTACCACACCCACAGTTCTCTGCTGGGACGGTGTGGAAAAGGCTGGTGAAAGCAGTGAGTCTTGGAGTTAATACCCCATTGAGATGCCCAAGGCAATTGGCGTTAATACCCCATTGAGATGCCCAA
>ML685771.1:19054088-19126062 GCA_007922175.1 Pelusios castaneus
TGAGATGCCCAAGGCAATTGGCGTTAATACCCCATTGAGATGCCCAAGGCAATTGGAGTTAATACCCCATTGAGATGCCCAAGGCAATTGGTGTTAATACCCCATTGAGATGCCCAAGGCAATTGGAGTTAATACCCCAATGAGATGCCCAAGGCAATTGGCCTTAATACCCCAATGAGATGCCCAAGGCAATTGGCCTTAATACCCCAATGAGATGCCCAAGGCAATTGGCATTAATACCCCATTGAGATGCCCAGGGAAATTCTCTCCTTAGAGGTATTATTTCAGGCTGTCTTCAAACTCGGGCATATATTGCTGCATTACTTATTCGCGGGTCACGTTTTTGAGTTTTTCTCTGCAACCACGAAGGCTAGAAACTTACTTTTTTTCTTAATAAATGAAAACTGAGAGTCTGACATAACCCCGTTACTCCAGGAGCTGAGTCTGTTGGCATAGTCCTATGATGCCTATGCCTTGATCTGCTCCTGTGCAGGGTATATGGTTAGGCCCCTTGTATGGCTGCTGAGTCAGCAGAGTCCTGTGCAGTTCCAGTGTAGGACTTAAGGGCAGGGCCAGATTACTGCAGGGGCTTTAGGGGCTTATGCCCCTGGCCCTGGGCTAAAAACCCTCCAAAAATCCGGCTTGGCTGGCCCAAGTGGTGCCTGCTGCTGCTTACAGCCTGCCTGCCCAGCCCCTGGCCTGGCTGATTCTCATCAGCTAGCCAGGGGTCAGGGCAGGAGTACCCAGGCTCTGGCCTGCCCCTCCCCAGCCCTCCCCAAGAGCATGGTCCCGCTGGGGCCACCCCATGCACCCCCCCCAAAAGCACAGGGCCCACAGTAGTGTGACCCACAGCCCCCGTAGCCACGCTGGCCTGTCCCCCTGCTCCCCTGCAGGTTCCCATGCAGCCTCCTAACACTGTGGGCTGCAGCCACACTGGCCAGGCCCCCCAACCGCCTCCAGCGGCAGTGCCGGCTGGGCCCCCCCCCCCCAACCTCCTCTGGTCGGGGCCCTGGAGCCCCTGATCCTGCACCACAGCTGCGGGGGACAATGGAGGGGCCCACAGGGGTGGGCAGCTCTGGGTACGCCCAGATCTTGATCTGGCCCTGCTTAAGGGGTACAGAGATCTTGTGCTGTACATGAATCTCGCTGGGGAATTTCACCCTCAGGGAAGAATTCATCTTCTGATCATTTGCAAGATCTGACTGTTCCCAATTCAAACAGTGCTGGTTAATGACATCATGTGGTATTCCCCAGTTGGTTGGTTTGTGTAGCTAACCAATGCAGCATGAAGCTGTGCTCAGACGGCTGCAGCAAATAAAGACAGAAGGGTCATAAACATGGGTAAATCAAAATTCACGTGAGAATCCAAATGATTATTCAGACATTTTCTTCTCCTATTTGCTCTAATCCCGAGTATGAAGGTTGCTTACGCAGGACATGGGCTTGCACTTTTAACCACCACTGAATTCGTAAGAGCTGACAGCACCTTGCAGAACTAGACGCTTAATCCAGCCCCTAACCGCGCTATCTTTGTAAATAGGCACATCTCAGTATCTTCTAAAATACAGACTTTTGAATGAATGGGAGCACAGATTGACGGAAGCAGAAGTGTGGATGGACACTTTGGGTCTGATTCTTTACTTCCAGTTTTCTGCCGTCATGCAACCACTGTAACAGCTAGTGTATGAACTGCCTGAGGCGCTGTCAGCTATGCCCATTACCCAGCTTCTAGCACCCTTCCAACTAAGAAATGTGAGCTTGATTTTCACTTCCCGAGCTTTCAGCAGCATCCTCTCTGGAAATACCAACTTCATACTTTACTCCAGCATCACCCTACAATTGCAGCAGCTGGCCTTTCGGTTGCTTATTAACCCTTAGATTGTTGGCTAAGGAGTTCTAGGCTCCCAGGAGAACTCCCTGCAATGCATTGCTTGAAGGGTTTGTGGTGTGTATCAGATCAGGCTGGTAGAGCATTTAGAGCCTGCTAGTTTCACTTCATATGTGACTGCATCCAGATTGGAAGTGAAGACAACAGAAGTGAAAGGCTAGTGTGTTAACACGTTGTACTACCCTGCCCTCTTTACTGAAGGTAAACATAACCTGTGTATTGACCTCCATATCCGTTTTACGTCACCCTTTGTTCATAGCATTCAACAGATGTGTGAAGGCCGAACAAATAGCCATTGTCAACAGATAAGTATCTCCATTTGTGAAGGAAGGGGTGGATGGAAGCCTCGTGTCCACAGAGGGACGAAGACCGTGCAAGCCATCACTGGCCTCTTCTATGATAACACTGATTTGTTCCTTCTGCAGTTATGCAACCAAACAATGTGAGTATTGCTGCTTCACTAAAAGCCAGCTATGCCTTTAGAATCATTCCTACTATGAGATCTTGGACCTCTGCCCTCACACAACTCCCATGTCATGTTTGCCTCAAATCAGCGTGCATCCTTGAGAATAATTATCAATGCGTTCACTCAGTTCTCAGTGTTTAAAGTACAATCCATTGCTTAGCACCATAGGAGTAGAAGAGGCTGCCCTGCATGCTCTTGATGGTTCATCAAACTCTTGTAGACTCCTTACCATCATGCTTTCTTCCATGCTTCCCCTCCATATGAATATCATCTGTTGCTCACACAAGGTCACTGCCTTTTCTATATCCATAGAGATTTTTCCTGAAGACAATTCTTTCTTCCACCTACATGGCTCCTCACTCTTTCCTACAAAAGCCTGTGATGATGTTTGTTAATAGCATTTAATTAAATTATTTTTGCTTATTATTTAGCAATCAGCAGCATGCCAGTGACTCCAGAGAGTAAATGAAGGACATCTGCCCTGCTTCTAAGAGCCCACCTTCTAAAAAGAGAGGAGGTGACAGACAAGAGGGGATGGGGAGATGGGAAAACAAGGGGGCCATTGATAAGACAATTCGGTTAGATCTGTGGACTTTGTATACTGCATAGGAGTTGACTGATACCCCCGATCTCTTTATTTTTCTGTGTACATGGGGGAGTCTTTTAGAAATGTCCCCTCAGCACTCCATGTTGTCAGCCTCCAGTGAGCTGGAGACGGAACATTGGATCTGGGAGAGGATGGAGTAGGGAAGCTGGCTGCGCTCTCCTTTGTTTTCACCTCCTTCCAGTTCTAAAACAAAATCCTATGTAACCCAACCCTGGGCTGCATTATCTTGTATGGCTTTGTCCTTGGAGCTGCAGCATTCCACTTTCGATAGCCATGGTCAAGAGAGAACATCTGGAAGCTTAGTGCCTGTGGGGCCAGCGAGACGAGGTAGCAAAGGAGAAGCAAGAGTATTTACACCATGACTCTGTGGATCCCACGAGATCTGCAGATGAAGGTAATGGAACTCCATAGCTTCTTCCGGCGGACTGAGATGAGAAAAACTCTTATCCTCCAACAGAGGAATGAGCAGAGAACTTAGTGGGTTTCAATTGGTGGGATTTCCTCTCCTCTATATTCCAGAGCATCCTCAACTATGTAGGTGTAAACCCTGACTTCAAGAGTGTTACTTTGAACGTGCATTGGAATTTGGCCCATTATTTTAGGATGAAAGATGCTAATATCAACACTGTCCCTGAATGTAAAGCCCTTAGCTAGGGAGTTCCTACCTACTATATTGCACACCCTCCTCATCTGAATACACTGATCTTGTAAAGAGGCCATTTCCTTAGCATGGTTCATGAAGTTCTGTAGCTTTTCACACTTTGATATTTCATGAAGACATGGAAGCCTCCTTCTCTATAGTGTCCTCATCCTTGATGGCTAGAACACCCCCTGGAGATCCCCAAATTGCTTTAATGTGAGGTGCACGGGTTTGGTCTTTCGAACTCCAGCAACAAGATTGCCATTGCATTATTTTATCCAGGGTTTTTTAAAATTAGTTTAAACAAACAAGACAAGAAACAACACCACCCCAACAAAGCATCGCAGGTGCCTGGTTATTTCCCTCATTTTTAAATCTGACCAAAACAAATTAAGCTATTTTGTCCCAAAATTTGGTTTCATTGGCACTTTGCTTTTCCCAGAAGAGGGATCTGAACTTAGTGGCCCAGACGGCGGCTGGAGCCAGAAGGGCCCAGCGAGGATGAAACCACTATCTCCGGGGAGGAAGCCCTGGGGATATGCCTTGGTATCAGGGCTGGGACTATATAAAGACTGCAGACACCCATGATGATTAAACTTTTAATCATCACTCAGTTACCAGTCACTTCGCCTAGGCTTTGAAACTGTGGCCAGGTGATGCAACCTCTTATTTCTGGGTGTAATGGCCACTACTGTCCTATTAGTCATCATTCTTTGTAGTACGATAGCATCCAGGAGCCCCAATAAAATCTGGGGCCCTGTTGTGCTGAATGCTGTGCAATACTTGCATGTTCTTTGGGACAAGGTCTGTCAATCTAACCTAAGGCAAAATATAACCACCGGGTGTGAGGAACAAATGCAGGTTCCAGGGGGAGACGATGCAGGTGGCAAGTGATAAAAACACCACGGTTACGTGGCTTAGTTATGTGCACAATTAGCTAGTTTAAACCATTCAAAATGTGATTGTTTTGTTTTCTTTTGTTTTAGCTTTAGGACATGAATAAGCAAACAAAAAGTACTCATTGTCATCGTTCCTGTTGATCACCTCACTAGCTATTGTCAGTGCTGTGTATCATAGGCTTCATGATAGCAGTGGATCCTGCAGAGGGATTTGGAGGACTGAGTAACAGCTTTATGAGTGTGTTTGGGCAGGGTGGTCCATGTGTAAGAGACAGGACAGAAGAAAGCACAAAGGCAGTTGCTGGAGAAGTAAAAAATAGGTGATCGGGGAGGTATTTTTGTCAGACTGGAGGGTGTGAAGGGCCAGTGAGAGAAGATACAACAGTAGATTGCTAGGAAAGGGCAGAGTTGTGAAGGGCCTTCAAGTGAGAACAAGATGCTTGTATCTGCTGCAGTGGAAGACAGAGCAAGTCACTAGCAGAACTAGAAATAGTCCATAAAGGTCCTGATGCCTGGTAGGGACTGCTGTAACTACTAGACATCACTGCCTCCTGGAACTTTAAGTAGTTTAGCTATTGGTCAAATTATTGTAAACTTCTGTTGTGCTAATTATTTAGAATTAGTAATGATCATAAGCCAGACTTACTAAACTACGTCACATACATGTTCATGAACAAATATGCAGCATCAAGCAAAGAATTATTGACTCTATCACAGACACTAGCTATGTCTACACTTCTGAGATCAATTCTGGAACCGAGTAATCACAGTGCAAAGCAATCACATTCCGAAAATGCACCGTATGGCCCCAAAAGCAGACACTGATTGGTTGGCCCCTGTTCTCACCCACAGAAGCCCCAACACAGATTATTCCTTTTTTGGAGCAGACCACATCCCCTGACAGGTGAGGCCCTATCCCACTCTATAGGAGCTCATGATGAACCAGAGCTACAGTGTTGTCTTTCTGAGGATTTTGGTATGAGACACAAGGAGACTTGCTCTACCTTTTGGCATGTGTCTATGCAATAGTCAGTCAGAGTTAGGTCAATATCTTATATTGTGAAATGAAAAAAAAAAACCTCAACATTTATTTTCTTTAGCTAAAAGTTGCAAGTTATTTTCGGTCCTAATAAGGTAGTTTAAATGAGTATTCTGCGAAAAGATGCCATTAACAGCAAAGCCTTGTCATCTAAAAATAGATGTTAAAAGCTCTTTGAGCTGAATTCTCCAAACACAATTATGGATCAATGAGTGAAAGCAACTGAATTATAACATAACATTCATTAAATGTTATCAATTAATTTTCAATAAACTTTTTTTCTGACTCTAGGTATGTTAGGAACGTTGTTATGCAAAATACTCACTCTGGAAAAAGACAGATGAAATATTGTTTAAAAGAGACTCAAGTAATTTAGGCCCAAGATTTAAGTTTAGTGGTGTAAAATATAAATATAAATGCTTTTGCAATTTTTATTTCAAAATCTATGGATGCACATTTTTTTGTGGGATAATTCCAAGTGAACCAGAAAGTGAGAGTCATGCTGACCAGAAACAGGAAGTAAAACTGAAGGAGGTGCAGGGTAGCGAAGATGCATCTGCTCAAAGGATTCCTTTTGCCATGTTCTCCTAGCCTTCTGTCTCCGAGCTGCTCTCCTTTTTCCCTCCTTCTCTCTTTATTTTGGGGCAGGGCATGTCTTATGCCTTCATCTTTTTTTCTCTACAGCCTCATGTTCTCCTATTCAAACTGATGTATCTCAGGATTCCTCCTCTGAAGGCCCTCATAGTGAACATCCATTTCTCACCAATATTTTTAGGCTTCCTTTTTCCACAGTGCTTACTAAGCTGATACTTTCTTCTCCCCCATTTTCACCTTGGGAATCTTCTTTTCCCTCTTTTTACCCATGGTTTGTATCCTGTTGTTTAGGGTTCTCTGGCTCTCCTACTTAGAGACCTTTCTCTGTCTTCTCTGGCAGCTCAATTCCCTTCTGCTGTGAACCCTGGATGCCTGCTTTCTTCTAAAGGCAAAGGGCTCCCGCCAGTCCATCCTAAGACCACTGGACAGGGCAACCTCTCTACTACCCCAATCCATTTCCACTTGAACTTGCCCTGGACGTCCAGAGGCATCTCAGCCATTAGGCAGAATATTTTCTTCACATAGCTATGCGCCAAACTCAGCCTTTCCTCTGGCAGGATCCAGTGTGGCTTTACCGCATCCTTCCTAGCCAGCAAACACCCTGATGCAGTGTCCTTTAGACCAGTGGTTCTCAACCACTGTGTCAGGACACATTATTGGATTTGACCTGAAGATGGTGAGCTGGTGTGTCCTGTAGGATCATGATACACCACCAAGTGTGTCGTGACCGGCAGAAGATTGAGAACCATTGCATTAGGTCCTATCTCATCCCCACCCACAGAGAGACTGTTGGCATTTTTCTACATCGATCCTCCAACGTCCTAGTCCAATCACAAAATTCAGCCAGCCCACACTCCATTTAGGGGCAGTCTCTTCTTATATATCCCAGTCTGCCATATTGCTATGAGGTAATTTCCCAGCTCCCTGAACAAATGCTTCTGGTCTCCTCCCTTTTCCTCTTTGCAGGCTTTACCTGCCAATTCTCCAACCTTCTTTACCAGCTCTGGTCTGCTAAATAAACACATGCACATTCAGGGGAACTCTGCTTCCTCAAACTCCTCTGTGAGTTTGACCACCACTTTGTGTTGTGGGGTTCTCAGGGAGGCCTGTAGAAATTGCTTCAGAATTATGAAGTCCCTAATTTCATCCATACTGTGCATATCTTGATTTAACCAGCAGGTAGCCCAATCCCTTAGTCCCTGAATGCCTTGGCCCATAGATCTCCCATCCACCTAATAGCCCAAAATGTCTGCCTGTACTTCTCTCTAGTCAGTCCAGTATGCCCCCCCGTTCACAATATGGCCCCTTGTCACTTAGGACCATGCAGACCACTTGAGCCTTCAAACAAGCATTCCTCTGTCCCAGATGGCTTCTATTGCTACCCTTTTAAATGCAACTAGAAATGCATAAAGGTCATCTGCCAGTCTCAATTCTTCACAGGCTGACCCTGTGTCTACCTGCTGTTCCCCCTACTGGGACTCATCAGTTTCTGAAGTAACTGCACTTGCTTCCTGATAAATTCCTTCTGCTGCTCCAACTGCCATGCCAGCAGGGACTCTCTCCATGTGGTGTGATTACTGGAAGCCCTGCATAGTCTGTTACAGTGCCTTCACCTGCTCCACCAACCACCCCAGATTCTTCCCCACTGCCCTTCCAGCTGCTTCCTCCATCACTGCACCTGGGGCAGTCAGATCCCAGCCAAGCTCCAGTTGTAATGGGTGTGCTCCATCCCCATCTTCTGATGCCCCAGAAGCTTCTCAAACTCTGTCCAGTAAGTGGCAACATTGTTTGATTTATTGACATTCCTATTATCAACACCGCAGTCTTGTGCAGGAAATTATTTACAATGATTTGCTGCCTTTAGCTCTTTCCCACAGGAGCAGAGAGGGACAGAGTACTCCCTTCCTTGAGATCTCTGACCACAGTGGGCTCAGCTAGCCCAAGTCCTTTCCTTCCACCCCCTTCCTTCCCCCACGTGGTTTGTTTTTGGCAAGCAGTTTCATTGCACAAGCCTATGATCACCACTTTCTTCATGCATATTTAGCCAAGGCGTGTTCACTCTTTTCACTCAATCTAGTATCCTTAAGGAACTACAGTAAGTCTTTTTTGTTAACTGAATTTAATTTTTCTAAACTCCTCCATTTCCCTGATATTCTCACTAGTTCTTTAGGCTATATCTACATGCTCTAAAAAATTCTAAACAAGGTTTAATTTTCTGTTAAATTCTAATCTAGAGGATTTTTCCATAAATAAAAGGATCATATATTATATATGGTTGTCAGTCTGCCCTATATAAATGGCACCACTTAGTTGAAGGGATTACAGAGCAATTTTTGTAGCACAGATCAGTACTGACTGATGGTTATCATCTTATGGCTATATAGAAATCTATCTGAAAAGAGTTTGGCCCATTTCCTAATGAAAGGATATCCACATCAGAAAAACCACCACTACAGTTGACACCAGTTGGGCTCTTTCAAGGCTGTGCCAGGAGAGACGGAGGACCAAAAATGGGTTATAGAAGCTGATCAACCTAAAGGATGTCCCTCCAGGGGTGCGTTGTCAGGGCCATGTGGGGGAAGATTGCCAATGTCTATGCCACACCTGCTCTGTGGATTAAAGAGAGGACTTTAATCTTTGGGGATTGTCTGTCTCTAGTACTTTTTACTAGCATTCACTAGGAACATCATGAGGTAGAAGAACTGGTTTTGCAATGTATCCTCAATATATAGTGCAGTTACCTCTGTCAATTGACTAAGCGATAGTCCCAGGTTAGTTCATGGTTCAAGAGGCAGCAAAAATTTCTCACCAAACTGCTGCACGTATTCTTGGAAGAATTAGATTTAAAAATCTAATTTCCTATACCATTTTCCATTATGAGATTACCTCTGCTTAGAGGCTACTCTACTGTACCTTGACTCAAAGCTACCTTAATACCCATTATAATCACCCTCACTGCTATGACATGAAAAAGGGTTTCTTTCCATGCAGTGCCTTACAAAGAGAATTCAGTTATTTAAATGCTTAGCAAATGGATGTGTTAAATCTTCCTTCCCTGCTCTCCTCACCAGGTCTCTAACCAGAACAGAAATATTCTAAGGCTACTGTTGGAAGTACAAGAAAAATGAAGAAGATGGAACAGTCAGTAGATGTAAGAATTTATTATACAAATTTGGTCACTGGCCACAGTGTATTCTAATGTTTAATTAGAACAATCTCATGAAATTCATCCAAACCACAAGGGGTTTTAAATAAGACATCTTGCGTTTCTGCTTGTGTTTTGGATAATAGCATCAGGGTCCCCTCAATTGATTTATAGCCTGCTAGACTGTCTGTCTTCCTCATCCACATTCATTATCCTATATGTAAACCCCTCAGGCTCTGTCTTGATTTGATACAGCAGCACCTGTGGCTAAAGAGTCTGTCAACATTTCCACTCTAAAACCTCCTATGGAGGATTTGTAGCTTAGCTGTTCAACTCTATCATGTGGAAGCTCAACTGCTGAGTTCTCAGCTTGGGAAGTGGAAAGCTTCTGTTCGTATTTTAAATCAAATTTGGTTTGGTGGTTTTCAATTTATCAAAGGGGGAAAGAGTCTTTTAAAGATGTTTTTTGGTTTGGGACTTCTAGAGTGCCACAGGACTTTGGTTTAAAACACGATGGTGATGATTTTCTCTAATATCAGGCATGCATAGTGCTATTCACCGGAGCCTACTCAAGTGCTTTAGAAACCTCATTTACGTTTCTCCACATTCCTGTGAGATTGCACTGCAAATATTATCTATCCCCACTGCCACATACAGATGGATAAACTCAGCACCGAGTGAAGGGGCTTAGTTTGAAAATGAAGTGCAGTTGTTGACATCCAAAAATATGCCAAATTTGTACATGCAAAGTTACTCCTGTCTGATCATTGCAATTGGCCATTTGGATGCACACTCAGTAACCGAATGATCAATTTAGGCATACGATTGCACACTTGCTTTTGCTACCACAGTGGTGAATGCAGTTCTTGAAATCAGATAGTTAGTGAGTTGGCTAAGGTCACATAATAAGTCCATGGCAGAGCCGGAAATAAAAGTCAACTGCCAAACCTCTGTCCTAGCCATAAGTTACTTTATCTCACTCCCTCAAAACATGAAAAATCAAATTCTACCTTTCGACCATCATGCATAAATCCCATTGACTACAGAGACTTATAGCCCCATAGATGAGGGCCCAGTTTGCTCCCCAAGCCTGCTGAGCTAGCCCATATTGAGAAGCAGCTGCTGCTCATGTTGTCAGAAGAAAACATTAAGCATTTACGGAGGCTGATCTACACTGGCTCAAGCAGAGCTGATCAGATACAGCTAAAATATGGCTCTTGCTTTCTCCACATGTAAATCACTGAAGTCAACGGGACTAAAACTGGTTAAAGAACAGAGTCAGGCAGAAAGTTTGTAAACATTCATAAATGGCTGTTATTTTTGACCTTCTCTGTGACCCAGGAGGATTGGTTCAAAGAAAGAGAGGTAGCTGAACAGACAAGGAGGGTGAGATAATAGCTTTTATGGGCTAACTTCTGCTGATTTTAGCTCACCCACCTTGTTTCCCTATATCCTGAGGCGAATGTAGCTATAAATGCCCCGAAGGTTCCTGAATACTGAGATGGATGCATGTAATCAATCTGCAGAAGTTAGATTAGCAAGTCAACAGCTGGCTAACTTGGTTATGCATATGCACAGCTGTGAAGTATGGGTGCTGGCATGTTTGTTTGTTGCTTTTGGTATAGGACAGAATCTTATCCTGATGTGGAGACATCGTGGGGTGTAAGATTTGGCATATTTCACTGCCTTCACATGGCATGCTCATGCTGTGACCTCAAATACAATTTCTTCACTAAATATTCTTCACTTCCCACAGGAACCAGGTGCTTCTCAGAAGCAGCACACACTGTGCCTATGTTTGCATAGGGTGCAGAGATAGCTGGGCACACCTGGGGAGAAAGTAACCAATCTGGGGGGAGTGGGTGTCTTTGTCTGCCTCTGGTGGTTGGTTCATAGAAGAGGATATGTGTCTATTTTAAGAGCAGAGTAGTTACTCCTTTACTTCAGTGGCTGATGGCCCAAGAAAGCTCACTTCCTTGTGTGTACAGACACGCCACAGCTAAACATTATCCCGTGGAATTTGCCTTTCCCCACTGCATGAAGTAACACAGGATCCTTGATCAGATAAAGAGCAAGGCAAGTCTCCAGACTGACTATTGAACATCCAGTCCCCAGTACTGCATTATCTGAGCACCCCACAGTTATCCTCAAACATCCCTGAGAGGAAGGGAAGTGCTATTATATACCCGCTTACCTGATGGGCAAAAGAGGCACAGAGAGGCTAAGTGACTTGCCAAGGTCGTGTATGAAATCTGTGGTGGAGCAAGGAATTGAAGCGGAGTCTCCCAAGTCCTCAGCTAGTGGCTGAATCACAGGCTCATCCTTCCTGTAATTCGGTAAGTCTTGGGGCCTGTGATACTGTAAATTATGCATCATTAATAGCAAATGATTGCAAGTCAGTTTGCTTTTGCCCGTATTGTGATGTTAGGGCAGACATGATCCACCGTATCACACCACACTGCTTTTAACACTCCCAGGAGAGCTGAGTTTTTGTGATCAACTAGAGCTTTCTTTCCACATCATCTTGCCCTTTTTTTGTCTTGGTTTATTTCAGGGAAAACAGACAGGAAAAGATGCTGAAACAAGAGAAGCCGTGACCGGGGAAATGCTCCAACAGGAGTTTTGGCTACAGAAATGGAAAGTTTGGTGAGGAACAAAATCCTTCCACAAAGCTGCTATGTGTTCAGGAGCACTGGATGGTAAACTAAATTTCCTGGTCCAGATTCACTGGTATGTGCTGGGCTCTGCATTGCTCTAGTCATGCAACGTAGCTGTAAACCTCAGTTTAACTTGTGCTGCAGCAACACAAAGCAGTAACAGAATAGCAGCAAATCTGGCCCCCCGTTTGTACGAAAGGTGCTCCTGGTCTACAATGAACAAGGGGTTAACTTCAATTTGGCTTTGGGTTTTGGAGATGATGGGGGGTGCAGAAAATAGTTAGATAAGGAGATAAGGTCTGATTTTTCGACCCCCTTCTACAACATGTACTAATAATTATTAAGGGCCCCCTCGAGCTACTTGGAGCCTAGGTAATTGCTTAGTCTGCGTATGCCTAGTGCCAGCTTGACTTATGCTGCTGTGAGTGTATCTACACCATTCCCAGAGCTATTTAATCAGCAATAGACAAAGCAAACAGGAGCATCTGAGTACTGCCACCTGCAAGAGCAGAGTGCAAGGGTCACATTTCAATTCTACTAAGTTATACCCTGAATACAGAAAATGCCTTATACAGCCAACTATGTTAGTCCATTATTTTACCTGAAGCAGGAAACTGTTAGGGTTAATAAATTGCAACCCTAAGAGTTTTTCCTCTGCTAACTATGCTGGAAGTCCAAGCCGTCCCTGCTGGAGCTACCGTTTTTTATAAGGATTTGGGGTATTCTAATAATAGGAATACCCATGCTTTACATAATATGCTCTTTGGGCTTCAAAGTACTTTACTATTAATTATTTCTACAGCATCACAGGTGCACATGAAGCTTTTACAGACAACTAGAGAACAGAAACCCCTGGGTCCAACATAATATCTATGATCCGCAGGTATGATGTAGCTATTAGTACTCAAAACAGCTCAGCTGAGCTGCACTCAAGATATTTCCAGTGAAAGGCATCAAACTCTGGAACTCTTAGCCACAGGAATTCATGTCTTGTCCCCATGAGAATGCAGTGCAATGTTCAGAAACCTGCATTACTAGCCTTTCCTAAGTCCCCCGTCCCCCCGTCGTCCCCCCCGCAACACACACCCAGCTAGGACATAGGCCAAACCAGGAATCACATGAAAATTAAAACTCTGATTTGGTGTCTAGATATTACAGGACTGGCACAATAGAAATGTGTAGATAGCTAGGTAAAGAAATTAATTAAGCCTCCAAGCACCCCCTTTTAGTACTCGTAGTAAGTACTATGTTCTGAATTTTGTGTAGCCCAGGGGTTGGCAACCTTTGCTGACCCCTGTGCCGGCCCCTCCTCCTCAACCCTCAGCTGGTGCCGACGGCCCACTCGTGGAAAGAAGCCACGTGGAGGGGCTACTCTCAGCAGCGTGCCTGGGGCCCCCATCCCCAGGCACACCATGGAAAGAAGTTGCCTGGAGTGACTCCTTTCGGCAGCAGCACACCACAGAGAGGAGCCGCTCCGGGAGGCTTCTTTGCACAGTATGCCTGGGGCATGGACATGACAGAGACCTCTGCACTGCAGCTGCCCCAGAAAGAAGCCACTTGGAGTGTCTTTTGATGGCAGGAGTGGCAATTTCTGTGGTGTCACAGAGCATGCCGAGTGCCGCTCTGAATGGGCTCGTGTGCCACTGCTGGCCCACATGCCAGGGGTTGCCTACCCCTGGTGTAGCCCAAGGTCCAGAGTGCTTGCACAGCAGCAGTGAGAACTACAAACAGCAGCATGTTGGGAGAGCTTTCTGGCTCCTGCCAGGAAGCATCTCCTACCCTCTCCAGCAGGGAGTTTCTGCCCTGACTGAACCTAGGAACATGTGGCAGACAAGCAGGGAGGAGGCTGATGGACTATAATGCTACTGTTATGTTTCTTTCAGAATAAAACCCTGTTCCTGGTGGTGGGTCTGGTCCGAGTAAACACACATTCAAACACAACGCAGAACATACTGAGGAGCCTCAGGCCCAATTTCCCTAACCTGTGTAAAAGGCCACAAGGCAGACTTCCCCTATCTTGAATACCCTCCTGCTGGGCTAGTAGGCAGGCAGGAGGGGGCTACATTTTTTTACTATTTGGTGCTGTGACTTGGATAGGGGAAATTTAATTTTGCACTCACAGCACGGAAGCTCCCACACAAGAGAACCAGGAAAGCATGGATTCACAGTTTGGAGCCATGGGGGTCTGGCCTGGCCCTGGTTTGGAATAAGTGAAAGTAGAGACTCCCACTAGACAGCAGACAATAGATAAGTTAAAAGAAAACTTTCCTGGCTCTCCTGATCAGAGTTATGTTAGGATTGTCTCAACTGGATTTCTTCTCTACATGTAGGTTACTGTATGATCACCACTGCCCTCTACTGGCTGGCAGGTAAGAGCACGTGAAGCATTTGTACGGTCACTCAGCTAAGCCCAGAGCATAAATACTACTGATGGAGATTTTCCTTGGGTTGAGGCCTCTATTTTGTGTTGAGTTCTCCTCCTGTTTATGACCACCCAGATTATGGAGGCAGAGTTTAATTCAAATACTCTGCTGTAGTCAGTGGTGTGTGATTCTCACACCTCACAGCACTGCATTCTGTGCCCGCATACAAAAAATATGCCCTTATCTGTAAATCAGCAATTTGCATTCAATGTCTTTATTTTGCCTTGTATAATCATCAGACACTTCTGCATATCAGACTGATAAATACCATCTTGTTGAGTCTTTTAGGGAATCTCAGGGACAAATAGAGCTGCTAATTTCTATTCCTTTGAGTTAACATTTATCCCTGCTATTGTCCTCAGAGAAAAGGTATGGCTACATCGTTTGTTAGTATTCCAAACGTATTAGCTGAAAGAAAAGGTTACATAATGTGTCAGAGGCTGAGAGGACTAAGCATTTTATATTGAAATGTGGATAGAGTAAAGAGTACCATAAACGGGTACTGGCAGGTGTGCATATGTACCACCACTCTCTATTGGACTAAATTAGAACTGAGCATCTGTGTGTCAAGTTCCTTGTACAGCAGAGAGTCAACAGAAATATTCTTCAGCCCAAGTGCTAGTGCTTTTGAAACAGGAGGGTGCCATTTATATCCCATGTGGCCATACCATCTAGCAAAGTGCTAGTCAAGAAGTACCGTCACAGATTTGGTACACCAACTCTGACAAGATCTTTAACCCTCCAGTTTTTAAAGGGCAAATGTTTCTCTTGCCCCAGAAAACAGAATGTTGAAAGTACAAAAGATACACAAGGCATTGCAACTTACGATATCTGAGGCCAGTGCTAATCTCTTTAAAAAACCCATTGCACGGGATAGACCCTTTCCATCATGCCATGGAGAAGCTGCCTAGACCAAATTTCCAATTAAATGGTACCACTGCTACCCAAAGCCATTTTCTGTATATTGTCATGTGAACATATATACAATAGCATTCCATTGCCCCATATGGGGGTGATGATGCTTTGATGAGCAAAAACAAAAATACCATTTGCACAAGTTATTGCAGCAGTAATATGTGATGAGTTTTCAGATGGCACCAAGATTGGGGATAATATGGACATTAACTTAGCCTGGCTCTGTTTTATGATACAAATGTTCACAATTCACCATTATGCAGGAGGGATTCTTGGGCATGTTTTGCATTTGCAGAGGCACAACAATGTTGCTAGTGCTCCAGGGAACATGCTCCTAAAGCTCTTTTCTCTAGTGCAAGTGGGTTTGCTGCCTGGTTCTGAATTAACATCCCACGAATATTTTCCATGTAACAAACGAGAGAACAGGATCCCAAAGTACATGACCTTGCATGGGGAGAAATCAGGAAGTGCTGTGAATGATTCTTACTGAGAAAGCAAAGAGAAGAAGGAGCAATGATTGATGAGAAAAAATAAATTGTGTGATGAAAACAGATCATGAATTTAGAAGCAGAAACCCATGGTTGGTATCACCTCTTTCATGATCAGGATGTATTGATCACAATTAGAAGACGCTATCGTTTTAACTGTCTTAGATTTTTTTTTATGGCCTATATGAAAGAAATATAATGGTGGGTGAATAGTCTACTGGAACGTTTTGATGAATGATCAACACCTGGAGTACAGCAATCTGTTACTGTTGGATTTTAAGAACAGGTTAGACAGTCATCTGGCTAGACAGACTTAATTTTGCCTCGGCATGGGGGATAGACTAAGTGACCCTGTGACCCCTTTCAGTTCAACATATCTATGATGCTTCCTTCTACTTTTTGAGTGGGTCAAATTTTAAACATTAGAAATAAAATCAGGTCAAAGCTCATTGTGTTTGTACAGTGTAGTCCCTGCTGTGGTTGATAAGATATGGGTATTAATGTTATCCAGGCTTAAAAAGCATTAGTGATGACCCCTGGCTTCAATTCGGTGACTCAGCCTTTTGTCTTTCCAAGCCAGCATGTAGTGGGATACAGATTACTCAAAAAGCTTCATGAGCTATTTTACTAAATTCTTGTTCACAGATTGCATCTCTGAAGAAAGCCTATTCATACAACACTGAAGGACTAGAAGTCTAGCAGGAAAGCCAAAGCACCATGTGAAACTCAGATCCAAGCCCTTCCTGGCTAGTGAAGGTTGAGAACATCTGGGACTCTGACCAAGAACATCAACACCACCTCTGAGAAGGAAAATCTGTTTCTCCCTCCTGAAAAGCACATCATAATATGACTAATACATATGAAATCAACTACTTCCTGGTATCTAGCCTACCAGTCTTGAGCCATTTCTATCTGTCACCTTCAACTCCAGCTAGATACTGCCCATAGCCTGGATCCCTCCAAATCAGGCTTCCAGCCAGGAAAGGTGTCCGTAGTTAGTGACTCTGAATTGAGATGACATAATGGGTTGTTGCTCTTCCGTCTCCAGTGCCTTCACCTGTGCAAATTCCATAGAGATCCACCTCCCATATCGATAAGTAGTTTTTAGGGATGACACTGGCTGTGGCTGGTGAGAAGACTGCACTCCCAGGTGTGAGAGTCTGCCTTCACCAGGGTGATCCAGCAATGGTGATTTCCAAGTTTGATTGTTGCAATTCCCTGAATATAGGAAATGACTGATTTAAAAAAAAATAGCTATAATTGTTTCAGAACAGAGCAACCCATCTGTTCAGCAACAGCCCTTCAAAAGTACACCACCCTAAAGCTCTGCCCTCTTTCCTAGCTACCCATACATGATCCAATTCAAGGTATCAGTCCTCATGCTGGTCCAAATTACTGGAGGGACCACCCCAACCTGTGTGATGATGATCCAGGAAGAGCTGCAGTCTATTCGAACTGCAGAACTGTCAGCTTCAACGAGCAGGCTCATATGAGCATGAGACAGAACTTCCTTAGGCAATGTCTACACTTACAAAGCTAGTTTGAATTAGTTAATTCGAACTAACTAATTCAAATTAATTTTAGTTAGTTCGAATTAATTTGAACTAGCATGGCCCCACTAGAATGCTAGTTCGAACTAGCCATGTCCATGCAGGGCACTGGCTTAGTTCGAATGGCAGTTGCATGAAGGTCAATCTGCAGATTAATTCGAACTAAGCAGTTAGTTCGAACTAATATGGCCACAGTGACTTAATTCGAACTAACTATTTCGAATTAAGGGTTTGTTCGAACTAAGCAATTGAATTTATTAGTTCGAATTAAGGAAGCCCTTAATTCGAACTAATGAAAGCCTAGTGTGGCCAAGGCTTAAATTAGTTCGAATTAAGATTCCTTAATTTGAACTAACTTGCAAGTGTAGACATAGCCTTAGTGCCAGATCTTAGAGTCTGGAACTCGCGTTTGGAACAGATCAATATCTTCAAGAACTTCAGCTCCTTCAGAGCAAACTGCAAAACCAACTTGTCTGACCTTGCATTCTTCCAATCCATCCAAATTAAACACCAAATTCCAGGACTTGCAAGACTGGGGTAGCAGGGTCAGGAAGGCAATAGTGGCACTCTGTACCTCAAAGCAACACCCTGGCACTCCCACTTATACCACAGTCATAAAATTACATTTTGTGCAAAGTATGCCTTGTGAGGTATCATTTAAAAAGTCTTGTTCTGTTGAACATTAATATCCTGTTGGATTGTATGCGATATCATTGGATTTGAAGTTATGAAGTTGTGCTATGTGTGTGTTACTGAAATAGGTTGTGAGGTTGGGAATACGCGCAACCAGGTGTTCAGACACAAGGGAGCAGCCAGGTGTGCTGATGGCTCATTAAAGGGAATCCTCTACCTCAGGAACAGTATACAATGGCGACTTTTCTGAGAGAGCATGTATATAATGTAGGCTGCTTGACCAATGGGGGTGGACCCCACATCACAAGCAAAGAGCTTTCCAACAAGCTGGAAGAAACTATAAAAGAGGGGAAGTGACATCCCATGGCCTCTTCTTCCTTCTTCCCCTCAACTCAAAGCCTGGAAAAAACATCTCAAGAACAAACTAGGGAAGTATGGTCCTGGGCTGGAAGGCAGTTTCAGTCTGTGTATTGAGGAACAGAAACCTGTTTGTGACATCTGTTAGGGTGAGACACTGCTTGACTCAAATCCTGTTTAGTCTGTAGAACTTAGGTCGTGAACCTATTTTTGTTTCTTAAGTAACCAATTATCTTTCTGTAGTTAATAAATCTGTCTTATATTTTACCTAGAACAGTGTGGTTTTTGTTTTGGTTGAAGGGGTTGGAAAATCTCAGCCATGCTCACAAAGGTTACCATGTGTCCTTTCCACATCAAGGGAGGGGCAGACTGGGTCACGAACTTACATGGACCAGGCTTCTAACCAGGACAAGTTGGTATTGTTCTGGGGCACCAGGTTGGGAGCTGGGGGGAACTGGCTGGTGCCTTTCTCTGTGTGAGTCACAAGTGACTCTGTGACCATTCATCCAATCTAGCTGGGTGTGGGGCTCCACATGCTCTTGTGTTGGATGACAACCACCCCTGGAGGGGTTGGCTGCTTGTCACTATCAAAGCATTGTGCAAGACAGCCCATATTGGAGAGTTAAGAGGGGCCCAGTGGTACCCCACTTTCATGGTGCACCCCAGGAATTCCATCACAGTGACAGATAACTGTACCTAGTGTACCCACTTTATAATGTATTGAGAATCAGATGCTCACATACAATGG
This sequence comes from Pelusios castaneus, assembly GCA_007922175.1. Classification (NCBI taxonomy): domain Eukaryota; kingdom Metazoa; phylum Chordata; order Testudines; family Pelomedusidae; genus Pelusios; species Pelusios castaneus. The sequence goes on from ML685771.1 coordinate 19,073,138, forward strand.
TGGTGGGTGCCGTATCAGAAACTAGCTAGCTGAAGGAAGGACAGGCTTGTGGTTAAGATACAACGCTTTCACATGCTTTGATTCTCAGCACTGCCACAGGCTGTGTATGAAGCTGACTAAGCCACTTATTTTCGTGCCACAATTCCTCCATCTGTAAAATGGGGGTGATATTTCTCTATTGTGCAAAAGAGTTATGAGACCTAATTTATTAGGATTAGGTTGTTTGTCCCTTATATAGGGTGCATAGTGGGGGGAAAGGGGAAACTCCAAGTAACAGTCAAATCACAGTCTCTGCTTTTATAACACCCTTGCTTGATTCACTTAAATCTTGCAGAAATGTTTAGTATGTAGTCTTCCCATCCCTGTTCGGCAGAGCGCTTAAGCAAGTGCTTAACTTCAAGCATGTGCTGCAGTCCCCCAGTTAAAACTTAATTAAGCATATGATTGAGTGCTTTGCTGAAGAAAGATGATATTACCTACATGCTTAAGTTTAACCATGTGCGTAATTGCTTTGCTGAATCAGACTGTAACCGAAATTGTTGTAAACTGGATTGTGGAGTAATTGCTGCCACAAGTGTGTTTCAGACTGGGAAGCATTCATGTACTTCTCACCCTAACCACAAGCCATCAGTTCAAATGATTAGTACCTGGACTTTTGTGGGATATTCAGTAAATATCCCCAGATGGGTAAAATATCAATAGATGTTTCATTATCATGGTAAACTGTGACTGAGTAAATTGTGTGTGATTAATTGTCACAGAGTTTGCAAGGCTACATAAGAGCCTAGATTTGTCATAACTGTGGGTGTGTTTTGTTTGCAAATACAATTGCCATGATTGTAGGGACAGTGGCAACCCCTGTGCCTGAAATCAGGAAAATCTGGGCCATGATCAATAAAAGATTCATGTTATGCAGAGAGATGTATGATACGGCTCTTTGAACAGATGCTTACCAGTGACTCAGGCCCATAATTTTCTGCACCTTGTGTAATTTACACCTGTGCAAAGTTGTTGTAAATGTAGCACTAAAGATGAATGTATACCATAGAATTGCTCCCAGCAAGAATTTCTATCTGGAATAATGCCTATTATTCATTGATAAAAACACCGTGCTCATTCATTCACTTATTCTTTAACATCATAACCAAAGTCTGATATAACTCCATATTGTAACTAAACCTCCATTCTGAATTGTTTACTTGATTTTGTATTGCCCAGCCTAAGTTTTGCTGGAAACTTCATTTAGATATGTCAACTTAGTTTGGATGAGTGAATGAAGGGTGTGTATGTGGTGGGATCAGTCTCCAAGGCCAGTCTGTGCTGATGACAAACTGCCAGGACCACCTTAATAGCTGAAGAACAATGCAGACAAAGCCTGCAAAAGCAAAAAGAATCCACCCTACAAAGAAAGGGACAAAAAGCCCCATCAAGAACAAGATCAAAGTCACATCTGCCATTAACTGCTGACTCATGGTCATACAAGTTCCAAAGGGGTAGCCGTGTTAGTCTAGTTCAGCAAAACAAACAAGGAGTCCTGTGGCACTTTTAAAAGACTAACAAAATTATTTGTTGCATGAGCTTTCGTGGGTCAGACAGTACCTTGAGGCAGTGTGATACAGCAAGAGCCACGCACTACAAGATATAAAAGATGGGTGAGACTGCATAGCTTTGGGTAATGCTCTGCACTGCATCCCAGAGCCTCGGTGCACATCTGTGTGCCCGACAGAGACCCCGCTCTTCCTCATGCCCAGCTTCCCTGGCCAGGACACCAAACAACGGCCACAAACTCAAGCTACGATCACAGGCAACAATCAGGACAGGTAACTATACATGACCAACAGCAGAACCATTGGGGGGTGTGCGTGTGCGTATGTAGGCACTAGATATTAGCTATTAACATAATTGTGTTTTTCTCCTAATAAATGTGGCATATTGCCTTGTCCCCCCGAATAAAATCCTGCTGGTCTTTTCTTTTTAAGTACAACATAGAACACTACCATTCTGATTTGGATTCACTTTGCACTAGTGCAAATCACTAGACAGAGCAATGGTGAATTAGGCCCTGTAACTTTATGCTGAAAACCTTAATAAAGGCATTCTAAAAAAATAAGGAAACACACAGCAAAGCAAATATCTGTATCCTTTAGTCTCAGATGGGTTAACATACTTCAGTAATATGACCCTGTGCCTGGCAAGTTCTGCTTAGATTTCTCTACCAACTGCTGCTCCCTCCCCAACCCAAAGAAATCTACAGGGAGGTTTGAGATCAGTAATCTCCTATCTCACATTTAAAGGCTAAGGGGTTTCTGAATTACCTGCTGAATCTCCCAGTGTAGCGTGCAGAGCTTGTCACTCCATAGTACCTCCCCAGCCAGTAGTAGAATCTATTAAAGAAAAATTAGATTTGCTTTAAATATATTTTTTACAACTAAATAAATAATTATAAAAGTATTAAATCCCCAATATACTTGAAAACAATACTATTAAATTTACTCTCTAAACATACGGCATCAAAAGTTATGCCTCTGAAGCTGGAGGACTTCGGGTAAGTCTAGACTTTGAGCTTGGGGGGTGATTCCTAGCTCAAGAAGACATACCGCAGGACTCCTTGTTTATTATCCTCACCCTTGTTTCCATTGAATAGAATGTAACTGCAGCAGTGCTAGCTGCTCTGAGTATATACCTAGCATCTCTGCTGGCAGATGCTCGGCGCGAACAGCCACTCCCACTGATCCCATTGCTGCGGCTACACTGTTATTTTTAGCATGCTAGATAGTGTTGGCTCAATCAGTGCCAGCGTGAGTATGGCTCCTCAAGCTGGGAATTACACCTCCCGCTCAAAATACCATCAGTGTCAAAATACCATTACTCTGCAAATGATTTGGTATTGGTAAGAGAACAGGAAAATTAACACATTGTAGATCAACCCAGAGGAGGCTCTGACTAGGGGTGGAGAAGGTCTAAAACAGTCTTTCTTACTCCTCTCTCTCCAGCATTAAAGCATTTAATCTGTAAATCCTCGAACTTTGATGTGTGATTCTCACTGGGCCAGAGGATTTATTAATGTTTTGGTGAGTTAGAACAGGATGAAGGATTTTACATTCATGGTATCAACTCAAGTTCCCACACATCATGGAATATGTACATGTGACTCTGATCTTGGTTAACTATCATGCCTCAGTGGGGTGGTCTAGAGGTGTGAACCAAGAACTCATAAGAGCTATTCCCGGCTCTGCCTGTAGCTTGCTATGCAGCTGTGGCTACATTTTCACCCGTCTGTGCCTCAGGTAATCTGATGAGGTTAGTTAGGTGATGTTTGTAAAGCTTCTGTAACTCTTACATTTTTTATGCACACACACACACACACACACACACACACACACACACACACACACACTTTGCCAGGATCCACATTGCTTTTGAAACCTCCCATTAAATCAAACAATTCAATTCAAAGATTCTGTTAACACAGGTAATAAAAACAGCTTATTATTAACGGCTCATCCACAAATTTCCTCCCCAAAGTCCAGCCCTGTTACATGATCTTTTAGCCTTCCACTGAATTTCTTTCAATCTGTTGTGAGACTACTGGAAAATGCCGTGGAGAACCTGTTCATTCCCACTGCCACAAAAGATAACTTCGCATTCTGAACTCATGCTTTTGACTCCTATCAGGTTGGACGTATGAGCTGCTCAACATTGGTTCATGAGGCAAGTTATTTTTATATTGCTAGAAAGAGCACCATGTGGCTGCAAAAGACAACAGACGCAAACCCACTAGGAGCTCCCCGCTGCTACTTGAGTAATTAACCAGACACAGTAAAAATTTAATTTATATGCTCTCCAGACATATAATAAATAATGGTGTAAAAGATACCTAAGTGTAAGGATTCTTCAGTGACCTCAAGAATCTGCCCTTTTTGTTCAAATAGAGGCAAAGCAAGACGGCCCAGAGGCTCAAAGGGTACGTCTACACTGGAGGCTTAGGTGGACTTAAGGATGGTTAAGTCGACCTACAGACCGCTGCCTCCACATTGGGCACTTATTAAGTCGACTTAAGCGCTTCCTTAAGTCGACTTAATAACACCACCTCTGAAGGTCGACTTAATGCTTAAGGTGACCGTATTAAGTCGACTTAAGCCAATGTGGACAAGGGTGCCCTTAAGTCAACCTAATTGGCCTCCAGGCCCCGGTGCAATGTGGGACAGCTACCCACAATGCACCACTCCTCTGTCAACCTAGCACCTGACACTGTGGACGCTGGCAGTTGACTGGAGTTTTCAGTGTGGACTCTCGAAGTCAACTTAACAGAGCCTCCAGTGTAGATTTACCCAATGGTATTAGATGCCTAACTCCCACTGCTTTCTATAGAAGCTAGGCACCTAAATATCTTTGAGGATCTGGCCTAGGAGCATCATGACTGAATAGTAAAATATCCTAGAAAGTTCCCCTCTCTATTCCTGATCAGGATGGTTAGAATAATTCTAGTAAAAGTCACCCCTGAAAATATTCATTCCAGGTTATGCACAGGAATCAGGGCATATATAAAATGCGTAGCCCATTGTTAGTGCTATTTAAATAACCTCACACCTTGGAAAAAGATGCTGTCTGAATGTTCAGTGAGTTCAGCCTAGCCACACAGACAGCCTAACTGTGGTTCAATAAAGTTGCTGTTAGTTTGCATTAATATTGCATCACACCAGGCTCCCAGCAACCTGTAGTAGAGATAGTAATGTTACACAGTGCAAGCATGCAGCTTGAGCCCTAATGCTGGTGAAGCACTTGGTATTTAGATCCTGTTGCAAACCCTGAAATCCTATTGCTTGTATTTGCTGCTGGGCTTCGGGGGGTGGTGGGGGCTGCTGCTGCTGGTCAGGGGTGATGGTTTTCACATGCTAACAAACGGGACAGGCAAAAACAGCAAAAAGAAACCTCCCCTACCGTCCACAGGGCAGGCTATCAACCCACCGGACTGTCACCCGCAGTTATCCCTTTGGAACTCACCAGGTGAGTTCTTCCAACTCTCAGTGGGCCAGTTACAAAGCTGGGGGATGGGATGTACAATAATGGTGGTGAGCCTGCCTGGCCAGGCAGAAATGCTGGGCAGGGGGGGGGAGTAGCCCCCCAGCCATGTGAGAGTCAAGAGCCTGAGGGGGGCCAAAAGTCCTGAGTGGGGAAAGCAGGGGAATGGTGCCTGTGCCCAATGTAACTTGTCCACCCATCTAACCTGGCTGCAGCAGATGCTAGGCATAGTGGGGGGGGAGGGAGGGGGGAGGTCCTGTCACTGCCACCTGCTCATTTGGGAAACCATGTGGAGGGAATGCTGCTGGATGACTGACTCCTGCTCTGTCTCCGGCAGCAGCTGTGAGAGGGGCATAAGTCCCATGTCACTGCTGGGGAAATCACGTGTTTGGGGGGATGCTGACTCCCCTGATCCTGACAGAGCCAAAGAGGCATGTGGAGGGGCGTAAGTCCTGGCTCCAGACACCGCTGGATAGGGAAACCATGGGTGCTCCTCCCCTGCTCTAGCCCATTAGACCTCACTCCTTGCTTGGCCCAGGAACAGAACCCAGGAGGCCTGACCTGCAGCCTGGTTTTATGGGGCTGCTTCTCTGCTGCCTTTGGCCTTGGATTGGCATTTACACACCCCTGCCAGGGTGGGGGAGGGGAGGACCAGGGCCAGCTTATCAAAGGGGCGTAAGCCCTGGGCCCTGTTCAAAAGGGGGCCCCAGGCCTTAAAACCCCTTTGAGAGTCAGAGACCCACACCCCACACAGCGCTAGCAGGGCAGGAGCGCAGAGAGCACTCCTGCTCTGTTGGCATTGGGGGAGGGCACAGCCCTGGGCTGGAGCCAGAAGGGCAGGTTCTTTGCTCCCACCCTGCAGCCAGCTGGTCACCCCCAGGAGTGGGAGGGCCAGAGCCTGCTCACTCTGCCTGCAGGAGGCAGCGCCAGCTGGCAAAGCAAGAGCTCCAGAACCGGCCCACCCCACAGCTCTCCAGGGCCCACATGCCAGCCACCACACCCCCTTCCCCCCACCCCGGCAGACTGGCCAGAGCACCCTCGGGGCCCAGACTCCCCTGTGCCCTGAATCTTTTTACTGTGTGTGACAACACCCCTGTTGTGGAGCAGAGCTGTGTACATCAATAGCTAAATGTGTCATGGCATAGCTTCATAAGAGTGCAAGCTGGGATTGCTGTGTACAGGGGTGGAGTGTGGCAAGTCAATCATTCTCAGTACCCCAGTACTGGCCACTCATACGACCAGGGCCATCCCTGGATGTGGACAGGGCCCCATTCCCCCCCACCCCTCATGCAGGTGGGGGGGGGGGCACAGCCAACCTGGGCCAGAGGCTGAGCTCCATGCTTCCACCCTGCCCCTGAGCTGCATGGTCCACCCCCAGGAGCAGGCTAGAGCACAAGTCACTCTGCTCTAAGGGCAGGGCCACATTTGCAGCAAACCGCAGCATCCCCACCCCAAACTACAGGGCCCAGGGTGGTCACCCCATTTCCCCCCTTCCCCCAAGGAAAGCCCTACATGGGGTGGAACAGCAACAAAGTCATAGTTTGCCTAGGGTGCCAAAAATCCTTCAGCCAGCCCTGGCCAGATGGGCTGGAAGGTGGGTGGACATTCATGAATCTGTGCAGGTGAATACAGCAAAGGCATAGACTGGTGCAACTGGCTGCGAATAAACACAGTTATGCAGGCACAGCTCCCCGAGCCCTGTGTCAATTCAAGCGTCTGTCCCTTGTTAGCGCCTTGTTTTCCTGTCCCGTGTTAACTCAGAGCCACTGGGCCGACAAGCACAGGGGGAAATAACCCGTCGGCCATTCTGTCCCCACAGCCTGCAGGCTGGCTGGCGTCTCCCCCACAGCCAGTGTAACAGCCTCTGACCTTCCTCGCTCTTTTGCAAAATAATTTTATGCTTCCACCTGTCGCACCCCGTGGGCCAGCTCGTGCGGCGACCCCCAGCGCTGGGGTTTATTCCCCCGGCGGCTCAACGCCCCTTTGTAGTCACGACTCCACTAACCACCTCCCCAGCAAAGGCTTTCGAGCGTTAGGGCCGGATCCAAGCCTGGTCTGGGGCCACCTCCGCGGAGCCACAGGTTGCGTCCTTCCTTGGTCGGGAGCCCAACGCACCCGTGATCCCCCCCATTACAGCCCACGGTCGGAACGCCCCGCGCGGCAGGCTGGCCATCCCCCGCCCGGCGGCGCGAGCCAGGACCCGCAGGCTGCGCACGTGGCCCGTGGGAGCTGGAAGCCTCGAGCCCTAGCGGGTGGGGAGGGGAGTTGCTTTCCAGACCAGCCCCGCCGCTGTTCGACTAAGCGCGTGCTCGTCGCCGCGCCGCGCGCCAGCCGCCTCCACTGGGGCAGGGACAGGGAGGAGGTTCTATTCTGCCCACGGGCGCCCCGCCCCCTTTCTTGGCTCCACCCTAAACGGCTGCCTTGCCCAGTCAGGGAGTAAGGTCACCCTCTCCCCGCCCGGTCCTCCCCGCTCTATGGTGGCTCTCCGTGGATGGCCGGGAGAAGAGTGAGCATGCGCGGCGAGTTTTCCTCCACTTCCTCTGGTGGCCGCTCCCGTTTCCGGCCCCCCACTTCCCTGGTAACAATGGAGCAGAAGATGGCCGCTTGAGAGGGGGAGGGAAGGAGACGCTGCTACTGCTCGGGGAGGGACGGAGCAGGCCACGCCGGGGCTGAGGCCGCTGAGCACCGGGACGAGCAGCGGAGCGAGACCCGAGGACGGAGGCCTGGCGGCGCCAGCGGCGGGTGAGCAGCGAGGCCGGACGTAGACGTTCAAAATGGCCTAGGGAAGGGAGAGGCCAGGCCCAGGGCAGGCGGCGACTCTGGTTCCGGTTCCCGGCCGCGCGGGGGAGTCTGTCCCCCCCTTGGTGGCCGGCCCTGCCTCGCTGGGAAGGAGGGCCTCGGCGCTCAGCCGGCGGGTGGGAAGCCCCGCTCCTAGGGCAGGGAGGGCAGCAGGCCCTCTTGGAGACCATCCCTTGGTCCCCTCCACCTCATCCCCTAGTGTGAGCGCGCGTCTTCGTGGGGGGAGCCCGGGGGCCTACCGCCCTGCCCCATCTCCTCGGGCAGGGGAGCATTGACAGTCCAGGACTCTTCACCCGCTCTGGGCCTGTCATGGGATCCATTCCCCGCTTTGGGACCGGGGCAAGCCTCTTTGAGAAGCCCCGCAGGCCACAAGCTCCTCTGTATGGGTCTGGGCTTGAGGGGAATTGAAACTGGAAACTTGGGCTTTTCTTTGTAGGAAAACTCTCTTTCTTTCCTGTCCCTGTCTCCTTCAAGCTACTCAGGCCCACAGCTTCATTTTATTCTCCCTACGTCAGGGGCAAACAGTCCGTCCTGAGGAGAGGGGATTCTTGTGTCATTCTCTGTGAGGGCCTCTTAGATTTTCAAGTCTCCAGGTTGTTTATAGCTTTTGTGACCCACTAAAACTCATGGCATTTTGATCCCAATTTTGTCTGCCTAATCTCGCATACCTTCCCAGTCACCGTTATTTACCACCTCCCCAGAAACGTTCTGAGGATGTTGTAAGAATGATGTATATAATCTTGGGACTGTCTATGAGGGTTCAAAACGTCTAATCTTGGTTAATCTGCAGTGTTTTATTCTGTTTGTAGTCACTGGTCTCAAAGGAGGATCAAATTATAGTCTGTCTATATTTTATGGATTTATTCTTGATTCATTATGTATGATTTGATGTATTTTATAAAATGCAAAAAAAACACCTCCCCTAGGACACTAGATGTAGCCTCCAGAGAGGTAGCCATGTTAGTCTGTTTCAGGAAAACAAACAAGGAGTCCTGTAGCACTTTTTAAAGACTAAGATAAATTTATTTTTTGAATGAGCTTTTGTGAGCATAATCCTACTTTGTTAGATGCATGCATTATGCCCACGAAAGCTCTTGCGAGAAATAAACTTGTTAGTCTTTAAAAGTGCCAAGATATAGTGTCTCTTTGATTTGAAAAACAAAGAGCTTGTTTTAGCATTGAATAAATGAGCTTTCAGACTGAAGGTGTACCCAAATAACAATAATGAGGCAGACTGTACTACCTTTGACTTGTTTCCCATCAGCACTATTGGATATACTGATTAATTTCAAGTTGGAAGTGGTGGTAAGAGGTTACTAAGGAAATAATTACATTCTTCCCCTCCCTTCCCCCAATTAGCAGTATTAAAGATGTATGTGCTTATGACTCTTAATGTCATATAATTAACCATATCGATATTTATATAAGGTGAAGCAATGGTTAAACAAATAGCAGGTTCCTCACCTTAGTAATATGTTGTCCAGTCCATATTAACTAACTCAGAGATATGTCAAGATGTTAAAGGAGAAGACTGTTGACACTTTCAGTCCTCTGCACCTCTCCACCAAGCTCTGAACAACCTATGGCCTAATTACCACACGTTTTTTGCACTTCTCTATTTGGTTGGGGGAATGACTTTTTTTTTTTTTTAAAAGCAAAAATGTCGATACTAGTGTAGCCCCTAAGTGGATGCAGTTACACTAGTATAAAGATATTTTGCCCTTGTGTAGCTTATCCCCTTTCCCTTATGGGAAATAGCTGTACGAATATGAATTCCTTCATATTAGTAAAGTTTCTTCACACTCTGGGTAGGAGGGATGTTGTACCACTTTTTATAGAGTTATAGTTAAAACATCATGATTCTTGTATGTAGACAAGTTCTAATGTGTTTAAATTAGGAGATAAAGTTGTCCGTTAGAACTCTAGTACAGTAGTTCTCAACCTTTGCTGGTCATGACACTTTTGGTGGCATGTCACACCAGCCCACTTCCCCCAGCCTGAATCCAGCCATCTCCCCGGCTCTCTGTGACACACCTGCCACTGTGTACCGACACACTGCTCCTGTACAGTAACACTTTTTAACAAATATAATGGAGACAAGGTATTGTTTAGTCCAAGGCAGGCTAAACTGGCTTCACTGAAATCCAGCTTGATTAACTGCTTGTTTATTAGCCGAATAGTCTACGCTAGACTTTTATACATATGAGCTAACATGTTCTACATACTTTTAAAATTCTCTTCTAGGTAACGCCTAAGAGAGGCAGGAACTTATGAAAATCTAAACCAGTCAAAGTGTTTAAATGATCAAACACAACACACCTATACCTTTTTGCCATTAAAATCTCTTGTTTACAGTATCTTGTAAATAGGCACCTATCTTGCAACCCATATGTTTAAAAAATGTGGCAATGTTAATCTTCAGTGTAGGGATATATCCTGCTATGGCTATATAAAGGTAACTTGCAGTGTCACAACATTTCTGTTTTCTCTTAGGCCCATAATGCTTCTTGGTTGTGCTTAAGAATATAAAATGAATATAAGGCTGCAATTTCATCTTGTCCTGTTTTGTGTTAGCAGACACCAGTTGGTATTCCTTGGGTGATCTGAAGTGCTGATGTTTAACTCTTTGTTTCAGTGAGGACTGCAAAGCTGAGCAGCTTCGTTGCTAAAATAATCAAGTGGCAACACTTGATTAGGTAAGATATTCTAATATCCATTTACTTTATCTTCCTAATTGTAATAACTTTTTAAAATAACTTTCACCAATAACAGTCGTTTACAAGTTCAGTAGGCAAGAGGCATCTATATCTATAATCTCATTAATCTACATCAGTGGCTCTCAACCTTTTATGGGTCATGACACGCTTGACAGCATGCGTAACTCTGCAGGATACCCTTCCACCCCCCACCAAATCCAAACCCCTGGCTCTCTGCAACACACTTACTGCTGTGTGGTGACACAGTAATGTGTCCTGACAAAGTGGTTGAGAACCGCTGATCTACACAAACGTCTCTTTCTTGGTTTGTCATCAAAATCAGATGATGAGATTGTGGTCTTATCTACAGCTTAGTTTATATTTAAACACAATATGCAACTTAAATGTTATTAAATTTGGTTCTCTTTTTTAAAATATATCTTTATATTTGGGAGTATATTATGTATTAGCAACAAGGATAGGCTTGTACCGTAATCCTTTTGTTGGTTGCAGTTTCTAGTGATGGTCAGCATAGAATTGGCATATTATTTCCAATAGAATCTGTAATAGCAACGATTTTGCGGATGAAGTGGAGTTAAAAGAAGTGTTGAAGTTACATGTTTTTTGCATTGAAATTCTACAGGTTATGTTTGATTTAGAGCTTCCATTAACTGGAGGTCCTGTTTCTTCTGAAATTTGAGCACAACTCGACGGTCGTCAGTTTTGCGGGTCTGGATCCCCAGGATGCTACCCTACTTTTGCTGCTCTCCCTTTCAGTGACGACACTGGCTGCTGACATACCACAGCGCTGCTTCCTCCTAACTTCAGAGTGGGCGTCTTGCTTGCTGACCTTATGGGATGCTCATTTTTAGAGCAAGAGAGCTCCATTTTCATGAGACTCCTCTTCCAGTGCTGGAAGCTTGTGAAACCTCATGTCCAATAGGTCTTCTCTTCTGTGGTATAATCAGTCCAAACTAAAGACCAGAAGCAAAATAATGTCTTATTTATTTTTGTTTTCAACATGTCTTTTTCACAAATGCTGTTTTAATAAGGAAAATAATATTTTGAGCCCTCAGAGTTAACAGTGGAATTCTAAGAATGAAACATTCTATTGGATGTGTGAAAGTATTGGCATATCTTCTACTGCCATGTCTCAGTCATGATTAAAATGATATTCTGGCTCTTATGGAAACATCTTTGTTCCTTTATTAAAATAGCATTTTATACAAATACGTGGTAAAAAGACAATACTTCTTCTGGTGTTCTTTGGCATGTTGACATTTTTCCAGCTTATATTTTGTTCTGTTTGTTTTTTATTTTTTTGAGAGACACAAAGAGTGTACAGGAGAAATTTGAGCATGTAATATTGGGGGTAAGTTTTTAAGATATGTCTCTGTCCATCACATTTAATTTCCAGATGGATACTTTAAGAGCTGTTTGTAGGTGATTTGTTTTACCTTAGAATGTACAGTCATGCTACTTCCATTATAGTTAATAGAAACAGGAAAAGACTAAGCCCATAATTTAAAGCAGACTTTTTAACAATTTGGGAACTCAATCCCCTGTTGCCTCTGCGGTATAGATATTCAGGTTGGATTGAATGAAGGCCCTGATCCTGTGGTAAGAGGCATGCACACAGACCTCTGTGTCTATGCGGAAAACCTACTGTCTTCAGAGGGGCTGCAGTTAGACACAGTAGTCTTATTTGCATTAATCTTGTAGGATTGGAGTGCAAATCTCAGTGAGCCCGCTCCTTCACATGCTTATTTTTTTTTTTTTAGTGTTCTTAGTAATTGGGTTCACTCAGCAGTCATTTTCTGTGGTCTGTTTTTTGAGAGCAAGGATTTACATTATGGACTATTGATGAAACTTCAAGGCTGGAACACATGAAACATCGTGTGTTACTCTGTTCAAACTAATTTATAAGGTTCTCGATGTTTGACATGGCTTCATTAAAATGGGTTTTTGGTTTTTTTTGTTGTTTTTTTTTTCCGTTGTATCTTAATGAGCACAGATTGTACTTGTTTGTTTTTTGGAAGCCTAATCATTAATTTGGTTATGTCATATCCATGTTAAATAAGGCACTTTAAAAATCTTAGGTTTTGCAAATATTTTTTGTATCTTGAGAAAAATGGAGTTCAAGATGTTCCAATAGCTAGATTTAATTTCTGTCAAACTGAGTTATGTAGTATTAGAGAGCTTTTCTGGACAGGGTGCAAGGGAAGAGCATTCAACAAGAGAGGGTTGATTGTCGTAGGGAATTAATATATTTTCAAGTCATAATCTGATTTTTGTCATGTATGTTTTTCTTGAAGTTTGGTTCTGGTAAGGGCAGCTCTGACTTCTACCCTAATACAGCAGTTTGCCTCTTATTATCAGAAAGGGTGAATTGTTCCCGTAGGATGGAAGTTGATACGCTAGAGACCATAACGTAACTCCTCCCTTGTAAATTATAAAATATTGAACAGCTCTGTTGCTCTGTAGTAGCGGTAGGAATATCACTAGTTATTTGTGCCTGGCACTTTTGAGCAGATTGTTATTTAGTAACTACAGGGAAACAATTTGACTGACTTGTCAAAGAGTGGGCACATGAATTTAAGAGTTTACTGTAATATCTGGTTATTCAGCTGCTGAAAAATGTTTCCCATCGCCTTTTTAAAAGAAAACTTTCGCTTGTTTCAGTCAAGTAGCTGCACAGACGCTTGTGTCCAGCAGACTTTAGGCAAATCTTACTGAGCTTCCATAAAGATGTTCAGTTTCAGTACTGGATAAACTAAAGTTGGCTATGATCAAAAGATCTGCACTCACAACACTTTAGAGACATGAGCTCCTCCAGACATTTCTGTTCTCCCTCAGCAGTTCTGTGCTGACAGAAGAAGGGAAATTTCAGGTTGTGTTATGCAGGTAAGAACAAAATTTCATAAGTTGACCTAAAGCAATAAAAACAAGAAACTCATACAGATGAAACTTACTGTGTGTGGTCTCTCCACTACATGAATAAAATAGGATGGCACAGTAATGTCTGTCACAATGTATTGGCAGACATGGTATGTCTTGTCATTATTTGTATTTCTTGCTTTACAGTAATATGTTGCTTATGACCTCTTAATGTGGCTTTTTAGTGGACAGGTCTCCCTTTAAGCATCATATTGTGTCATGAATGCAATGTGCGATCTGGATGGTATGCCTCAGCAATTAAACCCTCAAGGGACAGCTGTATCTAGTTAGTTTTTTCTAAATAAGTCTGTTGGGTAGGAATATGGTTGTGGTGCTGCTTTAATTCCACCATTTAAATCCTGTTGTGTAGCTAAGCAGAACCAAGGAAACTCCACTGTCATTGTGATATTGTTAGTATCCTAGTGACGGGCACCCAAAATATATAGGGTTCTGCTGTGGCATAGGGTAGATGAAAACTGTTTCTTAGAGGTATATAAACACTAGGTGTTTGTACTGGTGAAGCTGCCTTAGGGATTTTCACACTGGTACAGCTACCCCAATGTAGAGAAGTTCTCAGGAGGAACGCTAACAATGTTGAATCAAAGTGCAAGACCCTCCTCTGAGGTCTTCTTCCAGTAATGACATTCCCATGCCTAACATGTAATTGTGAGCTTGAAGAGGGAAGAAAACAAACATAGTAACTCTTGTGTAAGTTACTTAATACAGGAATTCTCAAACTTTATTTTGCTGGAGCCTCCTTTGAAAATTTTCTGGCTGTGTCGACCTCCCCACAAAAGTGATGACTCCCTTCCGTGCCATGCCATCCTTGTCAGCATGCATGGAAGGCTGACTGTTGGCAGACCCCCCATCACATCACGACTCCCAGTTTGAAGAGCCCTGGCTTAGTGTGCATAAACAAATGACTGGGCCTTGAAGATCATGCAATGCCACTCTTCTGTTTGGGAGATGTAATGATTTAAATTGTAGAGATACTCTTCTTTTTCTTGACAGGGTTAGAAACAAAAAAGAGGATGAGTTTTATGCACTACATCAGTAGTTTTCAATCTTTATTCATTTGCAGACCCCTAACAAAATATGAAATAAACATACAGACCCCTTTGAAAGTCTCAGATACAATCTCTGAACCCCCTGAGGGAAAACCACTGTGCTAGACAAGTGCTGAAGTATCAAATCCTCTATTCTTCTATTAAAAAGCACAAAACAGAATGTGTTTATTTTTCTTCCAACGTGTTTCTGAGGTTTCAGATGCTGTTTGAAAGAAGGAAACATTCCTGGTGGCAGCATTAGAGTGGAGCATTCCACCAGGTTTACAACTAATTAGAGAACCAACCACTCAAATAATTGGTGCATAACTGTTGTGTAAGATGGTACATCCCATCATGATTGGTGAGGCATACTGATTAGTAGCCATGCTTCCTTGTTTCGGCTGCCATTTGGATTCACTTGTAGGTGTTTAAGGTAAACCTCATTTCTCCAGAGGCTGTATATTTTTGCTGTAGACCTTGACCAATTGCAATGTTCAGAGATGTGTTGAGGTTCTAAGCTAACTGAAATAGGAGAAGTATGCAGGGAATCCTGTTTACAGTTGGCAATATGCCAGTGTACAAGACTTTTTTAAATCTTGTATTTCACTTTCATCAAAACTGACTGACTGTACAGTGCTTTAAAAGATAGTTTTGGTATTAAATCCCAGAATTTATTGTACAGAACCTATTTTCCTGAGGAACTGACTGATCTTTGTGTTGCAATATACTATGCTGTAATTCTTCTTCCTAGTTTTCACATTAATTGGCCAGAAGGATTGCTGCTGAGTGATATGACACTTCCTTTCCTTACAAGGCTGAGCTTTGGGGGCCTTAATCTTATAAAAATTGCCTTCTCAAGGACCTTGGTGTTAAGAAAGACGTTTTCTTCCTGAGCAGTGTTGGGTGCACAAAATATGGCTTGGGGTATTTGGTCTCTAATTTTTATGCTTCCCTAAACAGATCAGGTTTTTAAAATAATTGATTTAAATGCTGATCCAAGTTGTGACTTACGTTGTAGTTAAAATAGATACCCTTGTAACTGGAACTTTATCAATAAACTAAAATTCTCCTTATATAATTTAAATATAAAACAGTGACTAAGTGTGTGCTGTGAAGATCAGGTTCGATGCCGATTATGTTGAATTCCACTAAACTTGTCAGTAAACATTACAGATTATTGCATCCATTTTTGTATGTGCAGTTTTCAAAATATGTAGTTTTTTTCTCCTTTTTTAGATATTTTCCCATTCTTCCATCAACATGGAAAGCTCTGATTCTAACGATAAAGGAAGTATTGATCACTCAGAAGCCCAGCGCCGGAGTCAGCTAGATCGATTAGAACGGGAAGAAGCTTTTTATCACTTTGTAAATAACCTGAATGAAGAGGATTATAGACTTATGAGGGATAACAATTTGCTAGGAACACCAGGTAGGTTGTGATATGTAGGTAGCATGAAAACTTTGAGTCTGGATGTCACTACACCCATTTTCTGGCTTCTGAATTCCTCTCGCCATTGTGGTGTTGAATGTGTTTTCAGTATTATTTTTTTATTACAATTTTATGCCATTATAGAGAGGAGCATTTTTGCTCAGTTGAGCACACAGTAGACCATTCCTTGAAGGTAGTTTAGCGCTAATTAGGTTTAACTAGCTGCCAAGTCAGTTTTACCAGATGGTTAATTTTCTCCGGGACTTACAAAGTCTGCACAGCTGAGGGTTGTGTTGGCATCTTGCCAAGAATCTGACTCTCACTTGGGCTGTTTCTATATAAGAAGGTTGCAGTGGTTTAGCTAAAGATATGATTTTTAAAACTGATTTGGTTAAACCTGTTTGAACATTTGTGACCAGTCTTGTTTCAGTATAAGGATGGCTTATTTCAATTTAGTTAAAACTGATTCCTAATAGACTTATGCTAAACTGGAATAAATAAGTCTAAATTGGAAATGTCTACTAAGGTATTTGCATTGGTTTAATTAAATCAGTTTAAAATAACACTCTGAGGTAACCAGCGCAACTTTCTCATGTAAATTAGGCCTCACTTGACTTACAATGGAGAAGACTGCTGATGTCATTACGAGACCCAGCAAGAATTTCACCATTTTGTTCTAAATAGGTTGTAACTGTGTTAGAAACTGGAGCCTCAGCGAGAATTACCTAAGGGCAATAGTATTTGGAAGGCTTTGAGGTGTACTTTGGCTACCCCTGACTTATAGGTATCAGAGTGTCAGAACTCAAGAGAAAATGCTTAGAAGCAGTCAGTATCTTGTTAATACAGTATTTGTAATTCAAAAAGACTGTAGGTTTAAGAACTCTTAGGCTGTGGATTATTCTTGCCTTTATGTATCTGCCTTGGAAATAATTTTGGAAATCTTCGCTTGCTTCCTAAGGTGAAATTACTGAAGAAGAATTGATGAGAAGGCTACACCAAGTTAAAGAAGGTCCACCACAGCAAAACGGTGATGAGAATAGAGGTACATGTTGTATTTGTGAAAGCTCTTAACTTAAGCACCCACTGTAGATCTTAACTTGAGTGCAGGAATGGAACAGGTTAAGCCTAGGCAGGTGCAAGGTGATCTGTGTTTCAGAATTAAGCGAAGATCATCTGATACTTGCTTCAGAGGTCAAAGTTTTGAAGAGATTTCTGCTAGAACACATCGCACTTCCACTGTGCTGACAAAGATTACTTCTGCGTTTCTTTATTTGAGTTTAGTTTTCTCTTCATTCTGTTCCCTTATTGGGTTGCTTTCTGAGATTTCCACATTTTCTCACCTTTACTCTTTTCAAGGTTGCTGCATTGCTTCTCTGCATAGAAGACTTGCACACAGGTCTCACTAGGGCTGATTGTTGTTCACAGTTCTCTGAATCAGTTTGTTAGACTGGAGAATCAAGTGTGCAAGAGTACTTCATTTGTGATTTAATTCCTGTAGTAGACCACTGAATTGACAGCATTTTAGCTAGTTAAGAACATCTAGTTGAATGTTGATTTATTTTACAGTTGAAACATAACTGACTTTCCATTTAGTTGTTACAAGAAATTTCAATTATTTTAATAACTTGCTTAGTTTTTATGCAGCCTCTAATGAAGCATAATTATTGGCAGTAGGAAAATGTCCATTTCTGCTCCCTCAAAGAAAAAGCACATGTAGAAATAACATTTATCAAGCTATTAAGTATGAAACCATTATGGTTTTAAAACAGTAACTTGCTTAATTAAAGAATTTTATTGTTGGACCAATTAATTTACAAATTACCTCATTTCTCTAATTTTGGTAGTTCCTTTTCTTTTGGCAGGTGCAGAATCCACAGAAGATGTTTCTAATAGAGATTCTATAATAGACTGGCTTAATTCAGTACGACAGACTGGAAATACAACACGGAGTGGACAAAGAGGAAACCAGTCTTGGAGGGCAGTGAGCCGGACTAACCCTAACAGTGGTGATTTCAGATTCAGTTTGGAAATAAATGTCAACCGTAATAATGGGAACCCAAACCCAGAAGCTGAAAATGAACCATCAGTAGAGCCCTCCAATGGGGAAGATTTGGAAAATAGTCAAAGTGATATTGAGACTCCAAGATCTGAATCACCATCGGTAAGGCAGCCTGGATCAGACAGAAGTACATCTGAGGAATTAGCAACTGAGGAAGTGTCTCCTCTCAGAGGCCAGAGAAGAGCAAGAAGTAGGAGCCCAGAACAACGAAGAACCCGGGCTAGGACTGATAGAAGTAGGTCACCTATTAATCCAGCAAGTGAGACTCCCCGTAGGTCTCATCACAATATGCCATCTCAGACACTTGATCATTCTTTGGTAAACGAATCTGAGGGAAGTTCTAGAACTAGACAGCATGTGACGTTAAGGCAACATACGATGGGGACTGAGATGGCAAGTGAAAATGCCATTCTGTTTTCAACGCCTGAAACAAGACCTGCTCCTCCAGTATTAGGTTCTTCAGAAACAAATGGCAGCAGTGAGTCTACGGTTCCTGGACAGAGGCCTCCTACTATTGTTCTTGATCTTCAAGTGAGAAGAGTCCGTCCAGGAGAATATCGGCAGAGAGACAGCATAGCCAACAGAACCCGATCCAGGTCGCAGACACCAAACAATACAGTCACTTATGAGAGCGAACGTGGAGGGCTTAGGCGCACATTTTCACGTTCAGAACGGGCTGGAGTGAGAACTTATGTTAGTACCATTAGGATTCCTATTCGTAGAATCATAAATACAGGCTTTAATGAGACTACATCAGTTGCAATTCAGACCATTCTAAGGCAGATAATGACAGGTTTTGGAGAGTTAAACTACTATATGTACAGTGATGGTGATGCAGATCCTAGTGGCCCAACCCCAAACCAAAATGTAGATTCTCCTGACCTACAGAATGGAGGTGATGGTGGCGGTAGTAGTTCGCGCAGTGAAAGTACTGAAGGTAGCTCAGGGGAAGTATATGAAAGTAATAATGAAGGAGGTTCAACATCTGGTGCTAGACGGGAGGGTCGGAATACTAGAGGATCAGTCACTTTTGAAGAAAGTGGCTCTTTACCATTCCTTAGTCTAGCTCAGTTTTTTTTACTAAATGAGGATGATGATGACCAGCCGAGAGGACTCACCAAAGAACAAATTGACAACCTAGCATGGAGGAATTTTGGTGAAAGCGATGCTCTGAAAACCTGTAGTGTCTGTATTACAGAATACACAGAAGGCAACAAGCTTCGTAAACTGCCTTGTTCCCATGAGTACCATGTCCACTGCATTGATCGCTGGTTATCAGAAAATTCCACTTGTCCTATTTGTCGTAGAGCAGTCTTAGCATCTGGTAACAGAGAAAGTGTTGTCTAAATGAGACCTGAATTCGTCACTGAACAGCTGGTGTAATAGTGATGGGCAACAAAGTCACTTTCATTATGGCCACTTTTTGAGTGGTGCTTTGGTGTAAAGTAATGAGTTAGACTGAATCTTCCCTCATGGAAACATTTTTCTCAGAATTAAAGCTTTTAAAATGGGAATCTCTTTAAGTAGAGTCTCCAAATCTATTCAGTTTCATTGTCTCGGAATTCAAAACAATTTTATTTGCCCAAACACACTTACTTGTTATAAATTTCTCTTAAGCTCCTTCCCCATCCCCACCCCAATGCATTATTAATCTTGAAGACCTCAGCACTCAGCTCTTCCCTGTAAGGAATTTATCTGAGAAGTCACCCCCGCTACAGCATGTGCTTCATAGTGGACTTTTAAAAACAAACCCAGCTATCCCATTGAACGATGAAATTAATTCAACTGCACCCTTAAATAAAATTTTAGTTAATTTTTTGTTTTGGGTATTGTTGGACACGTAAGTGCAAATAACACTAATGTTAGCCCTTTTCCCATTGTACAGCTGTCTCCAGCCCATCACTATGGCACGCTGTAGAGTGAGCTGGTAGCTTAATTGGGATATTTATCTTGTGGAATTATAAGAATTGCCTATGCTTGTTTAAACTTAAAAAAAAAAAATCACAATTTTTGTTTTAAAACTGTAAAGCTTTTTTTGTAGAAGCTCAGTACTTTTCCAGTGCACTGTTGTACTAATGCATTAAGAATTAAAAATGTACCAGCCTTAGAAATGAAGAGAATGCTTTTCATCTAAGACCCACCACATGCAGAGCAAACTAAATACAACCCAGCTACTTTTGTAAATGTTATTGTCAAGAGCAGTGCATATCTGTACTACTTGATTTGTGAACAGCTACTGTAACATAAATCTGCTAAGAATTAGACATCTTAATTGCATTAAAACGGATGGAAATGGAATGTTACAATTGCAATGTTTTGGGTCAATAATGCCACCAAAAATATATATATGTATATATATACATACATACACACACACACACACACAGAGACGTGTGTGTGTGTGTATGTGTATATATATAATATATATATATATAATATAAAAATAGAAACCTGCTCTGAAGACTGATTTTTTTTTTCTTTGTATGGTTACTAATGTGTAATGATACAAACTTGTGTGGACTAGTTTCATTCAGTGAGGATTTTGCCCAAGTTTTGTATTAAGCTGTATTTTAATCACTGAGGTAGCTGTATGTAACTTTCAGCAGACAAATGTTGGTAAATTAGTATATCATTTGGGTGGGAAGAGAAAAATTAATCTAGATTTTTGTTACTGATTTAAGACGCAGGCCTCCAAAATCAACAGTGATTGCGTGTCACCTAAGTATCCATGGAAAGAAATTAACGTTTAGGTGTATCTGAGAAATAATCAAACAGAAGTTTCTCTCATGAATTGTCAATCTTAAATTACTGGTTACTGGAACATATTTTAAAATGAAATTTCCAGTTCTTTGAATTTGTGACTTATTTCTCTTAAAGTAAAATATTTGGCATGTCTTCTTACTGTTAAAAGAATGTCAAATAACAGTCGCATTTTGTATTAAAAATTAGTGTGGGCTTGTCAATACAAGTCTTCTAAATGCATTTACACTGTAAAAGTTTTTAAGTCTGCTTTGGAAATGTTCATACCTCAGCTGTCTTCAGCATTGTGTGAAAGCTTCTCTTCCCTCCTCCCACCCTCAAGAAATCATCCTTGTGTTTTACTTTTTAATTGCTTTCTCAGTGCTATGTGCTTATCACAAAAAGCAAAGTTCTGTTTCAAGTAAAAATATAGTAGTTGTTAACTAGGGATATGAACTGCTCTTGCTGACTAGATCCAAAATGTTGCTCCATACTCAGATAATAAAACCAAAACTGGCCAATCTTTTTACATTAACGTCTTCAGTGTTTGAGTGGTGGTTACCCAGAATATCAGAGCTGTTAAGCCCTTATAATTGAACTACTCATCAGGTAGCTCAGGGATTCTAAGATGTTCTGGAGCCCTCCTGCTTTTCTAGCGGTGCGTTTTCTCTCCATTCTCAGTTCAGTGTGGAATCCTGATTGGCTGATTAGCTCACTTTCCTCCTGGTGGAACGCTCCATCATTCTAAAGGTGTTCCTTATCGTATGTTTTAAAAACAAAAATATTTATAAATGAATACATGCTCTCAAAAGTTCTCTCCCTGAGAGATGTTCATCTATAAATTGGAGGCTAGACATTAGTGCTAGTGATTTCATTTATGAATGTAGATAATGAATCTTAAGCCAAAACTACTTCTTAAACATTGGAAACCATAATTTAAAATTTTTCTTATAGTGTGCAAATAAGTGAATGCGATCACTTGTGTTTTTTCAGTAATACTCTTTGCTGACTTGGACTGTAGAATTAAAATTGAATTATTTTATAGTGGTATTTGCTACTGATTTCTAAATACAGTTAGCTTTTTAAAATCAGATGTCTTATGAGGATTAAGGACAGAAATGAGAATAACATGAGCCCATTAGAAACAAGCGATATGCAGTGGAGCATTAAGTAGAGTTGCTCTTTTTGTTAATTAAAATTGTTCTTAGTTTCCAAGAATCCTACAGTTTAACCATCTTTGTAGTTTTATGATTGCCTTAATGTTTTAACTTTATGTAATCGTAACAGCAGTTTAAAAGTGTCTGAGGTTCCCCAGAAGGTACCAGAAACCAGTGTTTCACTTCAATTAAGAATCCTTTGAATGTTTCCGATGTTTTAATTATTTATAATGAAATTCCATTTTAAACTCTTACTCTACCAACAGCAGTGGGATTTGTCTCTCTTGACTTCAAGCAGTTGACAAGATTTGTATTGCTGTGAGTGAGGAACTCTTAAGTAGATGAGACATTTACCACCTTCAGCAGCAGTTCAGGAAATGAGCAATGATATAATTGTGCTCTGAGTTACACCCAGTAACTCAGTGGCATTTATGAATGACTTTCATGTTATGAATTGTGCAAAACAAATCTGTGGAAAATCATTGCCCTGATCCAGCAGCAGGAATTCTCATCTGAGTAGGTTTGCTGAATCAGGCCCTAGTGTTATAAGGTAATCTAATTCATTCCTGTATAGTACAAAAAAATTTATGGGGGTCATTCTTTTCTTTAAATTAAAGTTATATTAAGCTTTAAAAGCCAATATTAATACTTCAATTTTAAATTAAATTGCAAGCTTTATAGGTAAAGTATAGAGGCTTTTCTAGTGAGGTGCTCACAATTAGCTAAAGTTAGTCTCTCTCGAATCAATTTATTTGAAAATATATGAATCCCCTTTGGTGCCAAGCATTCTAACATGTTAGCATCTATTGCTTTCTTAAGCTTAAACTTCTTTTTTTCTGCATTGGAATTGCAGATAGATGTGTGCTGTGTTTACAGTCACTTTACTGGATGCTTGTGGCCACACAGAATTAAAACGCAGCTGTTAGCTTCCCCCACCCCCGCTCCCCCAACCTTAAATGCCCACGTGTACATAAATAAATTTAAAAGATTCTGGCAGCCTTATGATACATTTGCTGTTCTCCTCTCCTTAGTCTATAGTGCCATCTCGTGGAAGCTTTTCTTACCCTCCTTCAAAGTTGGGGTAAATACATATCTTTGTCTCCATTATTTATTAAAACTTTCATTTCTTTACTGGTTAAGTTGGTTTTATTTGAAGGCACTGCCCTGCTAGAGCTTGTGTAAGGAAAGTTGATGCTAAAACAAACACAATTGCACCTTGTGCACAGCCATCCCTCTGTTGTATAGGATTAACCCTAAGGAGTTTTCTTACAGGGCTTCTTGTGCAAATCCTGTCAATAGATCCCCAGTATGTACATACTAAAGTACTTAAGAAGTTAAAACACGAGTGCACAATCTTCTGTTATGTAAGAGTGCAGTACATAGGTCTATTCAAACTGCAGATTTGTAGACCATTTTTAAAATGGCTTTTATCCATTAAGTGACAGAACTGTGAAAAGTAGTGTCTGGTTTTTATTGGGGTTCTTTTACTTGCACTTTTGTAAAATAAACTGCTTTTTGCAAATAGTATTTTGCAGGCAGTCGATTTATGTTAACTGATCACTGGTTTGGAAAATAGTGTTATTTGACATAGAACTAGTCATTAAAAGTTTCTCAAGGACTTTCTTTGGAAAGTATTAGTGTGCACGCCTAGCAGCTGCACTAACACGATACTGTGCCGATTCTAAAGAAGCCATGCTTGGCCATTTTGCCAACTTGCAGATTAATGTATTTCCAACTGATGTTCACACAATGGGCAATGACTGTCAGCTGTCAATGGATTATGCAAATAAGTAGTGTCCAAAGGACCATTTCAGTAAGAAATGTATTTAAAATGTTTGCCTACACTTTGAGGAAATTCATATTCTAAGCTGCATTATAGGAACTAGGATCTAATTTTAAGATGAGAAAAGAAATTTAGTTAAAGCTGACCATTGGTTTCTGTTTTGTACCAGTGTGCCTAGATAGTCCACGGGTCTTCCGACAGTGTGTTCTTAATCAGCTCATATATTGCAATATCAAAGTTCAGCTGGCTGGGTTTAGCTGCCGCCTTAACTTTCCTTTGCATTGCTAATTTGAGAGCCTTTCTATCATTGTAATGTGCTGTTGTGTGTAAGTATCTGCTGGGTCCACTCCTCAGTACCACTGTGGGGATTTATGAGACTTGATTCAAGGTTCTGTGATCAGATGTTGGGTTGATTAGGTACACGGTTGTCACGGAAATGCCTGTGCCAGTTTTATCTGGCTTCTCCCTGGTGGGGTTAACTTGGAGCCATGCTAAGGGAATTGAGCAACGCATTTAGAAATATTTAAAACTTTCACCTACAAGAGGCTTTTTTCTTTGTTTTTATTAGGTTGGTAAGGGGAAGGAGACAAGCAAATAGAGTGGTAATGTAATTTACTCAAAGCACATTAAATTATGTTGTGTAAAAACTAGTTTGATTCTGTTATACCAGGGCTTCCCAACCTCTTTTGCACCAAGATTTCCTTTTTTCTTATGGGTGAATCCATTATTGAACCTTCCTTGGTTCCATTGTCTGGTTTTCGTCACTTAAAATCCCAAGAGCCCTTCCCTAATCCCTGTATCTGTTAGGCTGTTGGCTGGGAAGCCCTGTATTAAACTGAGAATGTAACAAGTTTCCTTTTTGTACAGTACTTTACATCTGTTTATATTGGACTTTAGTACAAAATGGTACTCTAAAAGGTCATAAAACAGTTTGATCATATTTGATAGCTAACGTTTAGGAGGAGTTTGTTTCCTATGTAAGATGTCATAATGCAAATTTAAATAGACTCAATAAAATGCATGAAGTGATAATTTTGTGCTTGATCATCACTCCTGGGGGCTGGGGGGAGTGTTCATTCTGTAGTGGGAGTATCATGAAGGAGACTACAGGAGTTAATAGTTCATGATAAATGTGATGGGAAGTTTGTTTATTTTGCATTCTTCCTCTTTTGAAGTGGGAGAGCAGGAAAGGCATAACAACCTATGGTTTTTTGTCAGAAGAATTTGTCTGCTCTTTGAATACCTAACTGAAGGAATAAATCTCACTACATACAAGAGTTCACTGGATCAGGTGGTGCATAGCATACAATACAAGCACATAGTTTTAAATCATCTTTCAAAAGAGTATCTGTCTTTTATGGGTGCTAATCAGTGACCTGGACTTAGCGCTAAAAGTCAAAGTAGAAATATGCAGAGGGCCATAGACGTACCGGGCCAAGTAGGCATAAATTCACACATGTTCCTTTTAAAATTAATTTCTGGCCTGTGTGCAGTGCCCCGTGTGAATAAGTAGGAAATGGAACACTTTCTGGAGGATGTAGGTAACTGTCAGGGCTTCTCTGTGCAGACTCTGAGTAGGAATCCATGACCAGTTCTTGGCAAGCGCCCTGATGCCTTAAAACAAAGGGTGTGTGTCTAATTTATTACGAGAGAGTTTGACAAGATAAAAAGTGAATAACAAAAAGTGGGAGAGGAGAGTGAGAGAATAGTGAAGGATTGTTTAGGATAATGGGAGAGCATACATAGACATGTGCATTGTAGGAAGAGCCATGTTTGACTGCATTGGGCAATTTCCCTAACCCTTTTGTGCAAATATGTACTGATTAAATGGTGACTTGTCAGAAATGAAAAATATTGTGTAGTGCTCTGTGCAGGTACAAAATTTGTAGCCATATCTCCTCTGCAAACTTGGTCCATGGATTTCTGTGGATTTGCAGGGCTCTGTTGATGTGATAGAAGAGGGAGTCTGCCTTATTTCTGCTATCTGTACAGTAACTGTTGTATAAATAGAAGACAGACTTCCTTTTTTAAAAACAGAGTCCTGTGGCACTTTTAAAGACTAACATTTATTTATCGCATGAGCTTTCGTGGGAGAAAATCCCACTTCGTCAGACGCTTTGAAGATGGGAAATTTACAGAATGGGAGGAAATTAAATGCAGGGGCGTGTGACATAGGATCAGGTCAGGCTGTAACAGCAAATCAAAATAGGTGTTAGGTGTTGATTTGCTGTTACAGCCTGACCTGATCCTATGTCATACACTCCCCTGCATTTAATTTCCTACCATTCTGTAAGTTTCCCATCTTCAAAGTGTCTGATGAAGTGGGATTTTCTCCCACGAAAGCTCATGCGATAAATAAATCTGTTAGTCTTTAAAAGTTCCACAGGACTCTGTTGTTTTTCTACAATAGACTAACACAGCTACCCCTTTGGAATTCCTTTTTTAACTTCACTTTACCGGTGCCAAATTCTTAAAGAAAAATACCCTCTATATTCTAACTTCTATCTATGTTAGGGTTTTATACTGGCACCCATCCCTATTCAAGCACTTTCCATGTAAACTCAATAACAACAGAGACATCCTGACCCCTCTGGCTCTTCTCACTTTTGGGGATTAAAAACTCTACTTGTGCTATTGGTTGTGTTGAGATTTTTTTTTTTTTTTTTTTTAAAGGAAGCTGAGTTTTGGGAGGATGGCTTTGTCCTTTGCAAGTGATGTACTTGCTCTGGTGGAAAGAGGATTTGCAGTGTTTCCTAAAGTATAGTTTAATTCTGCATCTCTCTAATTTCTGAAAGTTTATTCCTAGTCAGATCTTGCTCAAGAGAGCTTTGTCCCCAGCTCTTATGCATTTCATTTTGAGTTTTGTGATTTGTGTTGTCCTAGAGGGACACAACTATTTCATTGTTTGAAATTTGATATTTAACATTGCTGGACCTTGATCCATTCATTTCTTTGATTTGAATCTAGTACCATGAGCGCCTCAATCTATTTTTATTCCAGGACTTCACTCCCATCTAACTGCCCCTGTAACCCTCAGGCTAGGGTGGGTGTGACCTCCCACAGTTTCAGCAATCCTGACCTATTCCCTAGCAATCCTCTTCCTTAAAAACTGTCTCCAAAAAAACCCCCAAAACAAACAAACAAAACTTATCCACTAACTCATTTCCCCATCTTGTCACTGCAATAAATTTGAGATTGTTCTGGCCTACAAACCCTTGTATAATTTACCTCCTTCCTGTCTGTTCAGGACTATGATCTTCAGCTTTAAATTGTTTTTCCAATTGTTTTTCCTGCAGGCTTGCTTCCACATGGTCCTGCATCCCTTGCATTCTAAGTCCCCATTACTGCAGTGAAGGAATGAGCATAGATATCAGGAGGTCGTGTTCACCTTGGTCCTTTGTGCCAGACATGATCCGATCAGAAAAGGTGCAGTTGCTACTCATCTCTTGTGGCTGAAGCCACACTTGAATGTCTCTCTCTACCATGAACTCCAGCATCTTTGCAAAAGTGGCATGTAAATGTCCCTCCCTAGTAGATACGTTGGCTACTTTATTGTCTGTGGGGCGGGGGAAATGGAAGAGGTGCTATCATGCTGCAGTTGTGAATGCCGTGAAGGTGCTGTTGTGGCTCTGAAGTACTTTCTCCTCACTGCAGAGCAGAAGGAAGGAAGCTGCTCAGAGGTTTGGTGGGTGCTTTAACTGGAGAACACTTGTGTGAACTTGGAATGATGAGTTAGGTTCTTGAGGCTGTTAACCCCTACAGCAGAACTGTTCTCTTGCTCCAAAATGAAGCTCTGTAAGCAGTGTTTTCCTGTAACTTCATGAGGCAGGGCTCTATAGAAATGCTCATCTGGTAAAAGGATTTTTGACTTTCCATGAGGGACAGTGCAAGACATTCCGTACTTCAGGGAACAGCAGACTGCAGTCAGCGGTCTCTTGCCTCGCTGTGCAAATGGATGAGAAAAATCTCTTCCAATAGCAAAATGAGTTTTGCACTTCTGCATGGAAGCAGAACCAGACTTCCTCGTGGCATAGGGTGGGCACAGGGGAAAATGCTATTGGTCAGGAGTTCTGAGATTTTGGGGGATGGGGATCACACACTTTGAAATCGTCTGTCTCCCTCTCCTTTCAAATCATGTAACATGCCTTTGGCAAGTCCCCAAGTACCTGGAAAAGTCCATAAGAGGGAAGTATTTAAAGTATTTTTAATGCCATTTATAATGGAAAGTAAACATAAGCCAACCCCTGTCACTCAGCCAGTTGCAAGGGCCCTGTGGAACACAAGTGCAAAACGGTGGTGTGGAAGCTAAACGCAGGGTGGACTTGCGGGATAGGTGAACACTCAATAGAGAACAGGACAGAGCTTTTAATTACAGCAGCCTCCTGCCATTTCGCTTTCCAATCTTTCTAGAGGGAGCCCTGCAGGAAAAGCCACTAAATGTACCATCACGCCCAACAATAATACAGGGGCATTACATAAGTTATCTGAGCCACATTCTTCCATCTAACTTACAAGAATCTAAAAGCAGAACTGCTACCTTCCTTAGGTTAAATTCTCGAGTGAAAAATGTTTCAGACTCCTACCAGGCTTAAGCTGGAGGGAGCACCATTTTAAGGCTCATGGCATTCCAACACTAAAACATTGTCTGTTGCATGAAATATATGCAGTTGTGCTGCCCTTAGGCACACAGAAAATTGAGTCATGATCTGGAAAAAAAGACCTGGTTAAAAATCATAAAATTGGAGTGGTTTTTGTTTTGTGTTCTGAGTGTTTTAGGTGCGATTGAGTTATGGTTTCAAACTTTTCTCCCTAGCCCTGAGGGTTAGAAACTTACCCTTTCATCTTTTTAAAAAGGTTTGAATTTCTCACATCAACATGCAACTCCAGGAGCTGGGACTTTATGAAAATCCTCGTGTACCGTGAGATTCACAATAAGATTTCAAGAGCTGGCGATGCTCTGTCTGAAGCAGTTCCACAGTGGTATTGAAGTAATGATTAATTGTATAACGTGTTACTGCAAATGTCAACCTGTAGGGGGATGTCTTGTTCAGCTGTAAAAGATATTACTGATGTTGAAAACTCACTTATTTTGAAATGTAAATTTTTGTTTTAATGCCTGAGAACAAATTTTCAGAAACTGTTTTTCTCATCATCATTTTCAGACCTCACTTCGTCAAACTTGAGTGCTTTTAATGTCCAATAGCAGCATCGGCACTTTATACATACTTACCTGAATTTTAAAAATGATTCTGGATTGTCATCTAGGGACCAAAGAGGCTGTAGTGTGAAAGCTTTACACAAGCAAGCATTTCCAGGGTAAACATCCTGTTTTCAGTAAGTTTAATGAGTGGATGCATGGGCTGTCAGTGTGTTGTTTAGCAATATGCACCTAACTATTTTGGCTTCTCTCGTGTGCTCCATGAAATGTAAAGGGAAAAAAAGTGTCCTTGTTTGTACCCTGGAGAAGTTTTAATTCTGGTGATTTATTGTCTGTTTATGAAAGCCTTCTATTTCTCTGGTCCCTAGCAAAACCATCATAATCTCAGCTGCAGGGTTCTGGGTAGAAAGCAAGATGCAATCGTGAAAAAAATTCATATTTGATTTGTCTGCAAACCAAAACATTTGCTGTGAGACTGAATGGCATTCGTGATGCACTTAAGTGTTGAAGTTCTGTTGAAACGGAAGCTATTGAAGGAGTATAAGTTTCTACCTCCTGACCCCAAGCAGGGATTGTATGCCAAGGCCCTGTTTGGGGGGGGGGGGGAAGGAAGGGGGTAATAGGACACATAATAGCTGCCTCACAAAATTCAATGGATGGTATCATACCGACAATGCAATTTAGTGTTGAAAAATGTAAGGGACTGTCCATTAGAATAATCAGATCTTTTTGGGTAGATGCAGCTGGGCTCTAAATAAACTACTCTCAAACGCCCTGGTCTGGGTGGCTGACAGCTCTACCATGGTCTTTGCTCAATTTACAATGCCTCTGGAAGAAATAAACAAACCACTAAGAAAAGAGAAGAAAGTACTGCTTAAAATGAATGTACCTTCTCCCCTGGCATGCTGTGTTTAGGATGGGTAACCACACCTCCTTAGAAATAGAGCAAAACCAGAAGGGGGCTAGGTCCAAATGACTAAGATAAAGGAAGGCAGCCAGCAATGTCTAATGGCACAGTGAGACTGAGAAGAGCAGGGCTGTTTACTTACGGAGGAGATGAATAAGGAGGGAGAGGAGGATAAAGGTGTACCCCATAGTGCAGAATGCAGCAAGGGCAGTGAGTGGTGTTGAAAGGCAGAACACACAAACCTGCTAAACATACCTGACTTGTATAGAGCATTTTACAAGGAGGTTAATATCATTAGCTGCATTTTTCAGCTGGAGAGACTGAGGCACAGAGGAGTGATGGGACGTGCCTGGGAGACTGACACGCGCTACAGTTGCAGTAGTAACGAATGCTGGTAGGGTTCTGGAACCCCCTTCAGCAAGATTTTCGTTCTGTCTCCTGAAGCAGCTGATCCTGGGCTAGAAGGACCATGGCCTAATCCAGTATAGCTTGCCCTGTTTGACCCCAAGCATAAGAAACTGCTCCAAGCAGAGGGCGTGGGGAGAAAGAGAAGGAAAGTAGAGGACAGGAGCAGGGAGGGGTGTGGAGGTAGAGGGCTTAAATGAAACAGGTGCATGCTGTCCATTGTGACTGAATTTGGTAACTGCCACGTGAAAAGACAGATGGAGGGTCTCATGCTATAGCAGTTCTTTTGTAGGACATTGACCCGGGTAGAGTTTGGGGAAATGAGAGCTGTTTCCCTGAGGCTTTAACTGGGATATAGAGGGAGTTTGGAGGAAAGCAGAATAAACATGCATATCAGTCTTTTGAACTATATGTGAAATTCAACTATATATATAATATTGACTGGAACCCTTCACCAAGAACACCTGCAGACCAGGTCCTGGTCCCATGGGGCTGGGCTAAACTTTGCAATTATTTGAGAGCTTGCGGTGGGAGTGGGCCAGGTCCAAAGACGAGTTGACTCTTAGCTTGGCAGATTCCACTGTGCTTGGAAGCAGGAGTTGGATTCTGCAAAGCTGGCCCCATCTCTGACAGCTGAGAAGACACAGCCCACCACTAACCATGGGACAAGCCAAGGTGGTGATGTAACCAAGGCAAGAAACCTCAACTAAGACCACTGTCCCCTTTGTTTCTGCTGGACCAATGAAAATAGTTTAGGCTGCTACAGCACAATTTGCTACCGCTGCAACAGCTAAGCTGCTGTAGAGATTTTGTTTATTTCAGATTAGGGTGAGACAAGCTGGAAACAAATATCTGCTGCTCAGAGGTGGATGATGCATATTAGAACAGCATTTAAGTTTCTGGTGACTAAATGACTGCTCTGCATGAGCAGGATGGCAGAGGGCACCCCACATATTAGTTAGGGTGAGGGGAAGGTTATGAAAGAGAGAAATGAGTGCATCACTTCACAAAGGGGGGAGCAAACAAGTGGCTGATCTGACAGTTGATATTGTCTCTTGAATGAAAAGCAAATGGTTCACTGTAAAGCACAGAAATGTAAATTAAAACTAAACTCTATCCCAAATCAATCAACTCAAACACTCCCCAAACACAGATTTTTAGAACTTCTTCCCTTTCCCCTCAATAAACTTCTCTCATGCCTACTTCCCAGGCAGGATCTTTATACTATCCAGCCTGCAGCCTGAGCTCTCCCTCAGAGTTTCTTGTCCCCTGGCCTATGCTTGTCGTCTTCCCAAAGATCCATGAATGAGCTTTCACTGCATTCATCAGGGTCACACTCCACAACTAAATTCTTGATTTTCTTGCTAAGAGAGGTAGCCCAGCCCAGCCAGAATGGTCCTTGTCTGCTGGAATAGTCTGAGAGCAGGCCTGAGCAACTGTCCAAAGTGTGCAGTTATTCCTCCTGTGATTCTGCACCAGTCATCTATAGGTGACCAACCAATGCCAACCTGTTCTTTGCAGAAAGACAACAGAGTCCTGTGGCACTTTTAAAGACTAACAGATTTATTTATCGCATGAGCTTTCGTGGGAGAAAATCCCAAGTGGGATTTTTCTCCCACGAAAGCTCATGTGATAAATAAATCTATTAGTCTTTAAAAGTGCCACAGGACTCTGTTGTCTTTCTACAATAGACTAACACGGCTACCCCTTTGGAATCTGTTCTTTGCAGCATCTCTTTGCAATGAAAACATGTTGCTGCCCAGTGAGCATGAAGACAGCAGCCAGTGACCAGCTCCTTTAAATGCCAGCCAGGAACCTACCCTGCCACCACTGCATTTTCAATGGACCTTTTTCCTCATTTAAAATCCAGGGGTCTAATCCGTCACATGTAGCCAATCAGGCATGGAATGTGGGTGAAGCGAAATAGGCCCAATTAAGATGTTTGTGTGTCAGTGCAAGGAGCGTGCATAACAAAACTGGAACTATTGGTGGAGGAAGTGAAAGCAGATCTCCCAGGAGCCAAGATACCTAGCGGCATAGTAGTCATGGCTGGAGCACAAGTATTGAAGGGTATGCACTGTTCAGGAAAGTCCACCCTAAAGGCAAAGGTGGTGGAGTAGTACTGGATATCAATGATGATTAAGGCTAAAGCAATTCGACACGATGGAATGGATAAGAGAGAGGGCAGGTCCAGACCACGAGAAAGGCCTTGGTGTAGTGGTTGATCACAGTCTAACTGTGAGCGGCCAGGACATGAAAAAAAGGCAATGCCATTCTAGGATGCAACCTGCACTACAGCTCCAATAACGACAGTGGTGCGGTAGTACCATTATACAAGACACGGATATAATGAGATGAAGGACTCGATCCAGCAGAGAAGTGAGGTTCTGGCCCAGCTGTCCAGGGTGGGGGGGAGGGGGAATGGAGCAAGTGGGAAATAAGACCTAACCAGCTTTAAGAATGAGCTTGATAAATTTATTGAGGGGATCGTATGATGAGCTTTGCTACAGTGTCATGTAGCCAATCTGCACTTGCTAGTAACAAATATTGCCCACAGTCAATGATGGGCCACAAGATGCAGGAAGGCTTTGCATTACTACAGCAAGACCTGCCACGTGGTTGGCTGGTGGGCTTGCCCATTAGCTCCGTGTCCAACTGGGTGCAATATTTGGGGTAGGGACAGCGTCCCACTATAGGTCAGATTGGCAGAGGCCCTGGGTCTTTTTTTAAAATCTGGGCTCGACAGCATTGGGGGGGGGGGGGGGGGGATCACTTGCAGGTGTAAATGGTGGATTCTCTGTGATGTTGTTGTTAATTTGAGGATTTCGGTAACAACCAGATGTTGATGTTGGGGGGGAGTGGCTTAGACAGGAATGAGGATCTGTGGCCTGCACTGTGCTGGGTGTCAGCCTAGATGATCAGGAGGGTTCCCTCAGCCTTTATAGTCTATGAGTCAGGCACCTGGAGCTAGAGGAACTGCAGTACTAGCCCAAAGTCAGCCAATTAAGCTGTATCGTTTATTCCCTTGCCAAGAAGCATGTATGACCGCACTTGCAGTTACACCTAGGATATATCTAGCACGAAATAGCATGTAATGCCTGCCCAAATGCTGTCACACACTGAGGTGCCTCATACCAAGCAGCTGGTGGCATTGGGCCTATGCTAAAAGTGAGCCATTTGTTCACACTAATATGAGTGTTCACTGGTAGCAAATGTGTCATCGCCCTGTGCATGTACACTGTCTGTTGGCCTACATGCCTGGAGGGTACACTCAGTCCCCCCAACCGGTCAAAAGACATGATCGCTATAGTCCTAAAGCACACAAATGTAAATTAAAACTAACTGGATCCCACATCAATCACCTCCAACATTCCCTAAACACAGAATTTTAGGCCTGCTTCCTTGGCCCTCAATAAAGACCAGCCTCCCTGTAGCCACAGCATTGGGTGGTGAGGCGGAACATGTTTTCAAAGCCCTGCTCTGCTTGAGGTGGAGCAAACACTTACTTACACCAAGGCCAACTGTGTGCCTTAAGACCCAGGTTATTGGGTAGGCATAAGATGCGTGTGATGGGGTGCGGCTCATGCAAATGCTAGGCTTGAAAGTTTGTTTTGGGGTTAAATTCTTTTAGGGACAGGATGGAGACAAAGCAGTACTGTGATGCTGCAGGGGTTGGCAACTCCCAACAGACGTGCTAAGAGTGGCACATGGCGCTGTCTGTGGTCCCAATCAAGTTGCTACTCCTGCCACTGAAAACCTGCCGGGGGGGGATGAGGCGGTCTTTCTATGGTGGCTTGAAGCAGGGGGGGGGGTGTTAGTCGTCAGGAACACGGCCAAGACGCCAACTCGAACGGCTTTCAGTGCTATGCAGGATTTCCACCCCCCACCAGCACCCCACTGGCGTGACCTGGTGGTCTGGAGGGGGGGGACGGGACGACCAAATTCTCAGGCAGTAAAAACAAACATTTTTTTGGTGGAGTGGCTTTCAGCACTGGCTGAGGGACAGCCTGGTGGATTAATTGGGGGGGGGGGGGCTAACTCCCATTGTGCTTCAATGAGGCTTACAGACAGATTTGTAACAACTGCTCCAGAGTGCAATGCCTAGGTGACTTAGGAACGTAAAAAAACTCTGTGGTGGTGTGCCCAGGGCCATCCCAGAGGTTGGGGGGGGCCCGCACTGGCCCACTTCCAGCAGGGCAGTGCGGGGCTATGCACGCTGCAGCCCCTCCTCCCACGGCCAGGAGGGCTATGCCCGGCTCTCCCTGCCCCCCTCCCCTTCCACCCCGGGCGGAGCATGTGGGAGCCCGGCCTCTGTGTGGTGCTGGGATCGGTGCTGGCTCTGGCTCTCCCCTCCCCCCCCCCCCGGGCAGGCAGGCAGAACTGGAGCTGGCTTCCCCTGCCCCCCCCACAGGCGTCCTCAGCCTCAGGGGCCGACTCCCTGGGGAGGGTGGCGTGGGCCAGTTGGCCCATCACTCTCCCCTCCAGCATGCGCGGGGGGGAGGGGGCTGCTTTGGCCACAGTACCCTATGGCCACCCAGCTGTGATGACAATATCTCCATTGAAGCATGTGAGCGGCTATGTTAGTCAGCTAGCCCAGACAAAGAAGATGCTGGTGCTGAGTATTCAAATGTCAAACCTGAGCTTTAGTGCAGCAATGGTGATACATTGCACTTCAGTAGCCTGTTCCATCTCAGGCAGGCAAAGTGCTTTCTTCTGTGAGTGGATGACTCCTTATAACAGCCCTCTGTCTGTAACTAGGCTGCTGCATGTTAGTAAACTACACCTGTTTGCTAGTATCACCTTTTTGCATAGCCTATGGGTATCTCTAGGTGTAGGGCTACACTAGAAAAGCTAAGTTGACGCAGTTGTCGACTTACTTACATCAACTACCTGCATCCACACCATTGTTCCCTCTAAGCTGTGCAGCTGCATGGCTGCGCAAATGAAAAAAATCCTGCTGTGCATGAATTTTTCTGTCCTATGCACAAAAAATTGGGCCAGGCTGTAGCATTTATCTCTTCAAATCTCCCGCCCTGACCATGCTCAGACAGCGCATACTCAGGGTGGGCGTGGCCAGAGGAGGAGCTCCCAATCTAGTCTGGCCACCCCAGTAGCTCTGGGCCTCCGGCCAGGTAAGGGGGGTGGTGGGGATGAAGGGCCATGGGCAGGCGAGGATCATTGGGGGGGGGGGGGGGCGTAGGCGGGGGAGGAGGGGGAGGTAGAGGATCGGGGCAGGAGCTGTGGGCAGGCGAGGATCATGTGGGTGGGCGAGGATTGGGGAAGGGGTCACAGCGGGCAAGGATCATGGTGAGGCTATTTTGCTGGGGAGCTGTGGCTCCCTTCTCCCCAGCCCATTCCCGCTTAGGTCCACTTAAGGAATTAGGTCGACCAAGGGTGGTGACACTGGCTTTAGGTCGAAGTAAGCATTAAGTCAACCTAAAGCGTGGTAGTTATTAAGTCACCTTAAGGAAGTGTTTAAGTCAACTTAATGAAAGCCAGGTGTGGATGCAGGGTTCTGTAGGTTGACTTAAGCATTGTTAAGTGGACCTAAGTTGCTAGTATAGACATACCCTAGGTCAGGGGGTGTCAAACTTATGGCCCAAGGGCTGAATCTGGCCTGCCAAGGGCTCATATCGGGTTCGTGGAGCCCTGCACAGCTTTCCACCACCAGAACAATCAAGCCCCGATAAAGTGCCTGCAATTTTACTTTTTGTCAGCAGAGGGCACACCTCTGCTACAGCAATGTAGGGTAGGCACGCCATCTTGTGGCAAAAAGTAAAAAATTGCAGGTGCCTTTACCGGCCAATTCAGGGGCTGTGAGCAGGGGTTTTTTTCAGGCAAGGAAAGCGGGACTGTCCCAGCCAGGGGCCTTGCTTTGAGGCTGGGCGTCTAGCTGGGCAGAAATTTTGTTGACGCCTGGCGAGGGGCTTGTACAAAGCTGATGCCCTGTGCACAACCATGCAGTGGCCCAGGGCGGGAAATGGCCTGGAGAGAGAACTGACTCCAGGGGCTGGATTGAGCCCTTATGAGCCAATTAAGTGGGGGAGCTGGTTTTGTGGGGCAGCAGTCTGGGAAAGGGGCTTGGGAACTGGCTCAGGAAAGGTGGGTGAGGACCAGAATGGAGCCCCATGCAGGGAAGGGAATGGGCAGCGCAGCTGCATCAGGAAGGGAGGGTCAGTGCAGCAAAGGGGAAGGGGTCAGGGAGCCAGTGCTAGCAAAGGGGAGCCCGCAGGGCAGGGGAAAGGGAAGGTGTCAGAGAGCATGTGGGTTTGGGGACAGGAAAGGGGCGCCGATGCTGCCCCAAGCGCAGCAGGGTAAGGGGGTCAGGGACCCGAGGTTGTTCTGTGCTGGGGAGGGATCGGGAAGTCTAGTTGGATGCACATTGGCCCCCGATGGGTGTCCTGCCTTCCAATGTGGCCCCCGACACCGAATGAGTTTGACACCTCTGCCCTAGGTGTCGCCTCGTGAAGGCCTCGCCTCAGGGTAAACAATAGCATCAGTGCTGGCTGGCACGGTTGCAGCGCATTCCACAGCTAGTAATCATTTATTTTGTTACTGTTTTTGTGCTGGGATGCTGATCTGGGCTATGGACTGAGCTGAAAGGAAAAGAAAGGATTATAAACTATAGGACTGGCACAATGCCATGGGGCTCACAGGACCCTGAGGTGTTCACTGCACTCTGTGTGTGTGTGCGTGCGTGCATGCGTGCATGTGTGTGCGCGCACGCGCTTAAAAGAGGACCAAGTAGATCAATGACTTTTTAGGGATTTTTCAAGACAGTACCAGCGCAGTATAGATGTATGCACTGGGCTAAATTTTCAGACAAAGCTAACAGACGTTATAGCCACAAAAAATGTGTATGGACAAACAACACCTAGAAAACCTTCGTTGGCTGCACAGAGCAATTAACTGTGTGCGAAATGGGCCATAAAATATACAAGAACCCGCCCTGAGATTAATTTATCTTTCCCTGCAGCCTGTATAGTGAGCATCTAGGTAAGAGGACAGTGCTTATTATATGTGAAATGACCACAAAGTCCTAGACGAAGTCAGTGCTTAATTTGTGCCAGGACTAAGGCCTGGCATCACTAGGCTTCCTGCATTAATTGTAAATGTTTAAGAAAAAAAATGTGCTTGAGCCCCAGCACTTAATTGCTTGAACCCTGGCACCTCTTTTTTTAAGCACTGGGTAAAGACTAGTTTTAATAGTATCAATGAGATGCCCTTTAGAGCTGCATTTACCATTGCTTTCTTCTGCAACTTCTTTTGAGTTACAGATATGCAAAAACTTCACCTGAACTGGACAGTTTTCATGGGTGTGTGATACCAAAATGAACAGTCTGATCTCTCTAAAAAAATGTAATGGTTTCCATTAGTGCTAAGAAGCTGTGTACCAGCTCACGCCTGCTGCCAATTAAAACACAGGACATGGTGGAATAATTTCAGTGTTGCTATATTTATTTTCCTTTACATTTGTATTATGCCTGAAGTCAATCTTGACTCTTCTGCTTTTGGTCCCACAGCCCTATACAACTTCTGTTCTGTCATCACTCACTCCCATGGAAAAGCCATTATAGAATTAATTCTGGTTTGTGGTGGGAAGTAATTCAGACAACACTCTGGCCCCACCCCAATACAATAGGGTCAGGCCTTGGGAAGGATTGCAGTTTGTCACATTAATGACAACAGGGAAGCACCCTATACCACATGGAGCAAGATGGGCCACTTCAATCCTAACATTTAGAAACACCATGTAACAGGTCTTGCACTCCCTTGATTCCTCAAACCAACCTGGAAAGACAGTGGGTGTGTCGCTACATTTCCATACAGCTATAACTGGTAACATTAGCTTTCTTACCTATAATTAATTTTGGCTTCTACAAGTATTCTCCCTTCCCACCCATACTAGTCAGATTTGCCTTATTCTTGGTCAATCTGCTGATAAATGCTTAGCTGGCACAAAATTAAAGCTGTGGCAAGAGGAAACATTAGCATGGCCACATTGCTTCATTCCCTTAGCCTTAACTTGCCCCCACCTTAGAATTTTCCCCAGTGTTCATGCAACCAAATTATGCCAGCAAGGGGAGATGGTGGTATACCATGGATGGAGTGGGAAAGGACTTCTCATATCTTGCCCCCCCCCCCCAGATCATCAGTGATAGGGTACACAGCCCTAATGGCTGGCTCCTACCCAGCTTGTCTTTTGAAACAATTCTCACTCCTCTTCCCCCTGCCTTTCACTAAAAGGTTCTCTCTACTTTTCATCAATGATTGAGCAGGCAAATCATGAAGCAGAATCTTTAGTTCTTAGTGCAGGATGCCTGCAGGCCATCAGCTCTGCCATGATCTACGTTTTGAAAAGAACCTATTCACAGTAGGTGCTATGGCTTGCGAAGTGCAGGAGGGCAGACTGGATGATCACAATGTCCCATCTGACCTTAAATTCTGTGAATCTGTAGGTGTTCATGTTGAGCATTGAGGAATTTTAGCACTGACAATTCACGGACCCTTTTCAGCATGTACATTTTAATTGCTCTGCAACTGAACTATTGACTCACTAAGGCTGTTGCAAGGCTTGAATCAGCTAATGGTTTGTGAAGGTTAGGAAAGCCTTGGACAAAAATTGCAAGGTAGAGTTAGTTGGAAGTAAATTTTCTGGCCTGGTCCATTGCTTTTGCACCACTTGGGGTCTACAATCTGTGGCTCCTTGGCTGCCCCCTTGTGGCTTCAGGCTCTGTGCCCCCAGCCTCGACCTGCCACCAGGGGTTCCTGCAGGGGCCTGCGCCTGGTTCCCGCTCATCCACCAGGAGACCCTGCAGTAGGTGCCGTGGCCCAGCTCTCTGCACCAGGAGGCTACACCCATTGCAGCTCACAAAACACTTGGCCATTGAAGGAATTTGTAAAAAATGGCTCATATCTTTTGCGTTGCTGGCCCCTAACTTAGCCTGTGCAAAAGGGAATGGGAACAACCTGCCTCTTTCCTGGACAGCAGTGGCCTAGCAATGGGGGGTGTGTAGGTAGGGGGGCCAATCCACCCAGGTGTCAGGCTGCAGGGTGGGTGCCAGGCTTACCACTCAGGCCAGAGTAGTAGCAGGGCAGTCACAGGCCCGGCCTGGAGGGGGGCCCGTTCAGCACTGAGGGGGGGCCAGGGCCATCCTCCCTCCGTGGCTCCGTACAGTATTCGGTCTGCCCTGCCCTGGCCAGCTGGTGCACCCTAGAGGGCTGAACTGGCTGGGGTGTGGGTGCCAGCATCTGCCCCACCCCCAGGCCCTGCAGAGCAGCAGCCACACGCTGGTCCACCCCGACCCTCGGCTGGAACAGCCAGAACACTGTGAATGGAGCACAGCCTTTGGCTCTGCCCCCCAGTGTTGAATGGCTCCCCTCCAATGCCAAGGGCTGTGGCCACCCCGCCACCAGTCTGGCCCATGCTGTGGGAGGGTGGTGGCACCACGTGGTGCCCCGAAACGGGGCAGCCCAGGCCTGGGACCCTCTAATGCAGCCCTGGCATGAGCCCCCTGGACCTTTGAGACGCAGCAACGGTTGCCGAAAGCAGCGGTGTAGGAGCAAAGCTGCAGTTCTGTGCTCTACAGGGCTGGATAGAGGCTGATCAAGGAAATAATATGTGCAATCAAGGAAACACCAGCAACTGACAGAGGAAAGCAAGTCACAACTGTTGTATGCTTTGGCCAGAAATATCCTGGCCAGTAGCCAGAACCCCATGAATTGCTGTTCCCCCACCCCCATCCTCTTTTCAGTGTGGGGAGGTGAGTCACTATTTGACGCCTGCAGTGTGAAATTTGCCAGAAGCAGAGCCCGCTAACTGGCTAGGTTAAAGACAATCTTCAAAACTATGCTGCACAGTTTACAGATGGCAGAATGAGTCTGCCCCTGTAGGAAAGTTCTACAGCAGGTAATAGAGAAGAAACCCATTCTATAGACATTCTAAATGCATAGATAATTTAATGGATGTTTCCTAGTTTGTTTGTTTTTTAAATGGTAACTGTTCATTCATCTACCATCTGCCACCTCCTCTGAGTTGGGGTGACAGCCTTCTTCTCTAAAGCCGACTTCCTGTTGCTTTAGCTCTCCAAAATTGTATTTGAAAACCTATTCTCCCTCTCTATTACTTACTGTTTAACTTGCCAGTACAATTACCTCTGCAAAGTGTCATGGATTGTTTCAGTTTGTATAAAAGAGTCTAGAAAACAAATGCTGTGTTATACTATTATCTCTGAAATGTCACAGGATTCATCTTTCCCTCCCATACTTTTAAGTTTTCCATTTCTAGCATCTGACAAAGTGGAACTTCAGCCATGAAAGCTGATGCGATAAATAAATTTGTTAGACTTTAAAAGTGCCACAGGACTTGCTTGTAATCTCTGAAGTTTCTTATCTTTGAAAATTCCACAGCTAAATGCAGGTGTGTTTTGAGATCAGTTTCTCTGTCTCAGCCCTGGTCTACACTTACCGTTTTCAGCGGCAGTCAAAGGGAGATATGCCTACTCACTGCAGTCTCTTCAGTGCGCTGAGTTGACAGGAAATGTCCTCCCTTTGACTCAGTGCTACTCTTTTTTGGGGGTGACCTTCCCAATCGATTAAGTCTCCACTGACCCACTCTATCGATCTGGAAAGACTGACGGTGGTGAATTTGCCACCAAAACGGAGACCTGCCCAAAATAACTTGCATATATCTCCCTTTGACTTCCTAACGCCTGTTTATCGTGGCATCCCCACTGCACTGAGTCAACAGGAAATGCTCTCCTATTGACTCAATGCTACTTGCCGGGGTGGTCTTAACAGATCAACCTCCAGCTAGTTCCAAGTTTGATTGAGCATGTCTTTACTGATGCTCAATCAAACTTGCACAATTGATCCTACACTCTTGGCGGTGCTGTGTCGCTGTAGCCATGACCTCAGAAAGAGAAGCTCACTGGTTTCAGGGTTCACACACTG
The DNA here is from genome assembly GCA_007922175.1 of Pelusios castaneus. Taxonomy (NCBI): domain Eukaryota; kingdom Metazoa; phylum Chordata; order Testudines; family Pelomedusidae; genus Pelusios; species Pelusios castaneus. The sequence goes on from ML685771.1 coordinate 19,114,228, forward strand.
GATCTAAGGGAAGACAAAAAGAGCTGTGTACACAGATCAGGAGGGAAAGGGAAATACAGCAAGGAGAGAAAAACGCAAAAGCCCAGTCAATTTGTTACCTCTTTTAATTCTACAACTTTTTTTAAACATTAACAAACATTTACAAAAATGTGCTTTTTTTATACCAACAATTATGAGTTCACACCTGAAAGAAGCAGTGGTATTTTATAATGCATCAAAATACTTCATTTCCAAGTACAAAACTTCAGGGAACATAATACATTTACTTGGAGGAGACAACAAACTCTGGCCTCCAGCTTTACTGATTAGATTTCTTTATTTGAATCTTATGAGCTGATAAAGGCCTGATTCTTTCAAGTACTAATCACCCACTATATGGTTCTGATTCAACAAAGCACTTAAGTTCTTGCTTAAAGTTAAGCATATGCTTAAAATCCAGCCCTATTCAGCAACAGTGCTTAGTGCTTGTTTAGGAACACATCTCTCTGCTGGACAAAATTGACTTCAATGTTAAGTGAAGCACATGCATAAGAGCTTTGCTGAATAGGAATGGACTCAACCACTTTGCCAACTTGAGTCTATGTGCTGATGGCCTCTGCTTCCATTGACCTGAAACAATTTCAACGGGTGCTGAGAGTGCCCAGCATCTGGCAGGCCGCACCCCTTAGGTGATGAGCTGGGACTCCAAGCAGAGGAAAAATGGGAGAATTTGTAAAGCCTGCCTAGGGCAAATAAGCATTTTATCCACTTTCCTTTTTGGTAAGGACTGCTGGTTGTCACCATCAAAGTCATTTTTACCAGTAAATCAGCACAGAAAGCTGGTTAAAGCAATGATTCCAGCCTCCCAAGGCTCATCTCCCACTATGTCACACAGGCCTGAAAGACATTCTTGGGCACATAGCCCAATCCATCCTTTAAACAAAGGAGACCCCAGACTCTACAGGGAAGGCCCCCAACACTGCAGTAACAGCACTGTGGCCCATTAGCTACAGAACTCTGAAGATCTTCACAATGGGTGCAGGAACATTTTTAAAATGACCAGTCTCATCTGTTACCCTACAGCATTAAATTCACTCCTTAGCCACTGGTGTTCACACAGAGAAGGCCTTTCTAAGGTGGCTGGGTTTCTAAGCTAACCCTTGTTTTTCTTGGATTTCAAGAAGGAAATGGATCATTTCCAAATTGCCCAACATCTTCCAAGAAAAGTCCATTTCTTTCTTTAATGAATGCCAGTACATGAAACTCCTGGGGGGTCTCGTGAAATAGGAGCTGCTATGCAAATACAGGGCAATTTGATTTGGTGTGTTTGAGAGCCAATACACCAACAAGCCCAAATGTCTTTACATTTCAGAAAGACCAATGGTATCTTCTGGAAAGCACATAGTTATTTCAGGATCAAAAGTTCATGGTTAAGGCGAGGGAAGGCTACAAATCCTGCTAAAAAAGCATTTGTTTGAGTGTGGTAAATGGGAAGTGGAGTATGACAAATCCAAGCAGAAATTTGATCCCAGTAAATGATCTCCCTGCACAACAACTATTATAAAACAACAAAACAATCCCCTACCCTCCCCCCCCACCCAAAAAACCCCAAAAACTGTACAAAAAGTTTCATTCCTTACTAAAACAGAACGGTTAACTAGAGACTAACACCATGCTTAATGCTTTACATTTATGATTGTCTTGGCAGTTGGAATTGAAAGTAGTTCAGAGAATGAACTTTGGAAAGTATACTATAAAATCTTTAGATATTTAAAATATAAACCAAAAGCAACATTTTCCCATACTAAAACCTTGCCGTTTTTTTGTGCCATGCACCACTTATTTGTGCTGATATGCACTGGTGCATTTGACAAGTGGTTTGTGCAGACTGAGCATGCTCTGTTCACTAGGTCCTGCATTTGCGATCACATTGGTAACGCAGATGTTGTATCAAGGGATGCGTAGCCTTGAAGGGAAAAGCATTTTGATTCAGAAAGGTCTGCACGGGTAAGAGATAATGGAGTTGACAGGATATGATCAGGTTACTGAATGGTAAACAAACAGCATAGAGTGTCTTCTTTTTAAAAAATGTTTATTTCAGAGACGACTCAGTTTCATAAGACTGATTATCAGGCTGCAAAATCATCAACACAAAAGGACAGAGTGTCCCTGGTGTTCCAGCTATTTGGAAATTAAGAGTACATAGTGGGAACAGCAGAGATTTCAGCATTATTCACAAAAATGAGACGGTCACATAGGATCATTCTGTTAAAATCAGTGCAGAGGTGATTTCCACCACACTAGAACTAAAATCATCGGGGCCACTGCTTTGCGACTCATGACACCATTTGCACAAATGCCAGCCAATGAAAACAGCAGCATTTGACACCAACTTGGCACAGGTGTCAGAGAGTCCAAAAGATGCAATACACTAGAGAATCACATCTCCTGTCAGACATTCATAAACACCACCAGGAAGTCATGCCAGGCATGCTGATTAATGGGAGCAAATCTAGCAACCAAATGAAGATGGAACAGAAAGTGCTCAGCTCCCAAAAATGCATGGGGATGTCTGTGCATGAAACAACCTACCAGGGCGGGAGGCAAACCATGTTATAGGTTCTGGATCTGAGCTGACTGAGTATCAGAAAGTTCCAATCTGATTAATTTCCTCATTGCAAAATGATGCCACTATACAGGGGGTTTGTACTGTTCTGAATTGGGACAATTTGGGATTGTCATCTAGCTTCATAATAAAGGGAGTTTCCCTGTAACGAAGTGCTGAGAGGGTTTCCCTGGAAATAACGCTGGAAGAAAAAAAAATGTGTGAAACTGCCTCATGTGTTTAACTGTCATGGATTAGTGCTTTTAGTGCAGGGACTCAATAACTGATTTTACCAAGTCAATGGACCAAAAAACCAAAAAGGACTATGTAAAAAAAAAAAAAATTAAAAAGGAACCAAGTAGACATTAGTGCCATTCGTATTTAAACTCACAATGCTGGTATTATCAGACTTGGAGAGTTCAAGCAGGACGTGTATATTGCATATTTCTAAAGCCTCCAGCAGGTTACAAGACATCTGGAAATTAGAATGTTTGGGAACGACCCTCAGCTCATTAAGGCCATTCATATTCTCCACATCCAGCTAGATGAGGAAAGGTTACTCTACCCCTGTGAAAAGTAGTGATGCTAAGGATAGGCAATGTAATACAAACATTAAATTTTGGTTCTGAACCTTGCCTAAATGAGTGTTATGGTTAGCCCGAGAGAGATTCCAGGTCAGAGATGACGTTCTGATATCATGGCACATGGCTATTCTGAGGCCCTTTAGGGGCAATCCTCATTTTGACCAAATCAGAAATAGCACATAGGAGCAAAGCTCAGATTGCATCCTCAGGGCAAATTTGGTCCTAAATTCCAAGGTGCACAATCTGCAACAACAGAAGCAACTTGACAGGTTTGTATAAAATACCGATACTCAAATCAGACAGCCTCAGCACAATTATCTGCTAGGTGCTCACCTAAACAGACAAGAGTCTTCTTCTGCTCTGTTATAACAACCCCAGTGACTCACTTTCACACAACAGTAATTAAGAGCAGAATTTGACTCCTTCAGGGGCCAATTAAGTGTGCACATATTTAACCTGGAATCTTTCACTGAGTTTGTTCATGCCACTTCTCAAATACAGATGGTTCTAAAAGCTTCTTGAAGAAATAGGTCATTGTTGTCTAGAGACATTGTAGCCCACAAGTGGTCCTGCTCTGGCCAAAGGCTTGGATTAGATGACCTCCTGAGATCCCTTCCAACCCTCATCTAATATGATTTTAAGTGCATACAGAAGATGAGATTCATCCCAGCACAGAAGGCCTCTGGGAGACTCCACACATCCTGAAGATCTTAATATGGAGTGTAACTGCTCTGTAGGGTTTTCCCACAGATCCTGTAATGGGCAGATTTCACCCACAGGCAGTTTTTAAAATGTGGATTATTGAACTGAATTTCTTAATGTGTGTTTAGGGTAAACAAAACTAAAAATAACATCTGAATGACCATGAGACCTCAGTGTCACTGACGCTAAAACCGTTTCTGTTATGTAGGAAGTCCCAGCCTTCTTTATAGAATTGATATAGCTTGAATAATTGTTTTTGAATTACGGAGTTTAGCACATACCAAACACAGACAGGGCATCTACAAATGCTAAGCCACCAGTTTGCCCACTTTCATATAAAACTTAAGCAGATTTAAAGAAGAAAACACGAGCCTTTGATCCATCCTACCTTGTCCAGTCTTCTCCCAGAGTGACAGGGAGTTAAATTTCATATACCACATTTTAGTAGCAGCCATTGAACATCTTGCAGGTAAGGGATTAGAATGGAAACGCCAAGAGGTCCTTAACTGGTGCGTCACTACAACATGTCCTATTCTGACATACTGAAAGACAAGAGTATGAATTCAGCTCCAGCTCTCCGGAATCACTGCTAACTCTATTGTCACATATAATTCAGCCTGTCCCTTCCCTGCTTGATTTTCCCATGTGCTTATCTCTGAAAGAGAAGATAATTTCATTAGCTGCAGCCTGTGCACAATCACATAATACTCCAAGGTCAATACTACTTTGGTGCTGTAAAGGCTTTGACTACCAATCTCACCTCCCACTCCTCCCATAAAACCCCAAAATGGGACAGGAAACAAATGCTTGAAGTTGTCATGGTGATGGCATCTGCTCTCACACGAACATGGCACAAGTCACAGATGTGATTTGATTCAGAGGCAAATTTAACTTAATAAAAGTATCTCTTGATGAGAAAAAACAATCAGGGCAGAATTCCTGCTGCCAAACTCAGAGCGCAATGCCTAGCAGGATGAAGCATTCACTGTCGGCTGGAATTCAACATGCCTTCGCCCTGAATGGGAGGATCAAGTCATGTTGCACTCCAGGGGCTGAGCCTATAATTCTTATTCCTGCAGATTTTACCTCAAAGTGGAATTCTGTTTGAAGGAATTTCAGAACCTAGCCCTTAGAAGGAACTACGAGCATATTAGCCCTCCCCAGACAATGCAGCTCACTTCATTTCGGCCACAATGGAGAAGCAGCTTGCAGCTTTGGTTTGGTTTTCCCTCGGTGTTTGCCAATGGACACAAAGGGCAGGGAATTGCTACAAGGTTAACACCGCTCAGCCTTTCAGCCTCCCCTCGATTGCATACCAATCGTGAGCAAGAATTCCTAGAGGCGGCCTGACATATCTTATTGCTTATGTAAGCCACTTAGTAATCTACACGAGAGGAGCTTATTTCACTGTTAAGAGCAAAATTTTCTTCCCGTACCTGTCTGGCGTAAGTCTCCTCCGCTGTTTGGTTTTCCGGACCCTAATCTGGCTTTGTTCAGACTAACAAATATCAGAGTCTAGCTTTATTGAATAGATGAGAGAAGAGAATTCTGCCCTACTTTTTCAAACAAATGCCTCATCTATAGCAGAATTTGGTCCCTTAATTGTTGATTAAGAGAACACCTACAATAAGAAAAGAGATGTTGAGGTTAGATTGTCCTTTGCTAACCCTGACCCTTTCCCCAAAATCCAAAGAAACGAAGTGTGTTTATCTTTATTATGGCAGTGGCCATCTAGCCTGAGAAGAATGCTAGCTACCTCTGACGGACACAGAAAGCTACCTTCTGGAGTAAGTGGATCATAATTTCATAGTGGTGCATCTGCATTCTAGGAGAAACACCCATGTGCTTTGAGAGTTTCCAGAAGGTAGATTATCCCCCAGTGGACTTCTGGACTTACCTGTAACTGGTCTCCTAGGAGTTAGGAAAGTACTATTATTTAGAATTAATCAGCAGGAAACACAGTGCGCCTTATTATTCGATATCAGTATGTTTAGTCAGTTACTTATGAATTCTGCCACATCCGTTCACTATTTCAGAATTGGTGTTAAGACAGCATGGCTTGTACTATTCCAGCTTCAGTTAAGACGTCTTTTTAAAATTAACCTCCCCTCCCCACCTCTTCACAGAAAAGTATCAAAATGGAGAATAAGCAAAAAACACCCTGCCCCCCCCCCCCCCAACCAAAACCGAAACCCAACCCTTAAGTAATTTAGAGACATTGCACACACAAATCACAGGGCAGGACAGGAGTTGCAATACAAAGTCCCCCTGCTTCTAAACACAGAGATTTAGGATCAGATTGTGATGCTCTTCCTCCCTTGGCAGTCCCTTCCTCTGCAGAGGGCCCCTTTGACTTCCACGGAATAAAGAAATTCAGTGTGAAATCCTCCTGGCCAATAGAACTATTGTAGAATAAGGACATCACAATCTGGCCTAGGAAGTAGAGTCTGCTCAACAAGTTACAATGTTTTGAACTGTATGATCGCTTCACATCTAGAATTCAATTTCTCTGGTTTTAGCCAACAAAATTCCTCTCTCTCTCTCTCTCTACTGAGCCATCACAGACATAGAAACCAAGAAAAATCACCTGTGCCTACACCCCCCCCCTTCCCAGATTTCCAAAGAGATAATCAGGGCTCCCATTGGAGGCAGAGCTGCAGGGACCCTCATTCCTTTCAGTTAACAACCAGGTTACTGGCTTCATAAACGTGGAACTCGGGAAACTCCCCTTCTCTTCAGCCCTGTATTGTATTTACCACCCATGTCTGTTGATAAGCAGCTTCTGTGCCATGCTGAGTTCTGCCTTCATTCCATGCTGTGAATTCACTTCGGCTGTACTTTTTAAATTGTGCATTCGCTCCGAGATCAAAGTGGACTGAAAGTCTTTGATCCATCCGGTGAACAAAATTCAATGTAAACCCAGAGCTATACTGCTTTCTCTCTGCTGGCTCAGAGCATGCCAGACAACGTCAAGGCATCATGGGCGATTTTGACTCGCAATGGTCAAGCTGGATAGCTGACCCAGCTATTCTTACCTCAAGCACAGAGCCATTCACACACACAGATGTTTGGAAAATAAAAGCCATGCATTGCCTCAGTGGTGCTGACTCAGACCCCTTCTCTTTCACAATGGAAATCACTACGCAGGATACCCAGCCAGCCCAATCTTGGGCCTCTGCACACTCCATTTTCCTCTCAAACTCACCTCTCACTCTGGCCCACTGCAGGGCTCCTGTTTGGGCCCACAGTTAATACTGCAACGGGGTTTTTTTTGTTTTTTTATAAAGGAATCATGCGGCCTTTTCCTATAGCTCCTGTAACACTGCCACGTTGATTACTGATGAGCACCACAGACCAGGGACACGAGAGTTCACCTGCAAGCCTATGTGTAACCTCTGCGCTCACACAACACGTCCTGACACAGCCCACGGGTACACTAGGGGATTCAGAATGAAAACTCACCCACATTCTGCAACTTCACTCAGGTGAACGCTGACTCGAGTAAAGATCAGGACTTGGCCCTCACTGACACTTTCTCTTGGAGGATTCAACACTAAAGTTCATTGCCTCGCAAATCTAGTACTTTAACGTTTACAGCAGCCACTGTTAATTTCTCTTACAATGGATGGCTTGGAAGCCTTCTAATTTAGTTACTGGTCAAAAAAACTGAGATGAATGACAGACGAGCCTCTGGGAAATGGTAGAGAGTCCCAGCTTTCAGAGCAGTAATCTTGACTAGATCGAGCTGGCCCTCAATAGTAGCCGTGTAAGGCCTAGCATTCTTTTTTATTTCCTTTTCTGTCTTTGCTTGGTCAGCCCCCTCTCTGTTTCTCGCCATGATCCAAAGCCCATAACCTTTGATGGGGATCAATGACACACTGCGAGTCAGAGCAAATGGTCAGAAGCGTTCTTCCCCTGCAATGCAGCATATCCCAACAAGAAATGGAAAGACAGGAGTGTTGAGACTAGTGTAACTCACATCTGAAGGCAATACATTAACTTACCGTCACTGTTTACAGTCAATTCGAGTATAAGATTAGATAGTAAGAGCGTACATGAACAAGGGAGAGCATGGCAGAAATTTGAGTCTGCTGGCAGATCACACTACTGAGATTAACTGATGGTCCATAAAAGCTACTGACAGCTTCAAAGACAGATTCTTGGCGGAGGAATGGAGTGGGGGAGGGAAGAGACAGCACTCTTACAAAAGATACAAAAAGATCACAGCCATGGGAATTCTTTTGCCTTCACATGGGATCAAAAAAACAGTCTGAGAATTTGTTAATTGCAGATTGAGCTGAGGTGGTATGGAATAGAATAGAATCCCATTCCAAGGCAATACCTGCACCAAATGGGACTGACAACAATGTGTACTAGAATGGATCTGAAACTAAAAATCAAAAGGGTTAACAAGCTCCATGTGGAGCCTGTTTTAAAGGCATTTAATTAAACCACTGCTGCGATAAACAGAAAATGGGGGGGGGGGGGGAGGAATTGAGTTAGTGTTCTCGTGAGAATTCTCTTTAGAAAAGTGCTGGTGAAAGACAACTTTGAAATCACACAATCCTGACAAACAGCTCCACTAGCTAGCGGAGAACTAGCAGAACTTTTTACTTTATGCAACTGGTGCCACTCATCTGGCAATCTGCTCCTTTTAGAAAAGGGTCTGTGGTCAGTCAGGGGAGAAAATGCTGGTGGTGATAATGTGTTGCCTGGGTGTAGGCTGATGGATGAAGAAAGGCTTTATATGTGCGCTTAAGTGGCAGGACAGCCTGGAAGAAGTTCTCCATTCATGACAGTCTCTGAAACCAACATCTTGTCTTTGCTGGAATCCATCTGCTGCTTCTTGAGCATTCTTTGATGGATCAGGGGTACAGCAGACAGGACCAGGCCTCCAATAATTGGGGGAACGCCAGCAAAATAGAAGGCGAGGTGGTAATTCCCAAAATAACCATGGAGGTATCCTGAAAAACAGAAGGACACTGTCTGTTGCTTCAGTCTGACGGCAAATCTAAGCTTCCTAATTTGAAAGAGACAATTTAGTCTATTTCCAACTCCATTCTGTTTAAGCTTGGAGGGATTCAATTTTTCAACCATGGAATAATATCGATGTTTACCTCCACAGAGTGAGATCTTTCCTACTGGGTTTTAAACATTTGCATCAGAATGGCATTTCACACCAAGAATCAACATCTCAGATGCTAATTGTTATTTAAATCAGAGTTGAATGTAGAATCTCAGATTAACACCAAAATTAAAATCAAAGTATTTAAGAAACTCATCTGAAGTGTCTGATTATTAATGACTTGATTAACAAACAAATATGACAAACAAAGAGGGCAACGGCAATCTGTAAGTGCAATTGCTTCATAATATCTGGTTTGCTGACAGATATTTTAGCTAATTGTTTGAGTGAGGAGGAAATGAATAGCTACTGATACTTACCAGTTATAAAGCAATCCCTCCAAACCTAGCCATAACTCTGCCCTTCTATTAGTTCAGTGAGTTGTGAGGTGGCCAGGCTTTTTCTGAGATGGATGCATTTACCATCACCATCATTTTAGGCCTGTTGAAAACTCCCTAGGAAGGAGTTGCTGGGAATTTTCCTACACAGGAATTGCAGAAATGAAAAACACCCAATACTGTGTTTTATAGACAGGATGCTTCTGATGAATAGTGCTATAATGCTTCTAATCCTGCAATAGCCAGAGTTTCTTCCCATCATTAGCTGGTGATCACTTGATACCCAGAAGCCTACGGCAGTGGTTCTCAACATTTTGCGTGATGCAACACACTTGGCAGCAAATTGTGATCGTACAGGACTCACCAGCCCACTCTCTAGGCTGAATCCAGCCATCTTCCTGGCTCTCCATGACACACTTACCGCTGTGCGGCGCCACACTAATGTGTCCCAACACAGTGGTTCAGAACCACTGGCCTAAGGATTGATAGGGCTTATAATTTTTTTATTTTAGCTAATGCAACTATAGATGCCTTTCTTGTTCTAGAGGAGGGGTTGGCAATCCCGGGCATGTATGCCAAACTTGGCACGGGTGCCTATCCTGAGCAGCACGTGGCACCGCTCAAGCTCCCCCTGCCGGCCCTGCCCTCAGCGGGGCCTGGGGCCACAAGAGCCATGTGGACGCCATGGCTCCAAGCCCCTGCTGGCTGTGCATCTCCGCTGGGGAATGTGGCCAGCAAGGAAAAGAAGCTGCGGCGCATGGGGCTCTTGGCCCCCACTGGGTCCGCGCCCCCCCCCCCCCCCCCAGCTGGCGAGCGTGGCCAGGAGCCAGGGGTCAGCAGGGAGAAGGAGTTCCTGGCCCTGCCACCTGCTGGCCCCGCCCCTACCACCTGCTGATAATGCGGTGGGCAGGGCTGGCACGGGGGCCGGCAAAGGTTGCAGACCCCTGTTTTAGAGCCTGTATTGCAGAGGGCTTAATTTTATACTCAGACTTAATTTTAAGGATTTTGGGGCTACTCCCATGCTTAAACATGTGTCCAAGCCTTTCTAGAATCAGAGCCCTATCAATTTAGGGCCTTATTCTTTGCTGGGCAGGCAAAACTCTAAGTCTAAATTTCATACTAGAGCAGATTCTAAGTAGTAAAGTCCAGCTCTCTGTCTGGTTCCTGGAATGTTTACTAACTCTGGGCAATTTTGTTATTAATTTGCATTTTCCAAATCTCTTCTGTGCTCATAAGATTACTGATTAACTTGCCTTGAAAAGGAATCATCCTCTGCTAATTTTTTCGATTACTCAGTTGCCAGAAGGGAAAAATCAAATAATGGAAAAAAGGGTTAATCATAGATGTATTTCAGCCAAAGTCAAAGTGGATACAGGATCAAATAAATGTAGGAAACCTTATTACACAAGGTGAGAACAGGGGAAGGTGACAATCCTATGCCTTTCACAACTCGTAACTCACCTTCCCACTGCTCCCCAATAATTTAATGCAAAATTTATGACAGCATTCTAACTAAATCCTGGTGGCTCTGCAATCTGAGGGTGTTACTGACCTGCTATTGGTGGGCCAGCTGTCATTGGAATGGACATGAGTCCCAAGAGATAGCCAATGGCTTGAGAAGCTTGCATGGGTCCAACCAGTTCAAAGGCTATGGGTGCCATGATTGTTATAAAGAATCCATCACAAAGTCCGAGAAAGAGGCAGACAACAATGACACCCTCAAATGTCTGGCACTGAGGGATCATCATGCACATGAGGCCCAGAAGCATAAAGGAGGCAACCTGGAGAGGCAAAATATAGACAGTAATATGGTAACGGTGACAAATGACACAATAATGGCTTCCTAATGCCAGTCCAAGGTCTACGAGGGTGGTAGAAGCCCAATATTATATCCCATAGCCCCATTCTGTAGTTCCTTCTGGTGACTTGAGGGCATTTCTTTTTAAGAGAAAAAAAACTTATTGGAGAAGTTATGCAAATAATTTAGGAACCCATTCCCAGCTCCGAAGCCCTGTGGCTACAAGCGCCTGGATCAACCCTGCCAAGTATGACATCTAATAAGCAACACATCTCTCCTCCAGACCCCTGATTCTCCAGAATGGCCAAGCCTTCTGGATTGCACCAGATATTTGGTCCCAACTGAACCGCTTAATCCCCTGCCACTTTTCTAACCCTGATACGTTACTTCCAGGCATCCCACCTGCCCTCTGCCTTGGAACACTGATGACTTATCCCACAGGGCTAGATTTCCAAAGGCATTTAGGTACCTAAAAATGCAGGTAGGCACCAAGCAGTATTTCAAAAGCACCTAAGCAGATTCAGCATCTAACTCCATTGATATCTACAGGAGTAAGTCAAATTCCAAAGGGGTAGCCGTGTTAGTCTATTGTAGAAAGACAACAGAGTCTTGCGGCACTTTTAAAGACTAACAGATTTATTAATCGCATGAGCTTTCGTGGGAGAAAATCCCACTTCGTCAGACGCTTTCAAAGCGTCTGACGA
>ML685771.1:19126462-19139234 GCA_007922175.1 Pelusios castaneus
AAAGCGTCTGACGAAGTGGGATTTTCTCCCACGAAAGCTCATGCGATTAATAAATCTGTTAGTCTTTAAAAGTGCCGCAAGACTCTGTTGTCTTTCTACAGGAGTAAGGTGACTGACTACCTTAGGCTCCTCTGAAAATGCCGTCAGGAATGTAAATACCTTAGAAAATCTGGCTCTAGGTAAAAAGCGCTCTGTGCTGTAAAGTTTAGTTCAGCCATCCTAAACAGCAGAACTATAAAAGACTGCTTATCAGGCTCTGACTTTGCTTGCCCTATGCCACATGTTTGAGTAACATGGCCCCAAACCAGGGAGACCTAAAAAGAGCACTTAACTACCGAGAATAAAGAGTTTGTGGGGAAAAATGAAGAGGAAAAACTCACAGGAGAAGAAAAGTCCAACATATACCAGCAAACCTATTAAATGTTAGCAACATCACACAGTACAAAGGCACTCATTAAGGTGACTTTAAAATGGTGCAATTACTGTCCATTGTATTTGGTTACCTTTTTACATCTTCCGTCTAGGATCTCTGCCAGATCTGCAAGAACATATATTTAGATCTCCTGGTTCTTGGAGCTGTATGCAAACCTCTAGTCTTAGTAAATCTATCTATTTTGAAAGATAACACCAGTATTTCCTTTCCTGCCTGAACCGTACAAAGAAAAGGCAAAAAAGCTACTCAGGTTTTAGTTCTCCAAAAGCTCTAATCCTAATAGAAATGAGGCAACACAACTATACAAAGGCAATAAGAAACCAAGGTGTTTTAAGCCCCATGTTGTGGACTACCTGACATTACACAGGGCCAGATTCACGAAGGAACATAGGCGGGGCCACATGCAGCACTCACCTGTCTAACTTTTAGGCACATAGAAAATCACTGGGATTCACAAAGCCTGAGTTAGGCACACCTAGGAATGGGATTCTCAAAAGCCAGCAAGCTGGTGACTCTATGTCTAAACTAGCCAATGGTAGGTGCCAAGGCAAGGGATTTATCCTAATCTATGCTCCTGTCAGGGAGTTAGCACCTAAATTCAGGCTGTGTGTGGGGGGGGAGGGGGGGAATACTGAACAATGTTACTCCCTACTGTCTTTTCAATAGTATGATAGGATCCTCTGTTTTTCCTTGGAGATCCAGTACACCCAAAGCTTGAGGAGGACCTCTTTAGAAGCCCGGAGAAAGGCTATCTGATGGATCAGCCACTCAATTTCAACTGTGTGTTCATAAAACCCTAAGAGGAAGGCAGTGTGTCTGGCGATCAGAAAAAGAGGCTGGAAATCAGGACTACTGAGTTCTATTAGTGAGGTGCTGCAAGATCTTGGGTAAATCAGATATTGTCTCTATGCCTCAATTTACCCTTCTGTAAAATGGATATAAGAATATTTAGCTACCTCTCAAGAGGTTGGGAGGGTTAATTGTTTGTAAATCACCCTGAGGTCTCTGGATGAAAAGTGCTGAGTGCAGAATACTGGGGTTTGTATGGACAAATCATCCCTTGGCAATAAAATTCTCATTCTTAGCATGCACTGATGTGAAGAGCTGGGATAGCACACCTGCAAGAAAATCTTTTTCAGTCCGGGAATGCAGTCACCAATCCGGCCAGAAACCAAGCGTCCGAGCCCTGATGCGGCTCCAAGACAAACCAAGAGAATCCATTCCTTTTGGTTTTCTTTAAACTCTTCGTTCACGTATTTTATCTAGGGTGCAGGGAGAAAAATAAGGACAGTCATCTTCAATTAAGCTATTAATTGCCCACACCAAAAATAGACTTGTTAGGGCTGCCAACCATTAAAATGGGAATTTCTAAGAGGAGTGTTTAGTTCTAGGTACTGATTATAACCATGCGTAGAATCCCCCTCGAGGGCTTAACTGCTATTAGAGAACAGCTGCATTATTGTACAGCACCAAGCATAACAGCAGCCCTTCCATAACAGGATCCCCCTGTCGCCCACCTCAATCACTGATGTCCAGTAACTGAACAGACCTACTTCCTTCACTGCTCATTATGGCTCCAATTCCATCAATTAGAATCATAGGGATGGAAGGGACCTCACGAGGTTATCTAGTCCAACCCCCTGCTAACAGCAGGACCACTCCCACTAAATCATCCCAGCCAGGGTTTTGTCTAACTGGGCCTTAAAAATCTCCAAAGATGGAGATTCTACCACCTCCCTAGGTAGCCCATTCCAATGCTTCACCACCCTCCTAGTGAGAAAGTTTTTCCTAATATCCAACCTTGACCTCCCCAGCTGTAATTTGAAACCATTGCTCCTTGTTCTGTCCTCTGTTACCCTCGAGAACAGCCTAGGCAATTGAATTGAATTAAAGGAAATGGCATGGTCCTAAGTTATGCATTCCATGATGGCTCTTATTTTTCCCGAGGTGCTTTTCTGCATGTGCTGGGTGTGTCCGTTTGGTCACCTATTCTCAAAAATTGCAGCAAGTGCTCTAACCTCAGTACCGGAGGGGTTAGAGTCCCTAAGGCTTATGCCCCCAAAGTCCACTTCAGTGGCATGCAGTAACTGTCCTGCCTGCTACAACCTGTTACACAGATAAAGTCCATTGGGAGGCTCAGCCCATCAAAATGCTCTACTGGTGAAGTATTCCATAGCTGCCTCTTCCCTCTCACTATTTCAGTTCATATGGAAGCTTCTGCATCACACTCAAACCTCTTGCTGTCCAAACTTGCTGTTGCTCCATCTGTTCCTGTTTTCTTCTCATCCTGTGTCCTCCTTCACCTCTCTCACTGATCCACGTTTGAAAAATTACCCCTCTTCACACGTCAAGCATTCTCCCACCTCTCCAAATCCCTTCAGAAAACCCATTTCTTTCCATGAAGCTTCCCTGTGCTGACTTTTTCCTGTAGCTCGTGGGTCCTGAGCTCCTGCACCACTTTGAGCCCTCTATTGGAAGGTCCCTATGTTTAAGTGGAAGCTCTTTGGGGCAGGGACCACGTACTGTCAGAGACTTTGTGAAGCACTATATGTATTTACAGAACTTTAATCCAGGGAACTTTTTAGCTGATAACTCACTTGGGTGCCATTATTCATAGCTCATGGGGCTACTGAGTCATCTGAGCTGTGAAACAGTCCTTTAGGATTGCACCTACCACCTCAGAATGTCTAGGAAGGAGCAATATCTGTAGGATTTTCTCTCACCCCCTTGCATCTCCCACCTGCTGAGTACTGGAGATAAGACTCTGACCTGAGCCCATCAACAGAACTCAGCACCAGTCAAGATGGGAAGAGGGTGGACAAACGGCTACACTTGAGGAAGAGAACAGCTGCAAAAGACAGAGATACAAGTCATTCCCGCTTTCCCAGCATGATGTCATGCTCTGTCTCCCCTAGAACGTTCTCACCAGATGCACGTAAGGTACAAAGTATCCCAAGACGGCTGTAGCAATCCCAAAAGCCCAAATTCGGTACGTCTTTCTCCGGAAAACCCTCATGTTGAAATACTTTCCCAGCTGAGACCCGCACTGCTGTTTCATGCTTCGGATGGCCAGTTTATCTTGCCTATTATGGTGGGAGTCGCGAGAAGGTGGCAAGATGGGCCGGAAAGTCAGAGACAAGAGAATCTGGATGAACATAAAGGCGCTGAGGACTTGGAAAGTGTGAGCTAGCCCGATGGTGCTCCCGATGGTTTTCAAAAAGAAGGGAAGGGACACTGAGAAGAGGCAGCTCCCTCCGGCCACAATTCCGTTCGCCAAGCCTAGACGGCGTTTGAAGTAGTGGCCAAGGATAACTAGGGAGGGCTGGAAAGCAAAGGAACTGCCGCATCCGAAGAGGATTCCATAGGTGAAATAGCGGACTTCAAGGGACCTATTGGCCAAAAACAAAAACAAAAAATAATCAATCAAAGAAGATCTTGGTTAATTGCAAAGGACAACAGTTATTGCAGTGTAGTATTTATATTCAGTAGGGCCTAGAGCCTCCAGTAAAGATCAAGGTCCATTTTGTGCTGGGCACCATACAGATACATCGAAACAGACAGTTGCTCCCCCAAAGAGCTGATGATGAAGGCTGCAAGTCTGTCACAGAGGCTGGGGGAAGTCACAGATTCTGTCACTTTCTGCGACCTCTGCAACTGCAGCGGCCAGTGTGGCTGACTTCAGGGCTGCTCAAGTGGCTGACCCCGGGGTCAGCCGTATCAGCCACTGCTCAAGCAACCCCATGGCACACCACCTGGCGGCTTACTCAAAGACAAACAACTGTCCTGAAAACCAGCTTTCAAACTCCTCCGAAACCAAACCACATCGGTGAATCCTCAGGAGAAGTCGGGTGCACTGGTAAGTAATCATTTCATAGTTGTTCTCTCACCCTGCACACAACTGCTTCAGAGAGAAAGCTCTGACAAAAGACACAAACACTGCTGCAGTCTGGGAATGCCATTTAAAGTGGAATACAGACACTAGACAGACATCTGGTTTCCCTTCCACTCTCATAACCCCAAATTATCCACTGTGGCAGTCTTGGCTGAAATGAAATGGTTTCCAGCTCTGTGGCAGGTTATGTGTTTAGAACGAGTGGAGACATTAAAACCACAGACCCTGTCTGCTTTGCAAAGGTGTTAAAATATCATGCAGAATGATTTGTAAGAGCAGGGGTTTGCCTCAGCATCATTATCCAAGACTTTCTATTCCAACTGGCTGTGTGAGATGGCTGCTGCCGACCCTTGAGGCGGCTGCATTTTAGTGGTGGAATGTATTTCACCAATTTAGGATTTACAGTAACCTCTCTCCCTAGTGGCTGCCCCAGACTTACAACTCCCAACTGAAAGAGCTCTCCTTTAGCTCAGGGGGTAGAGGCCTGGGGTAAGAGGTCAAAGATTGTGTTTCTATTCCTGCAGAAGCATGTCTGGCTCCGCAAGCGGTTCTTTGCAGGTACAGAGAGTCTGGGCTTCTGAGGACCTTTGGGAAGGAAGGCACGAGAGGCAAAATGACATTATAAGAAACAGCTTCTCATGTGACAACTGTTCTCACTCCGTATCCGGAGTCTGCCTGACCGGCCAAAAAGAAAACATTTTGGAAAGAAAAGAAGCAGCCACAGAAAGCAAGAGAGATGCTGATTTCTTAACAAAATATTGGAAGCACTAAAGAAAATGGCCTGGAGTTACCATAGCAACAGTAAAAAAATATCCTCCAAAATAAAACCCGCCAACCATGATTTAATCCCTCACTGGGTTATTAATATTTATGATGAAAGGAAACAGTAACGGCTCAGGGTAAAAATTCCATTTCTAAAACACACCAGCGGAGGAGAAACCATCCGACATGAAGGACTGTGCTGCAGATGCCCCATGATTATTTTACAGTGCACACACTGGTTAGTGGAGGGGAGGAGACGAGAAGAAGGATGCTGGTGACCCTGGAGGGAAGAAAATGCTCCCACGCAACACATCTGGGTCTGATTCAAGTGCTGGGCTTTCATTTCCTCTGCTCAAAGCAACGCAGCGGTACTGTGTACGCTGCTCAGCTGTGGGGAAAGAGCTGTTCACAGGACTCAGCAGAGACCCTGTTAATGTAGTGGCCATGTTGCTACCCCACCCTCTGTCCCAGGAAAAATCACTGAAATGTCCAGGCTGAAGGGGAAACAAGCTGGGTAGGAAAAGGATATCTCTCTCTCTCTCTCTCTCTCTCTCAGGAAATCCATCTCTTCTAAAATGCCCCCCAAACCAAATAGCAGAAATTAGAGAGAGAAGGGTTTTGATACGAGGACTAATAAATGGAAGGGGGAAGCCCCACTGGAATATCCAATGTTTTTGATTATATTCTTTCCTGCCTTTGCTTAAAAAAATCCATCTCAGATTGAATAAAAAACCCCAAACTTAACTGATGTTTATCTCGTCCTGAGTGCTCATTAGAGAAGCAGCAGCTTCCCGCTAATTAATAGTTTAACAATGCTTGTTGAAGACATAATTGAAAGGCCCTAGTACTATTATTGCAACAATGTATGCCAGCTAATGGGCTAGAACACGAAAAAAAACTCTGTCAATTAAGACAAACTCCCAAAGCTTTTCTTTCAAAGCACTGTTTGTTTAACAATTTTCATATAGAACGCCCAATATCTCCTGAGTATGTGGCACTGGATAGAAATAGACTGAAGCTGCAAAATTGGGGACTAGGATTTCAAATACCTTAAAATTCAGGGATGTTGGATCTGGCATTTTAGATCAGTTCAGGTAGGGACACCCTGAACCACTATCAAGCTCACAGGTGTTCAGAATTGGGATGCTAGTTCAGGCTCATCCGCAATGTTGAAACTCTTATGTCAGCACTGATATTGTGAGAAAAGGAACCAGAAAATGCAAGGGCCCATGGAAATGGGGGAGGAGGAAAAAAAGCGAATGCAATGTTCCCTAAATGTTAATAGATTCTGGCTCGAGGGATGGACAAGTGTTTGAATAATTCCTTTTTGAGCCTATCAAACTCAATCTGCCTTTCCTTCTTTACCATCCAGCTGTGGAGACAATCCCCTCTCCTTCCCTCTTCTACAACCTGAGTAATGCATCACATAATTAAAAATCATCCCAATAAGGTGTGATAATGAGTGAATGGTACATTCAGTCCCTAAGGCTGCTTGGGGAAGAGGAGTGGGTCTCTTTCCATATAGAAAACCAAGAGCTGCAGAGAGGGAGGTTATGTTGTGATTTATAAAATCACCTCAGTGCTGATCAGTTCCCGAGGGGTAGCTGTTTTATTCTGTATAGAGCGAGCGAGCGAGAGACCTGTCTTAGTCTTTAAGGTGCCCCAGGACTCTCGTTATTTCAGTCTAGATTGTTCTCTCTGCTCTGAGTACCAAAAAAATATGTGAAAACCATTCCAGTACTGCACAGTTTTGTGCATTATGATGTTTTTAAACACCTTCCTCTAAACTAACATAGGACACAGGCCACTGTCAAAGACACTGCCATAGGAAGAGATGGAGCCCCCATTGTTTCTGACATTTATAACTGGCCTGGATAAAGCACTAGAGAGTATCAGGAACACTTCTGCACTAACTGGAAGATGTTCTAGCAGCATTTTTCTATCTCCACGGTCTACTAGTCTACAGCAGACGGACCACTGGTCTGTTTCACTGTAGTAACTGCTATACATGCATAGGAACTACAATGTGTGTTGCCTGAAACAGCAGTGTGGTTATAGTTAAAAATAAAATAAAATTTAAATTTAAAAAAACCCCACTGTTTCGGGAAAGCAGACACTGGCAGTTCCAAATTTCAGAACTGGACTTTGTGATCCCAATGGAGTACATCGAACCGCTAAACTGAGGCATTCTTCCCCTGACTTCTGTTAGGTTTTGCATGAGTCAGTCCAATAAAAGGGCCCCTTCCTGTGATACAGCTGTGAAAGGCTTTAATTTTATCCTTAAAAGATACCTGAAGGAATTTAAACGAGTGAGAAAGCAGGAAATATGTATTTCACTTCTGAAGTACTCCTAATGGAAAGGACTTTTTTGTTTTTATTTCAAAACCTCTAAGCTAAAAGTGCTGTAGACTGAAGAGTTGCTTTGCTTTTTATGAACATAAGTGCCAGGAAAAAGTCTGAAACTTCTGTAGAA
Organism: Pelusios castaneus; assembly: GCA_007922175.1. Classification (NCBI taxonomy): domain Eukaryota; kingdom Metazoa; phylum Chordata; order Testudines; family Pelomedusidae; genus Pelusios; species Pelusios castaneus. The sequence goes on from ML685771.1 coordinate 19,134,023, forward strand.
GTACAGGGGAGGAAAAGAGATGATGGGGTAAAATGCGGTCTCTCTCTGTAATGCTACACACAACTGCAACCTCAACTGTTCTCCATGTAGTCAAATTCCAAAGGGGTAGCCGTGTTAGTCTATTGTAGAAAGACAAAAGAGTCTTGTGGCACTTTTAAAGACTAAAATTTATTTATTGCATGAGCTTTCGTGGGAGAAAAATCCCACTTCATCCGATGCTTTGAACATGGGGAACTTACAGAATGGGAGGAAATTAAATGCAGGGAAATGTATGACATAGGATCAAGTCAGGCTGTAACAGCAAATCAGAACAGGTGTTGGGATTCAAACATTGGGGAACAGCAAATAGAGAAAGGTGAGATCAAATCACCTGTTATAATGAAAATAAAATCCACAGTCCCTGTTTAACCCTGAGGCAACAGAGTCGAATTTACATAAGTTCCAATTCTGCAGTTTCTCTTTGAAGCTGCGATTTGTTATGCATTTGTTTGAGCACAGCTATTAACAAGTCATCAATGAATGGAGTGAGCAGGGAGATTGAAGTGTTCCCCTACTGATTTTTGAACATTGTGATTTCTGATCACAGACTTGTGTCCATTTATTCTTTTGCGCAGAGATGGTCCTGTTTGTCCAATGTATAAGGCAGAGGCGCATTTCCGGAACATGATGGCACAAATCACGTTGGTGGACGAGCAGGTGAATGAGCCCTTGATGAAGGCGGCGGCTTGATTAGGTCCTGTGAGGGTGTCTTCTGTATAAATATGTGGGCGAAGTTGGCAACAATGGGACTATGGATTTTTTTTCTCATTACAACAGGTGATTTGACCTCACCTTCCTCTACATGCTATTCCCAGTGTTTGAATCCCAACACCTATTCTGATCAGCCTGACCTGATTCTGTGCCATACATTTCCCTGCATTTAATTTCCTCCCATTCTGTAAATTCTCTATCTTCAAAGCATCTGACGAAGTGGGATTTTCTCCCATGAAACCTCATGCGATAAATAAATGTGTTAGTCTTTAATAGTGCCACAGGACTCCTTGTTTGTTTTGCTAAACTAAACTAACACGGCTCCCCCCTTTGAAACTTGTCTATTAGAACAGGCTCTATGGCACTGTTCCAATCCCACTCAGCAGAGAAACACAGGAGCACATACGTGAGCATGCTAGTAGAAAACCAGTGGACAGGATTTGGGGAAGACTGACAAATGGGTAAAATTCAGGCCAGAATTCCACAATGCTCTGAACAAACAGCCCTGAATGTCTGGCAACATGTGGTGCCTGGATTCCACTGTCTAGTGCTGTTCAGGAAGCCAGCAAAGCACACATCCACTTGTACTTTCAGTGCTTGGCTGAGCAGCTCATGGCCTTTACTGTACTTAGATCTCCATGGGTAATTATGCCACATGATCTCTTCTCTCTTTTAAAATTTCCATTTCAAGTATCTGCTGGGGAGAACACCGGGGCCATTCCCCCTACCAAAGCAGAAAGGAGACTGAAGAGGAGGGCACAAAAGCTGCTGTTCCAAGCCTCAACTATTTACAGTCAATGCTCCCTCCTGTCAAGGGTTCTCACTCAGAGTGGTGAAGTGGAATGCTGCAGAAAAGTCACCTTCCATCACAGAAGTATGGTTTTAAATAGTTCTGGGGAGTGTTTTAATTAAAACTGACTCCAAAACCCAGGGATAGGTTAGAAATAGGCAACCTGGAGAACTTGGCAGTCGCCCCCTTTATTTTCCAATACATGAATGATGCATCAGGTCTGAAAGTCTGTGATGCTGATGATACAGTTTAATGTACCATCAAAACCTATTAAAATTTTTATACTGTTAATGAAACAGTTTCTAAACAGCAATCCATAGAAGTTTAAAAGCATTGAAAATAATGTACACCACCACTGTGGTTTTTAAAGCAACATGTCGCAGGCACAAAGATATTCCAAAAGAAGATATTCTGCTTCAAAACACATTCACATTCCCGATTTTCTTTTTATTGCATACCTGAAAAACCACATGCAAATTTGTGATGTCATTGTGACTGATGATAAAAAGGGTTTTAGTCTCCATATACCTTCAGTTGATTGTGCTCCAGTGGATGCTATTAACTTGGAGTCAGGTTTGCTTTTAAACATTTCATGCAGTGTTAGTATCCAAGGTCAGTTTTTAAAAATATGATTTTTAATCTGACAGCGTCCCCTGCAATCTGATTGTGTCAGGACACCAGGTTCTATCACTGTTGGGGAGGTACGAAGCTACCGGGTCTCAAATTCCAATTTGAAAGCAAAAAAGCTTGAGAACCTATGATAGAAGTGATATATTGGAACAGACTGAGGGGGTCCTGCAGGGAGAAATTCTGCGTACAGCCAAGCTCTAAAAAATTCAGGCTAAGGTCTGTCTCTCACTAAGACGAAGATAAAGGAAAACTTCAGGACTGGGAATTAAATATGGACAGTAACTCATTGCGTGCAGGGACGCAGTGGCAAGTGCACTCTCTGATAGAGACAGTACACCCGATCTTTGCCAAGAGGCAGCAATAAACTAGCACAGGATTTGCCAAAAAACAAAAGCTTGCCAGAAAGTTACATGCCCCCTTAAGCAAGTTTCAGCCTTACTTGGTGAAAGAGCTGGAAAGGAGTCCAATAAAAGCGATGGCTGCCCCTGAGGCTGCAGTTGTCCGGCAGCCAATCCGGTCGGTGAAGATACTCACGATGGGAGAACAGAAGAAAATCATCCCCATGGCCAAGGCTCCAACCAGTGCTAGGGAGAGAAACAAAGGATGGTGAAGATTGCTTGGTAAACAACGTGCCAACGGAAGAGAAAGCAAAGCAGATGGCAGTGGAAGAAAGAGGATTTTGTTTGTCATCCTAGTAAAACAGGCCCAGCTCCACAGCCCAGTCAATCCATACCCTACTCTCACGAGAGATGTAGACTTTTCAGAACACAGGTGAGGCATGCTAGCTTGGCATGTGTGAAGCTTTGCACTGTCCCTGAGCTTATTATACCTTCTGTTTGGTGTTTGTGTGAGCGATGCATGCATAGGTTATGCTTTATCCACCTCTACTGGGTTTATATAGTCTAGCAAAGGAAACTAGATTCTTCTCCATTTATCTAGTTTGCCCTGTAGTCTCTACATTGATGTCTCCATTGCTATGATTTCTGTCTGTAAGATATTTTAGAGAGGCAAGAAAAACACCTAGATGTAGAAGGTAACATCAGATCTTCCTAGTCTACGCCAATTATGGTACTAAGTACCCTCAACTCCTAGGAACCTACTTAAGAGCAGAGGGCTTTCAGCCCTATATTAGGGCCCATCTTTTAGCTACAGTTATTATCTATCATTACTCATTTTCCAAAAGGGCCAGAGATTTCTAAACTTCCCTGCATGACATGAGGGTTTTCTGAAGTCATTGTGGTGGCTTTTCGTTGCCATGTTCTTTCCTATTCCAGCAACAAAATGTACCCTACACAGAACAACAGACGGATTATTAAATTACAGCAACAGAGATTATTACAGCAAACACGAATTTTCCAAACAACATAAGCTAGTAAACAATTTGTGACACTCAAATTACAGAAATTAGACGCTGACCAGAAATTAAAAACAAGAAAATGGCAAAACATAAGAGAAGAAGGTCCGAGCCCCACCTAGCGATGACGACTCGGTCCAAGAGTAGTAAAAGTGAACACACATGGGCCTGGGGCTGTCCTTTCTGCCAAATCTCTTGCAAATATTTTGTTCCGAATAGCATACCTTGTTCCGGACAAGGCGATGGACAATATACGGCACAAAGCTATATTAGATGCGTGCACAAGGCCAATCTAACATCCCTCGTTTCATAAGAAAGTCTTTTGTTGGGGGATGATCCAAAGCCTACTGGAGCTAATGGTACTTTTCCTGTGACCAGGCCCAGGCCCATGATGGCCTAGGATTTAACACTGTCTCATGTCTCCTTTTGGAAGGACTTCTAAATTTCATTTTTCTTTACACAAAGCGTGGGGAAACCACTTCATATATATAAAAGGTTTTGCTGCCGAAAAAGAAGATTTTAGGCCCATTAGCTTTGGTCCCTTTAAAGATTTCTTTAAACCTATTTTTTCCTTCAAAGAACAGATATTGAAAGGCAATCTAGCTTCTCTTGTTTGGAGCACAGAGTTCTGAGGAAAGGAGGAAGAGAATGTGGGAATTGCCACTCTGGCATAGATCAACAGTTACTACAGACTGTAGGATGATGTATGGGGAAAGGCAAGCCCTCTCCATAATGCACAAAACTGTACAATTTTTACAATCATGGCTGGGGAAAGTTTTTCGGACCTCAGCTGATGGCTAGTTTAAGCATAAGGATTGAAATCAGCTGCCATTTTATTCCAGGAAGTGTAAATGCAGATGGCTGCTCTTATTCAGAGAGTTAGCTATCAAAAGAAGAATAATGGAATACAAAATTAGTCACAAATCGGGTTTTATGGAATAAGGCATATAACAACAAGGCTGCAAAGTGAAGCACCCTAAAGAACAAATTAATCTTAATTTCAGACCTTTTGTGGAATATGAATTATGACAGTATTTTCATAATCACATGGCATTGTTTCTGCAGCACCCTGCCTCATTCAACATTCAGGTCAGAAGGTGTGCAAGGAGCTGAACAGCTGTTCAAAACAAACATAGGAAATCGTATTTTTAATTATTGAGCATGTGATTCCCTTTCCAGCCCTTTGCGGCAGTTTCTACACCAGCCTGAGCCTCAGTTTCTGCCTTACCTCCATAATGAAGGAGGCAAAGGTCCTGCAATGCCCCCACCCCCAAAACAGAGAAAATACAATGTATGATCACGTACTTAGGAACAATAGGCCAGGTCCTCAGCTGGTATAAACTGGTGCAGCTCAAATTCCTTCAATGCTCTGCCTCCTACACTGGATATTCGGAAAAACTTTTTTTTCTAGGCAGATGGTGAAGCCCTGGAAAGGTTTTTATGGTGTGGCTTGACAAAACCCTCACTGGGATGATTTGGGGGGGTTGGTCCTGCTTTGAGCAGGAGGTTGGACTAGATGACCTGTTCAGGTCCCCTTCCAAGCAATATTCCCGCTAAGTTGTGCGGGAGCACGGCTACACAGCAGCCGTCACATACCTGCGCACCTAACACAGAGACCTGCACAGCCCGATCCCGTGTCATTTCTCCCCAGCCCGATGATCCCCGCGCCCCTTCTCCCTTCTCCCCAG
>ML685771.1:19139244-19224009 GCA_007922175.1 Pelusios castaneus
TCTCCCTTCTCCACAGCCCAATGATCCCCACGTCTCTTCTCCCCAATTAGAAGATGAGCTGCAGGGCTGTAAAAGCTACAAGTGATTGCTCAGTTTGACAAAAATATTTATATTTGTCATCTCTAAAAGTGTGTATGTTCCAGAAAATATTTTCAAGGGTTATTAAGAAATATCTTCAGACACTAATTGCTGTTTTCCAAAATTATTTTCTTGTGGTTGTTTTGCTTTATTTATCTTATGAACTGATTTATCTAAAATAATTTAGATATGTGTGCATGTTTATAGTTATATGGATAATACTGTGTAGCAAAGTAGCACAGTCTAACAATTTTATCATCATATTCCAACACCATCCAACTTTTCTCAAAGTTACAGTAACAACAGTAATATAAAAACAAAACAAAAAATCTTCTCACTAAATTTAAAGGCATGGGGAAGGAGGGAAAACTGTTGCCCACATGGTGCCATGCCTCACAAATTGCCGCTCAGCAATAGCATAACTTGCTCAGCTGCATCACCAGCTTACAGGGAACATTCCTTCCAACCCTAATCTCCTATGATACACCAGTATCAATCAGCTAAAGAGATCTAGTAACTGCACAGAGGGGTAAAACAAATAAGGAGTTCTGTGGCACTTTTAAAGACTAACAAAAAATTTATCGCAGGACTTTTTGTGGAAGAAAAATACCACTTTGTCAGGTTGTGGAGAAAACACTGTCATTTTCTGAACTTTGAGTGCTTAACTTTGTCACATTAATATTTTGAAATAGGATTCCTTAAATGTTTTTACGTGAAAATAAAGAATTTCCACAAATGTTGAACTGTAGTATCAGCAGCTGTAGGATGATCTTTTCTAAACAACCCGGAAACTCAGTAAGTGCAGTGTTGAGTACCTTCCCCACAGAACTACATCTGAATGCGCTGTAGTGTCCATTAGCATGAGAGCATAGAGCAATACACGTCTTAATTACTGAAAGATCTGTCTTGTAATTCACTGGGGGAAATAAGCTGCTTCTATGGCACAGTTTAGCTTCCAGGGTCACGCATTTCTGGGCACCAGATTCCACCGTGCCGTTTTTAAGTCTGCAACACTGACCACTGAACAAGAAACTTCCCCTACACAACTGGTCCTAGTTATATTCCGAGTCCAAGCTAAATTTCGGCAAGTATGCAGCATGTGGGGATTTGCTTGCACCTGCAGTGAGGACTCTGGAAATCTTTTCATCCCAGCATACAATTAAACCCAAATAAGTACAACATAACTGGTCCCTCTATAGCAATGAGAGTGTCCAAAATTAATCAGGCCCCTGCTAAAAAGAAGTTAAAGATAGTCTCTACCACACAACAATCTCTTCCATCCTCTTTCCTGAAAAGCTCAACACAAAGAGGAACTCTGAGGCCTGAGAACAGCTGGCCTTTTCAAATTAATTATAGGTTTTCAAGAACCATTTTATTCCAAAAAGTTCTCTGGCAATACATTGTGATGGAGCAAAAAAAAAAAATAAAAATCCGTAATGAAGAGACACAGCAGGAGTTCTCTAGGACTCACTTCAGACAGAATGACAAACAGAGTCCTGTGGCACTTTTAAAGACTAATAGAAATCTGTTAGTCTTCAGACAGAATGTGCTCCCATTTGGCCTTGGAACAAAACAAAATTAAAGAGAGAGAGAGAGACCTCCCTCAAAAGCCAAGAGAATTGGCTATAAACAAGGTGCACAGTGTAATGAAAAGTACTTTAAATAGGATTAGATGGCCTCATTCCAAAGAGCTATCCAAAACAACTGCAAAAAGGAGATGGGGGAGATGCAGAGGGGAAGAATCAGGATGAAAAAGACTTATTAAACTGGATAATATATTTTCAGAAACATTCCCTCTATTTAAGCCAAGGCAGTAAAACATTTGATGGTCCCATCCTTTTTGAAGTTTGCTGAATGATGTGGTTATTTTGGGAAATTAATCTGAAAAAGATGGAAATGCAAATGGAAAACCAGGTATTTAATTTAACGGGCCAGATTCTGATTCAGTTACTCCAGATTTGTACGTTAGTAACTGGCATTAAATCTGGCCCAAAATTCATATTCACATGCGTGGTTCAAAAGAAGTCAACCCGGAGGATCAGCAACCTTGGCTCTGATGTTCCAAAAATTGTAATTTGTGGCATTAACAAGAATTTACATTAGGTTTATAACCAAACCCCCCACCCCCACCCTCGCTCTGTTACTCCACCTTACAGAAACCTCTTACCATGCAGTGGGGAGGGAATAGTGATTTGAGAATACGATAAAATAAGTAAGAATAATAACAAACAATTATAGGGTGCTTTTTTGTTTTCAAAGTGCATTACAAATATTAACTAGCTAATTCATACAATGTCCCTCTGAAGCAGGGAAGGCTGTTGCTACTTCAATTTCATAGACATGGAATGTAAGGCAGAGACTAGTTAAGCGTCTTGTCGAAGACCACAATGCTACAGCTGGTTAGAACAGGAGAAGTTGCTGGCTCCTATGTGTTTAACACCAAAATAGGATATGGACAAGTGGATTAACTCTTATATTTTACATTCACAGGATTCGTATGCACAGGAGCAAAGCCGCAGAGCTGAGTCCTATCTTGTGAGAGGCAATAACTGAATTTAAGATGGCTATGGGGTTCAAGAAGCAAGGAGGTTTTGTCCTGTCGATTTTAGCAGGAGGTCAGAGGACAATCATGGTGAAAGGTCAAAGATCATGAAAATATTAGTAACCCCCCCCCCCCAGTTTCTAGAACATTAGAATCATAGAATCATAGGGTTGGAAGGGACCTCACGAGGTCATCTAGTCCAACCCCCTGCTAAAAAGCAGAACCACTTCCTCTAAATCATCCCAGCCAGGCTTTTGTCTAACCGAGCCTTAAAGATCTCCAAAGATGGAGCATCTACCACCTCCCTAGATAGTCCATTCCAATGCTTCACCACCCTCCTAGTGAGAAAGTTTTTCCTAATGTCCAACCTTGACCTCCCCAGCTGTAATTTGAAACCATTGCTCCTTGTTCTGTCCTCTGTTACCCTCGAGAACAGCCTAGCTCCCTCCTCTTTTGAGCAACCCTTCAAGTAGTTGAAGGTTGCTATCAAATCTCCCCTCAGTCTTCTCTTCTGTAGACTATATAAGCCGAGTTTCTTCAGTCTCTCCTCATAAGTCATGTGCCCCTGTCCTCTAATCATTTTTGTTGCCCTCCGCTGGACTCTTTCTAATTTGTCCACATCCTCTCTGTAGTGGGGAGCCCAAAACTGGACACAGTATTCCAGATGCGGCCTGACCAGTGTCAAATAGAGGGGAACTATCACATCCCTCGATCTGCTGGCAATAACATTGTTTACCCTAAGTCACATTTCCAGTAGGTCACTAGACCTACTGTGTTTGCGTCTGTCCATTGTTACCAATGCACAAGGAAAACCAAAATTGACTGCTGGAAATCCATCTTAATGCTCCACAATGGAATTAAGCGTCTCACTGAGTCTCATCTGTTCTGGTCCTGTGGGTCACCACTATCTAAAAATACTGATCTCTATGGGACTAATGCATCACCATTAAAAGGCAATTCATCATTCACATCAGTGGGGAACTAGATTGGTATCTACTACTCTGCTGCATGAGCCAAGATTTAACTTGGCAACTTTTCAAGAATCTTATTGAAATTAGAACTTGATACAAACTCCCCTGAGGTCAATGGGACTGCAATGAGCTTCGGATCAGGTCTTTAGTTCCTACCCTGCTCTGCCCTCTCCCCTCAATCCATCACCATCCTCAGGGCAGTAATGGAATCTTATCAATACCATGTTCCAGTGGAGCATAAAATAGGTTGTACAGAATTTGGACAACACACAATTTAAAACTAGACTGGAATTTATTTCAGTATTGTGCAAAATCTGGACAAGAATTGGGTTAAGACTGGATCAGTCTCAAACATTTACTGGAATAAATGTTAAATGGGTTTATTTTGGAGTCAGCCTTTGGAAAGAAGAAAGGCATGACTGGTTGGCATTCAGAATCTTCCAAGTCCAACTGTGAGCATCGTAAAACAAGACTGATATTACTGAAGTGTGCATGCTAAGGCAGTAAACAGAGCAAAGCTCTTATTGACAGGCATCTTGAGAACTCATGTCATTGCAGAGTCCCCTCTGAGACAGGGGTTATCCTCTATGGGAATACTAAGGTAATTTCAATCTAATAAGAACTTTTCATTTGTGTCTTCTGGTATTTCAAATGAATGAAATAGATACAGAAGATCTAAAATGGAGTATTTAATGGATGCAAGCTCATTAAACAAAGGATCCTGACAGGTTCTACTCTGACCTTCCTACACCGCATCAGCATGTGACCTACCCTGTGTTTTCCTGCTGAAAAATTTCTGTCAAAATCTGCCTCACCTAGCCAACAGGACGCCTTTGCAACCAATACAAAAATTCTCACCAAAAATTAAGCCAATCTCATGATTTTTTGGGGGACTGACTATTTTTCTACATAAGGGGTTGGCAATATTGCAGTTGACAGTGGTAGCAACGGACATACCAGCACCTTCTAACTGCAGGCTATGAGTCTGAGGCAACTGGTATCAACTTACATGCAAAGCAAAGCATGGCTGTGTACTCTTACCCAAGAGCCACAATAGCCTCCTCCTGAGGATATCAAAAGAGCAGCCATGTGGGGGAAAACTTTCACTATAAAGAGTACCAAAGACTGAATGTTTAAAAAACAGGCTATCGACACTTCTGTTTTATCCCAGTCTGCAAGTTAATGATTGCCAATAGTCACCTGCAGTGGGGAAGAGAACAGCAGCAAGAAATGTATTTGGGGCTGGCCCTGAGGGCAAATCACAGCACGCTTTCTCCACTGCAGGTGGGATGTTCTTAGATTGAAGCACAGTGTGCTTGGTGGGTAAACCACAGAGTGCCTAGATGAGACCTTTCCCTAATGTAAAACTGGAGAAGAAACACGTGGGGCTAACCCTCCAAATACCAAGCGGTGGGGCAGAACGTTGCAGTGGAGGCAATCCCGCCAGTAACCCCCTGCATTTCCAACCACAAAATGGCTAAGTGGCAACCACAGTTTCCGAAAAGCTCCTCCCCACATCGAAGCTCTAGGAATGGAGCGGGAAACAGACTCAATGCAGGGTGCAAGCAATACAGCACCACACAGTTGGTGGGAATGTACAAAATCTGTCGTGGGCAATGGAATGCGGTGCCCTGCAGCGGGAAAGGTCAAGATAAGCATGTCCAGTGAAAGCTTCCCCGCACATGCTAACGTGACTCAATCCTAACTTGAAGTGAAGACCTCAAGATCAGTCTCTACGATCCATCCATTCCTGGGGCTGATCAAGAAGGTGATCTCTCCAACAGGATCTGAATTTCTGTATTTGAAATGTTTGCTAACAGAAAATTACAAAACCTGTTCTACTCCAGGAGACAGGGAGCTGAATGTCAATAGAAATCTGCTACAGAAAAAGGCAAAACTTGCTCCAGCGGCTTAGGTCAGCAGGGTTTTTTAAAGTCACATGACACTGAAGGCACATGATTTCTTCTTCCCATCTATTCCAAAAGGGAAATCCACTTTACCAAAAGGTGCTCATCCCCCATTTTCTGACTTAATTGAATCAGGCTTTCAATATTATAACTGCACTTGCTTCCAGGAATGGAGCTCCAAGTTGCACAACAGAAAATTACACTTAAATTTTTCCAGGACTGGCAACAAAGGAAAAATATTGCAGTCATTTACAGACAAGGATCCAAATTCCCTCTGGTATTTAGCTCATTGTTTTCAAAGCTCTCAGAAAAACATCATTAATACTATGCCTTGGGATACACTAAATCTAGTCGTCTTATTCATTCCAAATTAATCTCCAGAGAAACAAAGGGAAGAGACCTTCTTCACTGACCACAGCATGGAAGTTTAACACTGATCACTCAAGAATTAGCAGGTTATTTCAGATCTTGTCCCAGGCTTTGTCTACACTCAGAAGCTTATCCTAACATCCCCCACTTCTGCTACCATTAGCAGAAATAGGCACACAGGGTGGGAAGGCTAGTGTAAAGATGTTGGCAGCTCCCAGTGTTTTATGTACCATGTCATGAAGACCTGCTCTCTACACAGAGTAAGATGAGGACAGAGTCTGAAAGTCCAGCAGTCACTTGGAATTGTGCCTACACCGAGCTCGCATCATTGCTGTTCCTTCCGTAGCCCAACTGCTGACAGCAAGAGTGGCAAATAGTAGGGAAAAGAATGGACTGTAGACACATTTAAAGATACAAAGTTATCAGTGTGTTAATGTTTAAGGGGAGCCTGAGGGTTACGATACTGGTAACGAGATCTGGATGGACCTTTTCACCTGTAGCTTCATCTCCAGGACTGTCAATCTGGTACTTGCACTAGAAAACACTAAAAACATTCAACAACAAGGCTCCAAACACAGCCCTAATCAGAAGCTAGTGCTTGAAAGAGCAGTACTGTGTCTGGGCTCGAATAGGGTTTCCCTTCCAGGACGTTCTCAATGCAGTGATGGACATGACATACAAAACTTGGGTCTGAAAGGACCCTGGGAATTTAAACTGATCTCCCTGCATCTCATGGTAACAAAACCCAGTATGTATGAAAGATAAAAAGGCACAGAGTATCATAATACCACTACATAAAGCCATGGTACGCCCACATATTGAATACTGCATGTAATTCTGGTTGCCCTGTTCAAAAACAATATATTAAACTGGAAAAATATCAAGAAAGGCAATAAAAATGATACAGGGTATGGCTCGACTTCCATACAAGCAGATATTAAAAAGACTGAGAATGGTGTGGGAAAAGCAAATAAGGAAGTGCTATTTAGTCCTTCACTTAATACAAGAATCAGGAGTCACCCACTAAAATTAATAGTCAGCAGGTTTAAAAACAAACATAAGGAAGTACTTCTTCACACAATGCACAGTTGACCTGTGGAACTCATTGCTAGGGGATGTTATGAATACCAAAAACATATTGGGTTTGAAAGAAATCAGGTAAGTTCAAGGAGAGCAGGGTCCATCAATATTATTAGCTAAGATGATCAGGGATGCAAGCCTACGGTCTGGATGTTGTCAACCTCCAACTGCCAGCAGCTGAGAGTAGACGACAAGGGATGGATCACTTGATAATTGCTCTGTTCTGCTCACTGTCTCTGAAGCACCCGGCACCATCAACGTTGGAAGACAGGATACTAGGCTAGAAGGACCACTGGTCTGACCCAGTATGGCCGTTCTTGTGTGTTTTCTATTTGATCTGATGTGAGGTAGCATAGTGCTATTAGTGGAGGCATAACAGCTCACCAGGTGACCCTCCTGAAGTTAACACAGGAAATTAGTAGCAGGCTAGGAAACTCAACGTGGGTCTCCAAAGTTCCAGTCTAAATCCCCAGCCACAAGCCCATCCCACCTCTTCTACTTGTGTTTTCCCATCCCATCCTAGTGTTCTGGGAGGAGAGAGCAGCCTTCATTATTGCCAACTCAGCAGCTACACACAGGGTTTAAAAGAGGATCTTTAAAATAACCCATTGCTTTTCCAATCACATTCCAGCCAACTCCTTTAGCCTTCAGAACTGATGTTTTCATCTGGCCCTCTCATGACCCTTCCCCCAGCTTTGCATGAACACCATTGCAAATCTTCTTATCTCTCAGCAGTCGCACAGTGCACATGATGAAATCAAACCACTGGTTCCTTCCTGCATTTACCTAAGCCATGTACTTTTACCCAATCCTTTGTACATATTAGTCAGCTCTTATGCTGGAGTTTAAACACAGAGAACTGAGGAAGAAATATGTAGCTCCAGCAACTTGTTAATTGTGTCATTATAGAAATCAGGGCACAAAGTGAGCCCAGATCCCCTATAACTTTGCACTTCCAGAATGGAGAACGAGGCATCAAAATTCATGAACCATAAAAATGACTTTGACTAACAACTGTCAAACAAAACACCATCAGCATTAGACTTCTAAACTGTATTTCATCTTGTTCTCTTCACAAAATAGTAAGGTTATTGCGGTTCTGTGATGTGCTTTTGTATTTCAATGGGGCAGCTGCTTCTCTAAAAGACAAACCATGAGATGTTCTTAGGGCCCAATCCAAAGCCTGCTGTGTTCAGCAAGAGCCCTTCCTCTGACTCCAATGGGACCTGGTCCAGGCTTCTTAGGGGTAGTGCTTGTATTTATAAGGGAAGGGAAGTCCGAAGTCTCACCTGGAGGAAGTTCCCATTGTTATTTTATACTCAAAGGGAATAGTAATTTGCCTGGCTCTCAGTTGAAGCTAGAGACCTGGCTTCATCAAACATAGTAAGCAGCGATGGTCCCACCGAATAGTCTTCTTCAAAGAGAGGTAGTATTTTTGATGCGAGAAGGGGATGGCAAATCCTCAAGAGGGGACGCACGCTCCATCTGGCTCTGACAACCTCCCACAGGAAGCATCTTAAAGGCACACATTTATTCCCTGCCGAATGTGCAAGCTTGTCATGGGACAAAAAGAGACTGGCACAGTCCCTGTCTCCAAGGGGAGATGAAAAGATAAATAATCTCATTTAACAAAACAGAAATGCCTTTGCCTATGTCACTGGTAAAATCTGCCATTTTAAACTAAGACTTCAGGATTCACATTTACTCTAGGCTATTTACTTTTCACACAGTCTCCTGTTTGCCAGCGAAAATGGTCCAGGCAGCGTCATTTTAGATTCCCATGTACAAAGCTATGGTGTCTAGAATTCAGCAGGCAGCCACACAGAATTTATAAACAACCTCTGTTTTGGGTCTAAGTAATCCACCATCTCTTTTATTCATTAGATCCAATACACTTTAATGTCCCATACTAAATGTCTTAGCCCATCAAACACTGCGGCACCTCAGCACGTCTCTATCACACTGATGGGGCCTCAAATACAGGAAGATACTTCTTAGTGTGTAGCTTGTTAGTTTGTTCCTCAGAAAAACAAACAAAACAACTCTGCTGAAAAAGTCAGCATGAGGCCAAGAAGGACTAAAGAACTGTTTTCAATGTCCCATTCTTGGAGGTATTACAGCAGATTAAGGAAGAATGTGAAAGCCACAGAAGGGGTGTTAATGCACTAAAGACTTTAGCCATCTCCACCACTGTATGACCCTGTGAAAAACAAAATGTATTAAACTACTTCTGAGAAACTGAAATACCAAGTTTGTATCGCATTTCTTCCAAGCACAGGACCATCTGTCAATGTTTAACTGATGCAGGAGCCACGAAGTGGGAACCAAGAAACCAAGTTTTCAGTTACATTACTAGAAATCAGATTCCTTCCTCCCTGGGCCTTTGTCAGCCAAGGATGCAGGAAATAATTAGAGATAACCTTAAAGTTACCAACTGCTCAGATGGGAAAAACCCTGCACTTCATGGCATTTAAACACCCCAATCTCCAATTTGATCCTGCAGTTCGGCTACAGAATTCTGCAGCAATTAAAACAAGGGTGAGCTCCTTCTCATTTCCTGGTTTGAGTAAACATTGTTCCCTCTCAACCCCCCCTTTCCTTGGCAGTAGTGAGAGCTCCCCTTCCCATTTCAGTCTACTGTAACCACTAAGTAAGGGATATTAACATACGTGAGAAATAAGCTTCAATATTAGCAGGGCTGTGGTCTCCTTAAATAGAGATGTAGGCAGCTCAGTGGTTTCATTGGGCCAGAGACTGGCACAGAGGTCTTTCCATATGAGGTTCACACATACTGAATTTCTCTGAGTTTTAGGTTTGACCAAAGCCCAAAAGAGAAATTCAGCCCAAACCACATTTTGTATGGTTTTCACCCAAAACTATAAATCAACCCAAGTTAGTTCAAGCTTGAGCTGAATTATGGTTTGTGGTGGAAACGCAAGGTACTACAGTCTTATACCAAGCTAGGTTTGGGAGCTTTGAGTGCTGGCTTCAGTCAGTCTCAAGAAGACCATGGAGACTCCTGGAGTAGGAACCCATTGGAAATTGGCCAAAACCAAAGAGCAGCATGATTCCTTTGCAGAGCAAAGTCTCCAGGCTCACATGGGTTAGGTTTTTCCTAGGAACATCTCTGCACAGTTCCAGGGTCAAACTAACAGGTCTGTGTGTGGAGGGGAGAGTTGCATATTAAGGGACTTGAAATTTCATTTCTTGTGCGTTCCTTTGGTTTCAACTTTTGTATGTAATGGGTGAACCAGCTCGGCTGAAGTTACTAGACAAACAAAACAGGAGCCATGAGTGTAAGTGTTTCACCCTATCAGGGGTTAAAGTAAAGGGTAATGCACCGGAACACAGTTCCAGGGCCCCCAAATTTGAGGGTCCAGAGTTCCGGGGCCCCTAAAAATAGAAAAATCTGGCAGAACGTATGTTCCGCCCTGCCCTGGCTGCTGGCAGGTCCTACGCCCCACCGTTGTTAATCCCAATACTTATTGTGTTATGCAGTGTTTACTAGTTTGTGACAATAATTGCTATAGACAAACGCCATATAAAATTATAAATATTTTTATGGAGCGATAACCGATGCATGTGGTACTGAGAACTGGTTGCAAATGCCTACCTGGGCTGTGCCCCACACATGCATGAAGAGGGCCCGGAGGAAAAAAAATATACATAAATAAAAAAAAATTGCCACGACTGTTAAAGCACAACCTATTAACACTGGACCACTGTTCAGTGGCTTAGCTGTGAAGAGAATTTGTGTCTCCGTTCAGTTCCCCTTTATTTAAAATGAAATTGCCGGTGCTCAATGCCACTCAAAATCAAGTCTGTCATGCCTATATCGTAACACCCCCATCTCTGGCACCACCTGACCCCGACTGGGAATCTCAGAAGAGGGCAAACAATGAACAAGCTAGGCAGATTGAACTACTTTCTTGCCCTTAGAAGTGTCCAGCCCATGGTGAGCCATAATGCTGGGACATTTCTGTTGCTGCAAGTATGTACCTGTCTTCATGATAACTGGAAGCCTTCACTTTCCAGGGCTGTTCTCCTGACATATTTCACCAGCCCTGACTTTAGTCTATGAAACAAAATCTCCAAACACGGAGGGGTATAAAAAGTGCTGGTTAGATCTGGACATTGCAAGGTTACTTTACTTACCTGTACAGCTGAACATGTATCATAATGTCACCAGCCCTAGACGGCTCCATTTTAATTGGTGAAAATGCCTGTCTGCAACATGCTGAACTCAAATTCCTAACAAGCCTTTCATGTAAAATCATGTTGACTCCTGACTGAGTTTATCTTGGCACAAATATGCACTCCAAAATGTGTATGCATTTAAAGAATCAAACTTTGCCCTTAAATCACTCTTATACTCCCACCACTCCCAAATCCCTTTTCTAAATACACCCCCAGTGACAAAGTACAAGATCCATTATGCTAGTCAAGAACCATGACAGGAATATTGTCTTTTGCAAGACACTACATGAAGAAAGTTATATTCTCTGAATTATACTATGGGGAACTTCTGTTGCTCCTGATAACTTAGAGATCTCAACGAACTTTACTGTCCTTGCTGCATTTGTGCGAAGCAGATAGGCAATCAAGAGACAGAAGTCCGGGTAACAGTTTCTCTCTCATGTCAATGGCAGAACCAAGAAAAGAACTCAATAGTCTTGGTTCCTGGTCCTGTGTTTTAATCACATACTCTTTACCAGCATTCTCTTTCCCATCATTTCTGATCACTCAATCCATGGACTCCTCCTTCTAAGCAGGTTGCTCCCCCAAGAAGATCATTCAGCTACTTCTTCTCCATGCAGGCTTTGACATCATCCTTCACTTGTATGGTGATGGACTGATGATATCAGAAGTATGGAAATTGAGACACTACTGAACGAATCAAGCAAGAGAATGGGGCAGATGGAAACAGAAGAACTTCTGAGGCCAGATTTTCCAAGAGCAGCCACTACATTCTCCATTGGAATGTTCTGGGCCCAAGTTTCTGTGAACATGGACAATTCTCCACCCCATTATAGGACAGAGTTGTAAACAAAACAAAGATTTACTGCTCTGAATTAACACAGCCCCTTACTCTTTCATCAGCTCTCATGGGGGTAGGACAGGATCTGATTTCACTTGTGTTCTGTGTAGTGCTAAAAAGATTTCCACTGCTCAGTAAAATATCACTGATGGTTTGTAAAATAAGGGAGTTTAATCATGAGGTTCAGTTCACAAGGTCAACAGCAGGACTTCATATTTTCCCTCAAATGTTTCCAAACTCTTCCTTTTGGAAGCGCACATTTCAAGCAGGAATCCCGAGCATGGAACGGAGCCAACAATGAACAATGAATTAGGAAGACTGCTTCCATTCTGGAAGAATGATTTTTATAGCTGTTGTGATCAAAATACCCAGATTCACAAGGGTACTAGTTATGTAGCTCCTCTGAAGGTCTGCTTGCGGAATGGAGCTGGCATCTGACACCAGGAGGAGAAAAACTACATGAGCAGCATCTAAAGCAGAAGCTAAAGAGCAACACATGCTTCTGGACAGATGCAACCCATGTGTCTTGTGCCTGCAAAACTTACATGCTTAAAAAGGTTCAATCCCACCCGCCAAGCTAGTTCTAGAATCCTATGTTGTCAGGAGTGAATCTTGTACTAACATCAGCAGTGAGAGTCAGACAGCAACTCATCACACACAACAGGACTGCTTGCTCTATCTAGCATAACCATGGTACGTGTAGGCCGGAAGCCTTATGGCTGAGTCCACCTATCCTGCAGAATGGAAGTGGTATTTGACAGGATCTCAATGTTATTCAATGGAATGTGCTCTGAGGGTAGGAGGGGCCCTGTAGGTCAATTTTAAGGTATATCCATCCACACAGCACAAAAAGACCCACAAGTCTCAGAGTCTGGCCCAGCTGACTCAGGCTCGGGGGACTAAAAGGAGCAGCACAGATATTCAGGCTCTTACTGGAATGAAACACGGTGAGGGAAGAGGGTCTCAGGGGCCAGAGTCAAACTCAAGACAAACATCTACACTGCTATTGTTAGCCCATAGCGCAAGCCCTGTGAACCTGAGTCAGCTGACCCAGGCTTGGAGGTGTGCTGCTGCTGGATCCTTTTGCTCTGTAGTGTAGTGTTAGAGTAGATGTCCCTCAGGGGCCAGTGCGCTGGCTGAGTGGCACATGCCCTTTGGAACAGTTGACCATGCTGCAAGTCAGGCAGAACTTAGAGCCAACAATGTCCCAGTAATAATTAACTCTGCTGCCTGACCCTATCCTTACACAACAGACCAAGTCAGCAATAACCCGGGCGATGGCTTATTGCTTACGTCAATGGATAGTCTTTAAAAAGTGATGACCTGTACAGACTTCATCACCCTTTGACTCCAGTTAACCTGCCATTCCCCGGGGCTCAGTCTAAAAGCTGTGTACAAATTTCACTCACATTGACCTGCTTTAGTTTGGCCCTGATGTCTGAGTGCTTCTACCATCCTTCTCTCCACCGGGGTCCTCCAACTCCCAATTTGAGCCCAGTCTCCCCGACGTGACCCGAGCGTTACATTCTAGGCTCACCACCACCCTGCAAGAATTCAACCCCCCCCCTTTGCTGCTGCTCACTGAACAGGCGAGAGGGGGGCAGTGTTGAGTGACAGGCGTATACCCTCTCCACAGGGCTCATCATTCCAAACTCAGCCAGCCCATGAAGTAAGAGAATTAGTATCAACAGCTGCACAGTAGTGCAATGGGTTGGCCTGAAAAAGTCTAGTCCTGCCTGTTTGTGAACAAGGACAGCTGTGATACAGACAACCGGGAGACAGTGAGTAATTGGGGGATTTTGGAACACGTTCCGCTATTTTACTGCTCCTTCCTTAACGCCATTTAGTTCTTACATAAGCAGGCATTACCGAGCAACAGAAATGGCAAGACTCCTCAGACTATCTTTTCTGCAGAGGGAAGGAGCGGTGACCTGGAAAAAAAGTAATGATGCTGCAAAGAAACAATCTGTCCTCCAGCATCTGATATTTGCTTGTTTCTTTAAACATCCATGTTTCTTGTTTCTTTAAACATCCATGTCCCAAGTGCAATTATGTAGAACTGATTAGCCACATATTCCTATCTATCTGCACTGTTCTGCAGTTTCAAGTTGGATGTAGTATCCTCTCTCTCTTCATTTGCTGTCCTGAAGTGTGGTATGGCGTTGTTGTGCTCCGTTTCAATGGTTGATGTTCTTCCCCAGAGGTGGCTGCATTTCAATGAAGTGATGTTGCAAAGCTTAGTTAAGGTTTGCAAAACGTATTGAAATCTTCAGATGAGAACTGCTACATTAGCGCTATTATTATTAGCATAATTCTTCCCTTCCATAACCCACTTATTAAGAAAGCACCATTGGGCCCCAAAAGATATTACATTGGGGCAGTTATGTATTTGGAAAAACAAAGGAAAGGTGATATAAAGGGCAGGACTGGAATAGCGGGAAGAGAAGCAGAGAGACAGAAAGGATGAGGTGGGAGAGCTAGTCTTGAAAATTCCAAAGGGGTAGCCGTGTTAGTCTATTGTAGAAAGACAACAGAGTCTTGTGGCACTTTTAAAGACTAACAGATTTATTAATCGCATGAGCTTTCGTGGGAGAAAATCCCACTTCGTCAGACGCTTTGAAGAAGAAGAAGTCGTCGTCTTGAAAAAGCAGCTTAACATCCTATTAGTTTTGGATCTGAATCTCCCAGCTTTGGTGGTTTCTGGCTGAGCCCACCTAGAATGCATGACAAACTCTACAAGACGACAGTCTGCTGAAGCAATTAAAGCCTAGGACTGAACCATAATCCCAGCTTGGTGATTCACAGCGTGAACCTGGGTAAACCTCCCCTGTCTAAAATGGGGACAAAATTATATCTACTCCATTTGAGAAGAGCTTTGAGATCTTCAGATGGAAGCACTGGGAATAATCCTTCCTGTGGATTTTTCACCATACCTTGTCTCCCATTCTAGGACTTGAATTTACACACTGTACCTGCAAATGCAGAAACAACAGACCCTACCTTCTCCCTTCCATTTACTACCTGAGGTCTCCCCTAAATCAGGCTTTTAACATTTCTCTTGATGCAGAGTTGGCTCTCTCTCTTTGTGACAGTCTGCCAGAAAAGAAAGGCCATGGCTTCCTTCCAGAAGCACATCAGAGAATAATCAAAGATGCATCTCTTAGGGCAATGATAAAATGCCTTGTTACTCTAGGTCAATGGTTCAAAACCAGTGCAGGTCAGTAGTGACGGTACAGATGTCAGGAGGCCAGCACGAAATGAATCATCACCCACTGCGTAGTTCTTTACAGACAACTGTCTGCATTACAAAATCCAGGAGCACAACAGACACATGGCCTGTAGCTGGTAGTGCTAAGTAGGCCAGATGGAGGACCAAGTGCAAACCGATGCACTTTTCCAAATTGGAAGAGACAGTGAGATTTCACTCCCTGCCAAATCCTTTGCTAGTAAGGGAGAGAACAGGCCCTTTATCCAGGTGCCACATTTTTTTCCACCACAGCAAATGTAGCTCTCATCAACTCAAATTACCTTAAGAGGGACACAAAACCCAAAGAACCTGCCTCTCTACTGCACAGTGGAATGCACGCTGAAAAGGAGGGGGAAGGGCAGCTCTCGTGGCCCAGGGCAGTGAGGTTGGAGACCCTGGTTTGCATTAAACCAGCCTCACACTCACAAATTATATCTGCCATATGTCCTTAACAGGGTGTCTACCAGCATAACTCTTTCAGTTAAAAACAAATCACCTTTCCTAACAGATATTGCTATGTCAGTGAAATGTTTAAGCCTTCCCTAGCTGATTGTCAACCTGGCAGGACATGTTCCAAAGGGGTAGCCGTGTTAGTCTATTGCAGAGAAATAAACAGAGTCCTGTGGCATTTTTAAAGACTAACAGATGTAAAAGCGCCACAGGACTCTGTTTCTCTGGCGGGACATGGCACTTTGCCGGCCCGTTTTGTGTGTGTGCATGTTTCAAAAGTCATGAATGCAGAAATGCCTTGAGAAGTTCTTCTGCTTCCTAACCAGAATTCTAGAGTAACTAAAGCAGAGATTCCTCTTCTTCCCCCGACTGATAAACCATTCAAAGTTTTTCTAGGAGATCCATAATGCAGTGGGACAGGAGTTTTAGTCAGAGATCCATTCAGAGTGGATGGATTTGGAAGCAGATAATGATTTAGTGGAATTAAAGTGACCTGGACTGTAAGAGCCTTGAATAGGACTGGCCAGAAAATGAGAATTTTGTTTTGGGAAAAAAATATTGAGGTTTTGGAATTTGTTTTCATTCTGCATAAGAATGAGAACTAGGCCTTTGGAAGTTTTTTTTTTTTTTTTTTTTTTTTTTGCATAAAAACCAGAGAAGAAGAGGAAGAAGGAGGAGGAGGAGGAGAGAGATTGAGTGTATCATCCCAGAATAACCAATTGCACAGTGTTCAGTGCATTCAACAGGCATATGAGACCCTTGTTCAGAGCAGGGCCTTGAACCTGGATCTCCAAAATCCCACGTGACAGCCCTAAACATCGGGCTATTGGTTATTCTGGAATTATTTTCTCTTATATTGATGAGGAATTCCATCCTCACCTTGAGAAACCTTTCTGTTAAAACTCATTACTGTGGAAAGATTTGATCTTGACAAATTGACATTTGCTGATAAAAATGTTTCATCAAAAAATTCACGACCCACTGTAGCTTGAGATGACTGCGAAAGGACCATCATAAGGGGCAAACAGGATTCTCAAACTCCGCAGGGTAGACTCCAGACTGATGCTCAAACATTCCTTGTTTCAATAGGGTGCCCATTTCAGAAGAAAAGGACCATGCAGAATTTGCCTTGGTAATTACAAACTAGCCTTTTCAAGTTAAAATAGCCTTGTGCCTGCTGAAAGACCACCCTTGTCTCCAACAAAAACCCTTTAAAAACTTGGCATCCACTGCAACCCCAAAGGCATGCAACATCTTCACATCGGCCAACCTGTCACCAAACATGCTGTGCAAAGACACGGCAAGCAGACCAATCCATTTTGAGGGTAGTAGAACAAAGAGGGACAGGCTCCTCTGATGGCGGGCCAGGACAATAAAAAAAAATGTTGGCTTTTCCTTTCTTAATGTAACTCAGGTTTATTCCTAATCATTCAAGAGCCTACTTCTCTTGCCAATAACAAGCGTTTTAAGAAATATGTTTTTAAAGTTATCCAAAAGAGAAGAACAAATGAACTACTACTACAATTGCAACCATGTGTTACTGAAGTATTTGGCACAGGAGACAAACTGTGTGTGACCAATGTGAAAAAAAAAAAGTCACGGGTCTGTAGAAGTCTACCTGGCTTGGCTTTTCCATACTGTATTTTAGTTCAGCAGGGCTCGACAAAACCTGGGTGCCAGGTTGCTATGGTGACCGGGCCTGGGGCCTAGCTCTGCTGCACTTAAGCACCCTTTGGTGACCAAAAATAAAACTGCTGGCGCCTAGCTAGGAGGCAATTTTGTCGAGCCCTGTAGTATGGGATCCCAAACAACATGATTCACAGCTTCTGTATTTTCCTTTCACCAGAACACTTTTCTCAGCAGCTTTGAAGGTAAAAAGACAACAACAAAAGAAAGAGGGATGAGTTTATTTTGTGTAACTCTCCAGCACATCTAATGTAGAAAAAAAGAACTTAAAAAAGCTGGAATTATTGACTCGAAGCTGGGAGATGCCTCACTGGCTTCAAGAGAGACTGCCTTGCAGCTCATTCAGTGGCGTAGTGGCACGGAGTTCATAGTGCCGGCCTAGGGGTGGGTGGGGCATGTTGGCCGGGTACTTGGAGAAGGAGCTGCCTCCGCTGTTGCAGGTGGCCAGGGCAACCAGGCTTTGACATTCCCAGTGTGCCGACCCCGCTGAGGTCTGCTGGCAGCCAAAGACTCTGCCTGCAGGAGGAGCAAGCCTCTTCCTGCTCCCTCCACTCCCCACACTGGGCGTAATGAGGGAGCCAAAGAGTCCCTGGCCATGCAGGAGCTAGGCAGCCAACCTAATAGCAGGACAGGGCAGAGCCCATCATGTCTCCCATCAGGCAGGCCAAGGTCAACTGCCCCTGGTCACTCCTGCTCCCTGCCACTCCCACAGGGAGAGCAGGAAATGGGCCCACAGACCCCTCCTCCATGGGGTGTTTTCACTGCCCCCATCCAGTAGGGGAGGGCACAAATACAAGTAGTGGCCCCCAGGCACCAGAAACCCATGGTACGCCATTGGTTCGTCTACAGAGCAGCCACCCATGGACCCAGCCACAGGAACATGCACATCAGGGTGCAGATAAAGTGGGGTCATTTTCATGCTCCTGAGCCAGATCTCCTCTAGAAGCTAATCCCTGGTGGCAATGTGACAGTCCTGCCCAAAATGAGAAAAGGAAGGAATTAATGCAAGATGTTGAAATGGCTTAAAAATAAATCAACTTCCAGCCCCAAATTGTTGGGCCAAAAGAGGAAAAGAAAAACAGTTCTCTTAGGGCTATTGAGTATACTGGCCAAATAATGCATGACCTGACTTGACATTTCATCACCACAAGCTTGAATTCCTCTCCAGTGGGAGGAGCACATGGAAAGATCAGGTAGGGGAGGAGGAGAGAAACCATGCATGGAGTTTGGCAGCAGTTTCCAGCAGTTCTCTGAAGCTGAACAGGCACGTTGCTGTACAACTGAGTGGGCCAAGAAGCCAAAATCCAACTTTTTCCAGGCAGATAAGCAGATCACCAAGCAAGAGTCTGTACCTGGTTACAAGGGGTAGATCATCAAGCAATGGGGAGGCGGCTTAAATGCTGTAGCGTAGAAGATAGATGGGCAATGTGAGCAATCTAGATTGCAAACAACATTCCAGGCTGCCAGAAAAACTCTATCCTCCCCATGTCATGTAGCTGTGTGGGAAGGACCATGGGTTAAAGTTCCTCATACTTCAAGTCTAAGACAGTAAAGGTGAACTTTACTAACCCTTGCAAAACCTAATTTTTTCTGTTTCCTGGAGGAACAGCAGATTTTGAACTATTAATCTTCACCTAGCCAACAACCCAGCATCTGCCAGAATGGAGGCCAAATCCCACAGCTGAACTATTGTGCCAGGACATCATACTTTTGGGGAGGAGGGGCTAGGAAATTGTTTAGATCCACTTGAAAACATCTGTTTTCCTTTACTTACAGGGAAGCTTTTGTTTCTGAGATAGGAGGAAGAGGATGGAGGCAATTCTCTGCTGCAAATACTGCTTATTATGCTTGTCAAGATCCTTTCACTATTCCATTGTTCCCACCAATTCCCACCCATTCCTTTGTTGTATCCATCTGTTGCCTTGTGCCAAGACCATAAGCTCTTTGGGGCAGGACAGGGTAATTATCAAGTGATCCATCCTGTCCCAGCTTCTGACATTGAGATATTTAGGGACACCCAGATGATGAGCTTAAATCTCTGACTATCTTGGCTAATAGCCATCGATGAACCTAGCCTTCATGCACTTACCTAATTCTTTTTTGAACCCAGTTATACTTTTGGACTTCGCAATGTCCCTGGCAATGAGTTCCACAGATTGACTGTGCATTGTGTGAAGAGAGCCCTGACTCCCAAGGTCCTATTCTACCTATTAGACCACACAATGCTGTACCAAGAGGGAGGGGACAGGAAGGGACCATGCCCCGGGGCACCGGCCAGGCCCTGCTTGGAGGAGCTGCCCTCTGCTGTCACAGGCAGCCAGGATCCAGTGGCTGTGCCAATCCCAGCTAAGGCCTGATAGTGGCTGAGGGCTCCTGCTGTGTGGGGAGCAAGAGTCCTCCCAGCTCCTCTGCCCACGTGCTTGGTAAGAGGAAGAAGCCATGGGGACCACTGCTGGACGGCCTGGGGGCATCTGCTCATCACTCCCACTTCCAGCCACACCTGCCGCTCTCACAGTGGGAGGGAGGGAGGGGAGTGGGCCTGCAGTTGGCACGTGTGTAAAAAGAAGTAATCTAGTTCAGCGGTTCTCAACCACTGTGTCGGGACACAAAAGTATGTCGCGATGAGCTGGGAGGTGTGTCACGGAAAACTGGGAGCCAGCTTGGGACTCCTGCCACCTGCCGCCCTCTGCTGCCCTCAACAGCCCGCTCCTGCTGCACAACACAGGCAGCAGCCAGAGCCAGATGAATAAAGATACTTAAGGGCTGCAACCCAGAGATCCTGGGCTGGGGGGAGGGGCACCACCTGCCCCACAAAAATAAACTCAGCCCCATCAAGCCAGAGCACCAGACTGCACTGGCTTGGCTCTACCCCCACCCAGGTCCCAGAGTGCTGCCTCCTCCAGAGCGCCACAGCCTCCCAAGCACCACCGGCAGAGTGTAGTGTGTCACAAAGGGAAACATCATCTATCAGGTGCGTCATGACAGGAAAAAAAAGGTTGAGAACCACTGATCTAGTTCAGAGCAGATTGCAGAGGGTGCAGAAGCCAGATAGGAAAGGAGTATTAAATAAGAAGTGCACTTAGCTCTACTCAGAATTATTGATCCAGAGCCTCTGCAGCTAATCTGAACATCCCAATTTCCAATGCTCATGGATTAGCGACACAGGGGCCTCTTTTCTTCCCTCTCCTCAATCTCTTAAGCAGATAGACTCTCCCCCAACATAATGTCCATCGCAAGCTTTAAATTGCGTAAGTTACTTGCTTAAGATAGTCTTTCAATAGAAAATATGAAAGAAAAATCCACCTAGCAGCAGCAGCTGCCTTAGACTGCCTTTCAAAGGAGACCTTTCTCAAGTTTTCTCAATCATCTTTAAAGTTCCTTTGCCTCGCTGGGCTTTGTCCACAAACAAGACAGCCATCCATTGCCTTGCATGTAATCATTGTTACAGCTGCCTGGCTGAGGAACACTCCCTAGGCCTCTGCAAAAGCTTTTGAGTTCATTTGGAGAAAAGGCTGCTCATTCCTCACACAAGAATCAGATTTGGAAAGGATGAGATTCAAACTGGGTGTGCCTACACTGGAGTTGTAAGGTGTAATTTCCAGTTTGAGAAGACCTCTTCTAAAGCTGAGCAAGGGCACTAAAAACAGAAGTGCGAGTGGCTAGTCAGCCAAGCACATACCTAAGGGTTGATTATCTTCACCGATGGCCATCTATAAGCTTGCTGATTAAGTTGGGTTTTGTATGTACCATCAGTGTAACAGAACATTTCTGCAGCATGTGGTCTATAGCATATTCTGTCTGTGTACTGACCTCTAGAGCCATTCTGGGATATACTGACAATGCATCTGAGGAGTAAAATGGACATGGTGCTGGATCAGTAGAACATTCTTAATGCCATACCAATAAAATTCAATACATCAAAATTAAGTCTCTTGGCCCACCCCACAATGCTCAAGGTATGAAGCCTCCACAGTAAACGTGGGGCTCATACAAAGCTAATTTCCCAGACCCACAGAATATCTAAACACAGTGATGAGGTGAGCTAAAGGCAGACAAAGTCATTACACTCTGGAGTGTCTTGTTTTTGTCAAAAGTTAATGTGCATCCCTGGAAGAAACTTATTTTACCTTCCATGGTACAAAGAGCTGCGAGCCTCCCCCCCCCCCCCCCCCCCTTTTTTTTTTTTTATTGCAGGGAGTAAAACACAAAGAAGGAAGTTTCATGTGGGCTAATAAAAGCCAGATATTCTGTCAGGGTGACTGGGGAGAGGAACCTATAAACAGAGTGCAATGTGGTACCAGAGGTAAAAAAATAAAAGCTAATAACTTACTGAAATAAAAATACCAGATATTTCCTTGGGCTCCTGTGCTCCTCTCAACTTCCTCATGACTTAGAGAACCTGTACCCCTGAATCTAGGCTGCAAGGGGAAAGAGAAAGACAATGCCACTTTGGCTGAACGCTTCCCCTTTTCCCCGCCAAAGCCAAGAAAACCTCTTTGCATGATTCCATCTGCACAGATGGGGAGAAGCCAGGGCTGGTAGGCCAGCCACACTCAACTAGATTTGCCTCTCAACCTGCATGCAGAGGAAGCCAGTCTCAGTTGCAATAAAGTCTCCAGTGATTCATGCCACTATCTCTTCCAGGAATCAGAAAAACCTCTGGGGACTGAGTGGTCAATGGGTAGCTGTGCTCAGGGGAGCCCCTGATAGCACAGCTCCTGCAGAACTGGCAGAGTCATTCGAAGTTATTGCAGAGACAGGAGGTTTCCACATAGATGTGGCTCACCTCCAGAGATAAAGGGGGTTTATGTAACCATTGGCTTGTGTGCGTCAACTCCCTCAACCTCCTGGAAGGAAAAAGGAACAACTATGGCAACAATCCACACAGTGGAGGAGCTGGCCACGAAGAAGCAGAAATAATTTTCAAATAGGTTCTAATCCTTGCCTTGCATCACGCCCAGCCTCTTGCTTATATGGAACGACAGGCCAAACACAAAATGACTTTTTAGGGAGAGTTTCGGGTGGGTTGAGTCCAGCATTGACAGAGATGGGGAAGGGAACAGAGGAAGACATGACTGCTGGTTGAAGCTGGTGTCACTCCCTGGCTGATGAGCTGGTGCTCTGAATGTGGAATTATAGGTGTGGCATGTCTTGTCACTTTTGGTTCTGTTTTGTTCAAGACCAGACATTCCTGTGAACACAAAACAAAACAACTAAAGACACAGCCTTCCGGGACTCCCAGGAAGGCCTCAATTCACTCTGGAAGCTATGTCAGCTGAACTCTGAATTAGCATAAGTAGCGAGGTGTTGTTGATTCAGTTCTGCTGTATAACAAACATACATCCTCAGAACCAGGCTGCATTTACCTGAGTGCAGGAACACTGTCTGCACTTTAAAAGCACCTGACTTCAACAGAGGCATGACAGAGAAAGAGCACAGTGTGCACTCCTCGCTGTTCTCTCTCCGTTCTGAATTGACCACAGCACACCAACAGACAAGCTCTCTACATTTAAAAAGGTGCAAAATATAGCTGTTTACAGCACACCTATCCAAGGTACTTAGACGGCCTCTATTAGCAACGTACCTCAGCGCCTCCTAATTGTTAACAGATTTAGCTTCATAGCATCCCCATGAGACAGAAAAGTGCTATTATCCCAGTATGACAGGTGGTCAACTGAAGGGCAGAGAGACCATGTCCAAATGGGGCATTTGTAGCATGGCAAAAAAGTGAAGCTGGGTTCCTAAGTCTCTCCCTACTTGCCCTAATTAGCAGATCATGGAGACTTTTTCTGATTTTCTTTCCTTTCTCCCAATCCCTGTCCGACTACCCACAAAAGGGATGTGGTTCCTCTCTACAGCCAGGCAGAAAACCCACAAATGTAGTGGGTGGATGTGTAAAAATCTGATTTAGAAACTAATCTAAAATGCAAATCATTTTATTCAGTAAATCCAGTAAGTATATCTTAAAGAGCTAACCTATTTACAGACTCTTCTGCCTCAACTGTGCCCCAGATTGCTTGCACTTTTATTAACAGAGGAATTTTGCCTTTGTTTATAAAGCATGTGTTGGCTCCTGCTGGTTAAACCTTCATTGAAGTGGGGATATCAGGGCTAAGGATTGTGTGAAGGACCAGACAAACTCCTCAGACATGAAGAGATCGTATATGAAGCCAAAAAGACTTCATTCAGAACAGACAAGGGCAGAGAAGCCCTTTTAAAGAGTGGTGCAGGCCATTTGTTTATTTGGCCAGACCCTCACACGTGCATTTCCAATAGCACCTTTTAAAAAAAGGATATTCTATAGTAAGAGCCCAAATACTGTAGTAACATGAATGTAATGTATGTTGGATGATCACAGTAACATTTTAAAAATATACACAATATAGAAGAAAAGCTATATCAAAATAAATAAATTAAAAGCTTTCTTCTAGGAGGTAGCAGATCACCAAATTGCTCGGCAGAGCCACCTGCTCCTGATGGAGTAATTGCGCTTAGCACCTATATAGCACTTTCATCTTCAAAAGGGCTGACCCTACATTAAGGAGGGTGGGGAAGGCAAGCTGGATGCATACTTATACCCCCACCATAGGCCTGGGTGGGAAGAACAAAGAATTAGGAAAGCATATGAAGACTCTGACTTCGTATAACAGCACTGACATTAAAAAAGGGAAGAGGGAAAGAAAAGGTGTGGGCCAACGGTTGTATAATTACCGAGACCCAATGCAACATACCAGCTTCTATGTGGAGAGCAAGTCTGATGTCACCTTCTTCCGGCAGGGCCCACGGAGAGGCTCTGGGGGGACCTACTATGTCCAGTATAAAAGGAGCAGAGGCCTGTGGGCTTAGAGCTGAAGACTCACAGTTCTAGACTTGGCTCCCTATATAAATGGGATTTCTACAGCAATGTTCTGGTGTGCTCAGCACACAAATTTGTTACATTAGGGTGCAACTTTGGGAGAGGAGCCAGGCTGGAGGAATAATCTAGCATGCTTTTAGTGGTGCTGCTGTCTGGCCTAGCGGAGAAGGTGTAGCTGCATGCTGGTCTTGCACAGAGGTGCAGTGATGTACCAGCCGGCAGAAGATGAGGGAAGGAAGCAGGCTAGCTTGGCAATGAGGGTGTGAAGTGCACAAAGGGCCAATTCAAAGCCCACTAGGGTCACTGGAAAGACCCCCATTGCCCTCTGTGGGTTTTAGAGCAGGCCAAAGGAGCACACCAACCCTTTGGTCCCCATGGCAGCCACAACGAACAGATTACTAATAGAGGGGAGGAAGCCGAGACCATTTTAGGACCAAGGGATGCTCAGCCTGCTAGTCCTGAGCCTTAAAATCCACAGCTTTTACAATGGCTACCTCGGTCCACGTTCTCAGCAGTACTCCAGTTGAAAGTAGCAAGGCGGTCATTTCAAATAACAAAATCAAAATATAAAATGGAGATACCACTATCTTTACCACCATCCAGGAACAGTGCACCCCCAGGCAGAGCAGAAATCAGAACAGCAGGGCAGCACCAGATCTTAGAAACATCTTCCTTCAAAAGTGGGTCAGCCTGTTTGTTGCCTAGCACTGTTGATGGAACATTAGAGAAATTCAAACAAGCTTCCACTCCACTGACACTTTACACAGTTTCCAATTCTACCTCCCCCAGCCTTTCGTGCCTTTGGATCACACCAGCAGCAGGGCTGTCTCCAGATTTTCCAGGGCGCTCACTTGATGGGGCATTATTTTTACTTTTATTTCTGAAATTACTCAGAGTGGGGGGAGGGAAGGGAGAGAGGGGTCTTAGGTGCATTTTTCCTGCCACTCCTCAACACACGTATAGAATATCCCCCTCTGGGTGCATTTCAAGTCTTACCTGGCCTTTCAGGGCAGCACAAAGTATTGATCGAGATACTCCTAGGATTTTTGGAAGTTAGGTAGCTCAAGAAAGCACTGCATAGGCTAGTGGGCCAATCACAGAGTTCTCTAGGGTCTCTACTCTACTGGATTAGTACAAGATTTTCCCCTTCTCTTACTCCAAAAATATTAAGTAGGGAAAATGTGGTCCACTGCCCATATGCGGTCTTAAATGAGGTCCCGGTTTTTAGGGCAGACCCAAAGCCAAGTGTTCTTAGTGCAGTAGACCAAACAGAAGCACTGTTATAAGGGTAGCCCTTTGAGTAACAGCTAACCCATACACAGAAGTCAATGGCTCAGACACCAGTTTCTAGTTACATCTGTTATTGCTGCAGGACAATAGGGATGAAGGCCAGAGATGGGCCAATTTCTAAGCAAAACTATCAAGTGCCGAGATGCAAAAGGCTAAAAGAACTAAAATAGGTAGGTGAAGAAGAGAGTCAATGACCCTGAGACAGATGTGGCTCATTACCTTCATTTGTAACATCCCTGCAGTCTCCCATGCAGAATGGAACTGAGATAAATAGAGGCCAAAAGACCCCAGTACCTCTGGGAACAAACACAGACACCAAAACATGAAGCAAAAATAATAAAAGTCCTGTGCCACCTTGAAGACTAATAAATCTATATCTACTGACTAACACTGCTACCCTGCTGGAACAAAACATGAAGGAATCAGTTAAAAGGGAAGCCTGAAATCAAATTGCTAAAGCATCTTGGGGGGTAAGAGCAGTACATATATGTGGATGGTTCATCCATGTATCCCAAGTGTGGGCAAACTGCACCAGTGCAGGTTACCATTTATGCCAATGCACTACACCTACATTCAGGGTTTGTGAGAGTGAGCGCCCTCAATGTATAAAAATCCCAGTGTCGGGGAATTCCAAAGAGAGACCTCTGCCACCTCATTCACTAGGCCAACAGCCAGCCGTGTGAAATGTTAGAAACTTCCCTAGTTCCCCGACATCTCTTTCTGGCTGACATTGCGTGCACAAAATGGACAAAAACGATTTCTCCCTCCTAATTCTGGGCAATCCAGTTGAGGCTGTCAGGACTGGGCTCGGGAATGAATTATAAGGTAACCTGCTTTCTCTGGCTTTGTGGTGTGCGCGTGCATCGTGGCCATAGCTGCACAGAGTCCATCTGGAGCCCAGTGCAAACGGAGACACTGCTTTTGATTTTTGGTGACTCAGTACCATTCTCAATCCTCCCTCTGCGTTGGATTCTTGTGTGCGTCTTTGTTGTTCGCCCCCACTTCCTCTGAGGAATGGGGGTGGGGGACAGAGGGCAGCCAATTTTCTTCTCTTCTGGAGTAGGGTTTTGTTTTCTAACCGTCTCTTTCCTTATCACTTCATTTCCCTAACTTCCATCACGCATTGCTCAGCTCCCAAGAATGTAGTTGTTAACTCTGCTAACGTGCGTGTGTGTTCGTGCGTGCCGTCTCTCCGTTTTACACAGTGCTGCCTGAAACAAAATCAGCAGTCCTACATATACAAACCATTTTATATGAGAAGTGCTCCATAAAAATGTGGAAAGGGGTGGCTTTTATGAGGTGTTTGTCAGATTTTTCCAGGCTTGGGGAGGCTGTGTTTGGTGCTATTTGAGGCCACACGGGGAGATTCTGAGAAGATTTTAAAATAGGACAGAAAATAATGAAATGTTTAAAACATTTTAAGCATTCCCTTTAAACTTTAAAAAAATTCATCACTTACTGTATTTTTATCAATTTAACAATCAGGGTTTCAATTGTGGAAAGCATTTAGGCATTTGCTGAGTCTACATGGATTTACTGGGTTTCTTGCTCCTCTATAAAGTAAACAGCGTTGGACACATTTCTGTGATTAGCTGGGATTTTTATCAGTTCCAATAGGGCAGTGAGGTTGGATTGTAGGTTGTGTGGACCTATGGTCTCTGATGCTATGGCTGGGAAAGGGAGGCAGGTCTGTTGTGTGTAATACAGTCACTGGGGGTCGGGTTGTGGATAGCAAGGGAGCAATGCACCTCACGGCAGAGTCCACTGTGATCCTGCTAGGTGGGGAAGGGGAGTTTCCAGTAATACTGGAAATGAAAGGGGTCCAGGACATCTAGCCAGATGCCAAAGAAGTCCCTGAGGAAAAAAGTCTGTGAACTACTGCTGGGTGTATTCCACTGTGTGTGACTGACAAACAGGACCATAGTAAGAGAAGGATGCAAGTGGTAGAGTACTGCCACCCCAAAGGATGAGTTAGCGCAGGAGTCCTATACTACAGCAGAATGTCTCCTGAATGCATAGCTGCTTTGCAAATGTTTAAGTAGAGGTACTTCTTGAAGCGATGCCATGGACACTGCATGGGCTCTTGTAACTCTCACACCATGAAAGGAAGGAAGACTAGACATCTGAGAGCAGATTAAGATACAGCCTGAGACCTGTTTGGAGATCCCTCTGAGAAGTGACAGCTTGACCTTGAACTCTTTCCTCTATGTTAATAAACAGCCTGGGAGATTTTCTGATTAGCTTTGTCCTTTGCAGGTAAAAAGCTGTGGCTCATCACATGTCAAGGGATTGATCTCTTCTCTCCTTAAGATGCATGTAGTATTGGCAAAAACACAGGTAAGTGGATTGACTGGTTCAGAGGCAACACTGAAGCTACTCTGGGGATGAACTTTGTATGCAAGCGCAATGAAACGTTGTCTCTAGTGAACATGGTGTAAAGCAGATCTGCCTGCAATGCTCTGAGCTCACCCACCCTCCTGGTTGAGGTGATGTCTACTAGAAATGGTATGGTGATTGACATCTGGAGTGAAACCTTCAAGGAGAGGAGACCTGGAACCTGAAATAAGTGGTTCAAAGGCTTAGCGAGCACCAAAAGAACAGAGTTTAAAATCACATTGCAGAGGATGTTTCTTTACTGGCAGAAAAATTCTGATTAGACTCTTCCAGAATCTGGTCATCAGTGGGTTTGTGAAAATTGAGTAACCATGTAAAGCTGGGTCACATGCATTGATTGCTTCCAGGTGGACCCATACAGAAGGATAAAAAGACCTGCTGTTTTGCAGGAAAGACGACAGTCTAGACTCAGAAGAATAACTGCAGCTTCTGGGGATATTTTTGCTGCACCCAGCTGAACACTTCCACTTGGGTAAGTAGCATTTTCTAGCGGAATCTTGTCTTTTAGTAAGGCTTTTGTGAGGCTTCAGAGCATGAACATTCTGAAGCTGACACCCACCAAAAAGCCATGCCCTGAGAAGCCACTACTGAGAAGACCCTAGGGGAGGCAGCAAGGCCAAATGAGGGCATTCTGTACTGAAAATGGTCAGGGCCCACAATGAATCTTTACCTACTGGACACGATAAAGGTAGCTGAGATGCCACACCAGGGAGCCTGTCGAACAGTCTTGGGGGGAAAGGGAAGAGTGCAGAATTGGTGTCAACAAGGTGAGGAAAAACAAGGTGAAAAAGTGATGCAGACAGGATACAGGGTGGAAGAAAAGAAATGGCAGGAAAGGAAGATTAGCAGCACAACCACATTCAGCAAATTCGCTGTCTCTGACTTGCGCTTTGGAACATGCTTGATATCCAGATTTAAAAGGCAAGCCCTGTGTAGGTGCTGGTTGACTATCCCAAGTGGGGGAAGGGTTATCGGAAGTCCAAAGCGGAGGAGAGGGGCAGGATTCAAGAAAGAAGCAAAAAACGTCTATCACGTCGTTCTAATCTACGGTCTCGATGGCCTGGAGAAGCAAGCAGCGGACAGGATTGAGATTCAGGAGATCCTGATTACTAACCCTTGCTCTGTCCCCACTTACTGTGTCCTTATTACTACTTATATCACTGTAGCGCCCTGGAGGCAGCGTTATAGACCAGGTCCCCATTGCGCTAGATGCTGTACAAATACAGAACAAAGAAAGACAGTCATTGCTCTAGATCAAATCACTTAACCTCGGTGTCACCTTCCCAACCCATAAAATGGGAATAATACCAGGACCCCTTACCCACTTACCTCATGGGGTTGCTGGGAGGCTCCATTAATTATTTCTATTATGTTAAGGGCCAGTCGTGCTGAACATGTAAAGCACTTTATATGAATGCTGAGCTTTATTATCATTAACATTGGGTGTTATTAGCAACAGAGATAAGGAAATGAGATTGCCGGTTATGTGATCATAGCCAAATCAGGAGAGAAAAAAAAACAAAACTTGACAATAAAGAGGACTGAACATATGAAAAAAAAATCAGAAAGAAAAAACATAGCCAGAGAAAAAACACAGGCAGGGGAAAGACTGCAAAGGTACCACATAATAGCCAGGGAAGTCAAAAAAGGGAGAAAACAAGGGGGACATGTGGGGAAGTAAAGAGAAGATCAGCTCCTGTACTCTGCTTACAGCAGAAGAGATCTCCTCCTTCCCCTGGCTTGGTAAACAGCTGGCATGGATGGAAGCTGCAGCTAGACAAATTCAGACTAGAAATAAAGAAATACATTTTCAATAGTTAACCCCTTCAAAAATGTACCCAGGGAGATGATTCTCCATCAACTGCATCTTTTAAAAGAAGAATGGATGTCTAGAGAGACTAGCTCACCCACAAGTTTAGGGCTTGATGTAGGAATTACTGGGTGAAATTCCATGATCTCTGTTATGCGGGAGGTCAGACTAGGTGATCATAGTGGTCCCTTCTGGTCTCAAACCCAATGGGAGAAACGGTGCTTCCTTCTCCTTGGCTGGTGTATTACAAACTTCCCCCACCCATTTGCATCTTGGTTAGCCACTGCACAGGGGAATCAGGTTCTTATTGAAACAGAGTTTGTTTTAAACAAATACCTGGAATCATTTATTTTACTGGGACTTCGCTATTTCTAGTAGATAATCACATATGCAAGAGCCTGAGCATTTCAAAACTGTCACTGTTACCTTGTGTGCCCTCCTATCTATTTACTGTAACCACCTGTTGCCCATCTTCTTACACTTAGACTGTAAGCTCCTTGGGCTAGGAATCATCTTTTTGTTATGTGTCTGTACAGGGCCAAGCGCTGAGGGATCGGGGAATGTAGGTGCCATGGCAATGCAACAAATAAAATAATAAATAAGAATCAGCTGTCAAAGTGGAAGAGAGTAGCAGAGAGAGGGATGTAATCCAAAGCAGAGATAAATCAAAGCTAGGAAGTTCAGATCCGAACTTAATAAAAATGAATGGTGTTCAGATCCAGGAGCTCGGCTAGTCTTAATGGGCCTGGCCACAAAGTTCAGATCAGGATCTGGATTTTCAGAGGTGGGGCAGAGTTTAAAGACTCTTCAAAAAATTAGGAAATTCGCCATCTTCGTCACAAGCCATAAGACCCAAGCGACCATGTCATTTCCTTTCCAGAACACCAATCGTGCACCACAGAATAAAGTAAGATGGGTTTGATTTACTTTAATTAAACCCCAAACTTACGGCTCTGCAAAGACTGTCTTGGGAAAGACAGAACAATGTCTAGAAACTAAAAAAGATGGATCTGGAATAACGGAAGGCTTCCAAGGAGAATGCCCTTATGGTGTCAAGGGCTTTGGGCTGTCTTTTTAGTGGACATT
Source organism: Pelusios castaneus (assembly GCA_007922175.1). NCBI lineage: Eukaryota > Metazoa > Chordata > Testudines > Pelomedusidae > Pelusios > Pelusios castaneus. The sequence continues at coordinate 19,170,049 of ML685771.1, forward strand.
TTCTTTATGATGCAAGCATCACACTTGTTCCTGGGCCTTGGGAATCTTTATCAATGGAACATTAATGAACCAATGTGAAAACAACCAACCTAACCCTAAATAATCAAGCCTCCAAACAAAGACCTGAATAAATAGAAGATGCCTTGAAGGTCAAAAGATTTTGGCTTTGTCATCAGAACAGGCAAGTAAGTTTTAGAGCTGAGGGCCCTCCAATGAAGATCCTGTCAGCAATCGCAGATGGTCAAATCTGGGGAAAGCCAATAAGCATACATCATCTGATTTTGATTGTTGTAAGGGGCTGGAGGTGGCTATTAAGGTAGTGAGGGTCAGAACAATGCAAGACCTAGAGCAGCATCTCAAATTGTACAGCATGTGTTCTTTCTACCTCATTCCACCTTTTAGAAACAAACACCAGCTGATTACACAGCCTGGGTAAACAAACTGCACAATCATAGAAAATAGAATATTTTCTTTTTTCCGCTCTGGAATCAGGAGCCTCAGAAGCAGATGACAAACCAGACTGGTGCATTAGGTCCCTGAGCCTTTAAGTAAGATTATTAAGAGCATCACTGGTCAGCCAGTATGGTATCAGTACAACACCATATGTGCATAGGTACACATATGCAGACCTTTTCGGACACTGGCTCACATCTCTAACATTCTACACTGGCTGGCAGTCCCCGGGATGCTTCAAAATATCAGGTAGACAATGCTGAGCCATCCACATGGCAGGATTGCCACCCAATATTCACCTGCTTCCAAATCTGCCGGCTGCTTTCCGTTCTCGCAGGAACAGACTGGGAGGTGAACAACTAGGAAACCGTAGACAGGGCCAATATAGGAGCCTTCCTTAAGCAGAATAATGTAAGTCATGTTAACACCAGTTTAAACCACACAGACTTGGCTTCTAATCCATGTCAGTAAACTAGTCACATACAAGAACCCATGATTTGAAGGACTTGAATTAAAAAACCAAGGGCCATGTTCCACGAGGCATTTAGTTTAGGGTAGGCTGAGTCTGACCCGAACCTCTTATTTAATGTCTGTAACATGCTCTGCTAGGACAGAAACACACAAAACCAAGCAGGATACAATCAGGCTTGTTGGATTTCTTGAAGAGCTCAGATATTACTAATATTTGTTACAGCACTTAGAGCGATCTGCTCGTGGTCCATGATGAGGGCTCCTCCGTGTTACCATAAAACAAACAGCTTTTTAAAGGACCTATTTCCCCCAGAAAGCTGTTTAGATTTCATCTCTAGGCTACCTGTTGCAATGTTAGCCAGCTGAAGTGGACAGGGAGCCAGATGTGGGTTGTATTCCTAGCTCCGTTACTGACTCAGCTGCTCTGTGCCTCAGTTTCCCCATCTTTAAATGGGGATAATACTTACCCAACTCTGTGCAGGCCTTTGAGATTCTCGGATAACCATCATTATATGAACCCATTCAGTATGATTAATTAGTGCCCTTGCTGGGTGTCTTGACAGAGGAGCCAAGAATTAATTGGGCTATAAAATAATTAATGACTCCTGCAGCCCTAACTGAGGTGAGGCATATGGGAGGACCAATGAAAGTGGGAGTGAGGTGCATAACCCCTGCCGATGTTATAAGCATCTTGGGTTTGTATGAGAAAAAAGATAATTTAGGAGACAAAGAATGGAGAGATTTCCCATGTCAGATAGTCTGATGGGTGTTCACATGAAATTAGGCTGGACTAGGGAACGTATGTGCACTTCTGTCCCACATGAATATTGCCACGGCCTGGTTTGCTAAAATACCTTTCTGTACAGAAAGGAGAAAAAATGAAGCAACAAGTGATTCACCACAGCTTTCACAATGTGATCCCCAGGGCCTCTGCAGAAAGAGGAGCTTCCAAAACCTATGACCCAAGGAATTCAGCACTAATTATCCCTGTGGAAAGACAAAGTCCTCCACCAGGATATCAGCAAATTCTCCACTCTCCAGTGGGGCAGGTGGGGCACTTGTTGATTTGTGTGTTATACTGGAATGGGTACTAATTCTTAGCTCTGATATTTTAAAAAAAAAAGATGGAACTGCCTCACTATGCTTCCGGGATCCAAAGAGTCCCCCTTTTCCACAGATGGGGAAATCAGACAAAAATTCTGTGACACGTCCAGGGCCACAGAGGAATCAAGGTTGGCACTGAAGAAAGAACGTGAAGTACCTGGCACCCAAGCCAGCATACAGCCCACTGGACCAGGCTGCCGTCCTGTGAATGAAACAGAAACTGAATTGGAGTTGTGACAAAACTTTAGCAGGGAATCCTCTTTCACTGCGAATTGCTGAACAGTGGCAAGAAGATGTAGACACCTTATGCAGCCAGACAGAGAAGGAATGCAGAGTATGCTGTTTACAGTGCCTTCGACGGCGGTGTGTTCTAGCGCCTGGTGGGTGGAGAAAGGGTATACACGAATTCAGGGAATGTGTGTGTATGAAAGGGAATGAACATGCACTGCTTTTTTTTTTTTTTTTAAAAAGGCACCAGCAGCTCATATTTGGCCAACTGTGTCTTCTATCTCAACTCCATTGCATTCCAGGTACCTGAGAGGAGATATCATTTGTGAGAGACATTTACCGTTCCAAGGCACAGGTGGGTGTTCATAAATCTGCTGACTCTGTGCGAAGGTGCTTGGAGAGTAAGCACAGAGATGACAGTTCGCACCCGGGCTCCTGGTAACAGCCCTGTGCACAGGACGGGGAGAATGGCCCCCTTTGTCTGAGGCAGTATTTGCTTGGCCAAAGAATATTTATGCGGCTCTGGAAGAAATTTCTTGGGGGAAACAACATCTCTGCACAAATTCCTGCTCTTACTAGCTCTCCCCACACCAGCCAGAGGGTTTAGTAACACAGGCATGTGCAGAACACACAGCCCTTACATACCATATTTCTAGCTGAAATTTCTTTAATTTTTCGCATTGTATGTATCTAATCTGATTAGAGGAAGAAGGCCTACTGGGTTTGATGCTAACGATTAGCCAGAGCCAACAACCAAAAATGGCCCTGAGGTTTAAACCTAATTTATGAGAGAATTAAGAGTGCAATGGACTAACAGTACCAGGGATTAGCTTGAGCCAGATACAAACAGCCAGATGCCGTGTTACCTAAGTTTCTCCAAGTACAGCTCAGCAATGCACCACAGATTCACAGCACCTCTGCTCTTTCACTCCCACACTCTCCATCCACAGCTTGGCAGGGGAATCTCAATGTTGCCCCACAGGAAGTGTTGCTGTTCCAGTTCCCCAATGCCAAATGCACTACATGCCTGACCAGCAGCACCTCGGCTAACCTACTGCCAGACTTACAGCTTCCCTTCCTTCACAGCCTCATAATGAGCCATTCTATATTAACATCATTTAGGCTAAGTGGAGTACTCTGCACACCAGCTGAATGCAGGGAAGTTGATCACTCATGGTCATTTATCAGTAATCAAAAGAACAAGATAAGAACAACTGGATATAAACTGGCTATCAGGAAGTTTAGACTTGAAATTAGATGCAGGTTTCTAACCGTCAGAGGAGTGAAGTCCTGAAACAGCCTTCCAAGGGGAGCAGTTGGGTAAGAAACCTAGCTGGTTTCAAATTGAGCTTGATAAATTTATGGATGGAATGAGGGGACAAGCCTAATTTAGCAATTAACTGATTGTTGATTACTGGTGGTAGATATGTTAATGGCCTTTGATGGGACATTGGGGGGGGGGGGGGGAGAGAGAGCAGTTCTGAGTTATTACAGGGAATTTTTTCTTGGGTGTCTGGTTGGTGAGTCCCACATGCTCAGGATTTAACTGATCACCATATTTGGGGTTGGGAAGGAATTTTCCTAGGGCAGATTGGCATAGGTCCTGGGGGGGAGGGGAGAGGTTTACCTTCCTCTGTAGCATGAGGCACGACTCAATTGCTGGTGGATTTTCTATACCTTAAAATCTTTAAATCATGGTTTGAGGACTTTAACAACTCAGTCATAGATTAAAGGTTTATTGCAGGGGGAGGTGAGTAAGGTTCTGTGGCCTGCATTGTACAGGAGGTGATCATATTGGTCCATTCTGACCTTAAGTGTCTCTGGAAAGTGTATTAAAAGACATTTGTGGTTGGTTTCACCTCCATTTTACTCCACAAAATTGATCACACATCTTTTATGTGAAAATCCTGGAAGAGAGATACAGCAGACTGTTCACCTCTTATTAAACTCACAAAAATGTCTCCTTGCATAAGGGGATGTTTTGCCTTCCCTCCAGTGCTTCCTCACCCGAGCAGTCCAGCTGCTTCAGTGTGGTCTCTGCTGCCGGCCAATTTTGTTTTTCTTTAAAATGATGACTGTACCTTGAACCTTAAACACAGAGGTCTGCATTTGCAAAAATCCACACTGGCCAGGCCACAGGCTTCTCCGCCGCCCACACAGCCAGAACATTCAGAATAAACCCTCCAGTTGCTCAGTTTTTAAGGAAAGAAGGGAATGCTATTTTAAATTATGTTTTCTATTTGAATTGAAAAATGTGCATATATGTTGATTCAATGTCTCCACAAGCTTGGGAGTGTTCAGACCCACAGTTTTGGGTCAGGTCTTAAACAAGCCCTAGTTCAGGAAACGCTTAGCCTTTATTTACCTGCCCTGACCAGAGTTTTGTCTTTCCACTGCTCCAACCTCAGCGGAATATTACGAACACAGTCCTCTGCTTGGCCATAAGCTAGTGGTAGCATCAATGGCTGCAGAAGACACACAGAATCCCAAACTTTGGTGCTGCCAATTAAAACACCTTTTAAATTATGATGCTGTTTTATTTAGACTCTCTCAGGTACAAGGGTTGAATGGGCAATGGGAACTCTGCAGATCAGGAAGGAGGTGCACTCCCAAAGGTAATCTCTCTCTGACACACACGAGAAGCCAACAATGCCTGCCAAGCGGAACAGAAAAAACTGGAAGGGAAGGAAACTGTATTTTCAGGCTACTAAGAGGGTATTATAGACAATGGAGAGCCAAGAAAACAAATTAAAAAGCAATAAAGAAAGGGGTCAACAATGTGTCCCTTTCACTTTTAGCTCCTATCCTTTCAAGCTGGTTTCTGATCAACTTTGTTTGATTGCAAGGAGAAGTTTCCTGTTTTGTTGGTGGTGCTTCTGAAAGATTTATCCGGTCCAAAAGCAGGTTGCACGTCTTTCGTTTTTCAGCAAGCTACTCACTGCAATGACAAGGACAAAGAGGCCTTGAGAAAGAGAGTGCTCATTCCATGCCTCGGCCTGAATGGAATGGGAAGAAAGTTGCCATGGGGTAACAGACTCAGAAATGTGGAGGCCCAGCCAAGTTTTTTTTTTTTTTTTTTTTTAAAGCTGGATATATTTTCCCCACAGCAATGTTCTAGCCCAATTACTTTATTTTGCATTATATTCAAGGATTAAATAATAAAGATGTAATTAATTTTATCTGATGGCATTTGATGCGGCAGAAGCATGATGATCATTGGACTGTTAATACAAACATCCTGATTGGCCTTCGGTGCAGATGTGGTTTGAGAGGTGGACAGCAGATTACTAATTCACCCCAGTCACTACAGAAAGTTACAAATATAAGAGAACATTTAGCCTGAATTACACCACATACAACCCAAGGAATTGGGGGGGAGGGGGGAGTAAATAAAGGCAAAATTTGGCAACTATATTTGTCTAGGAAATAAGTTTTTTGTGGGTTTTTGTTTTTAAAATAACTGAAGGGTTTGCCCCATTTTATTCTTCTTACCCTCAAAAAGTTCTTTTTCACTGGATTTTTGGAATGTTTAACAAAAAGACCAGTAGACCGAAAGAAATTAATGATGCAGTGTTGTTTCCATAAGTCATCTAACAAGTGAAACCATTTCATAGCTAGATAATCTAACCACATTCACCCCAGAAAGCATGTGTGACCCAAAGGGGAATTCACCCCTAGGCATGTGGACGTAGTAAGACTGTCACAGCTGTTTCCTATAAGTTCCACTCCAGGCAAGCAGCTTTAAAATCTGGTTAGGGTTTCATAGGAGACCTATCCTGGCTGGGCTGGCTTTCAAGGCTGAGCTGATTAGCTCTGATCCTCCTACTGGAGCAAATACAGTGCTGTTGCACACTTGGTCCTCGCAGACCATCTATTGCTGGAGATTCAGACCCTAGGTTCTGCCAGCAAAGCCCATGGAATGAATGACTCAATAGCTCCAAGGAGTGTTGCATCATAAGATTCCCATTGTGAGCACATAAATTGAGTCAGATGTGCTGTTCATTTGACATACTCTAGTCCCTCCCCAACTTTGCTGCATGGCTGGCAATGCAAACACTTGATTGCATAGGACTGTCACCTCAGTGGCACTGGTGGCTCCGAGTTGTCTTTCTGCATCATGCGTTCTTTTCCTCATCTTTCACTGAGGTGTTGTCAAAATAAAAATCACCCCCCTCCCCACTATGTCCCCCAGTCTTCTGTTTACCCCCTTTTCCAGATCATTTATGAACATGCTGAACAGCACTGATCCCAGTACAGATCCTTGAAGGACTTTGCTTTGCGAAGGCTGACTACTTATTCCTACTCATTGTTTTCCTGGCTTTTAACTAGTTACTGATCCATGAAAGGACTTTTCTCTTACCCCATGACTACCTACTTTCCTTAAGAGCCTTCAGCGTGGGACCTTGTCAAAAGCTTTCTGAAAAGCCCAGTACACTATATCCACTAGGTCATCCATGCCCACGATTGTTCACCCTCTCAAAGAATTCTAACAGATTGGTGATGCATGATTTCCCTTTACAAAAGCTGTGTTGACTCTTCCCAACATACTGCATTCATCTGTATTTCTGATTTGAGCTTTATGCCAAGTTTTATTAATACTCCAAGGAGCTTTGGCCAGTTAGAAGCCAGTCATGAGCAATGGTTCTGTCACCTAACTGTAGGATAGTAATACAGCTTGGAACACAAGCCAAGAGCTTGCTCTTTTTCTCTCTCCATACACAGTCTCTTTAAAGAGCACCTAGAAGCCATTCAATGCTTTTAGAATCTAATTGGTTTGCTTTACTTTTGTTTAGCTTTCTAGGAATCTAACTCTTTGCCACCTGTGGACAATGACAGACAGCACAAATTCTGCTCTGGCTACAACAGACCCTGCTGTAATTTGCCTTTGTTCACAGCCTGAAAATTGCAAGCTCTCTGCACGTGGTAACTACAGGTCTGTAAAAAACCCTCCACAAGCCTATAAACAACTGCCTCAGGAATGGAAAGATTTTCTTCAGAAAGCAAATTAGGAACACAATGGAATGGAGACAATTGTTCAGTGCCAGGAGACTTGAAGAAAAGAAAAAAAATCACCGGCCATCTAAAAGCCATTTAAAAAAACCAAAAAACAGTCATTTCATTGGAGTGATTGCATGAGTTTGAATGAGCCAGAACTACATCAAGGCGGAGATTAGTATGCAATGAGGTCTTCTCACCAAAATCAAAACTGGCAAGGTGGGATAGGAAAGGTGCTAGAATCAGAGCAAACTCCCATGCACTATACCCTGACTGGGTGTGTATACAAGACAGGAGGCAAGGGGGCTCCCTCACAAGTCATTTCTCTCTCATTCACTTATATTTAAAAGTATTATAAGGCCCCCCAATTACCTGGGTGTACAATGCATGCAGACTTGCATTTCTATCAATGTCACCCTGGAGTCTTCTCCCTCCTGTCCTATACCATTCTTCATGTTCTGCCTCTGTTTAGGCTCCGACCCAGGGAAACACAGAAACACTCACCTAACTTTTAAGCATAAGTTGCCCTGACTTCACTGCCACTAAAGCACTCTCCCACAGAGGGATGCTCTCCTGAACCAAAACCTTGGCTTGTAAGCTCTCCAAGAGAGAGACTGGCTCTTAGCACATGTCCTTCCACTGCCCAGCATAAAAGGGTCCCAAATAGAACCTCTAACCACAACTGTTGATACAAATAGTAGTTGGTAAATAGGATGAAATTCAATAAAGACAAATACACAGTACTCCACTTAGAAAAGAACAATCAGTTGCACACGTTCAAGGAGGGAGAAAAATTGTTCTCCTTAACCGCTGATGATAGGACAAGAAGCAATGGGCTTAAATTATGGCAAGGCAGGTTTGGGTTGGACATTAACAAAAATTTCCTAACTGTCAGGGTGATTAACTACTGGAATAAGTTGCCCATGGAGGTTGTGGAATCTCCATCATTGGAAGTTTTTAAGAGCAGGTTAGACAAGCACCTGTCAGGGATGGTTTAAGAGGATACTTGGTCCTGCCATGAGTGCAGGGGACTGGACTCGATGACCTCTCGTGGTCCCTTCCAGTTCTATGATTCTATGAAACCAACCCTAATACCGACTCTATTCGTAACTATACAATTTCCTTCCCACCAAGATAAATCATAGCCCCTTGCTGCTATGGAAAACTGGGCCATCCATACTCCTGAAAGTAAAAAAAATCTCCGAAGGAAAAGCTATATATAACACAAGGGCTATGTCTACACTTACTAAAGTTAGTTTGAATTAGTTAATTCGAATTAACTGATTCAAACTAATTTTAGTTAGTTCGAATTAACTTGGCACTTGTTTAGTTCAAATTAGTCAACTGCATTAAGGTCAATGTGCCAGTTAGTTTGAACTAAGCGCTTAGTTCGAACTTACATGTCCACACTGGGTTAATTCGAACTAACTATAGTTTGAATTAACCGTTAGTTCGAAAAGTATAAGCGAATTTATTAGTTCAAATTAAGGAAGCCCTTAATAGCCAAGGCTTAAGTTAGTTTGAATTAAGATTCCTTAATTCGAACTAACTTGCCAGTGTAGACATAGCCAAGATGTATTTGTAAAATATAAGATATTCGCTCACTCTAGCTTTGTACATTCCAAGTGACTGCCTGGATTAACTGAGTTCTTGCATAAATTACATTAAAAGGAGCTGGTTCTGGTAAACCATAGTCATTTCCCCAATTCACAAGCTGTAATGAGTGTGGTTAATGGGCCTCTGAGACAAGCACTCTGAATCCTCCAATGGATACTCTCATATAAAACCCAACTGAAGCTTCCTGGCCAATTTCCCAAACAAGGATGAGCTAATCTTAACCCTAAAGTCCTGAACTCAAAGTCATAGAGATAGCTGTGGTATAAAAATATGGGTAGATTAGAGAATCCTACCTGAAACCCTGGGGGCCCCTTCTGAAGCTCCAAAAAACCACCACACCTCCCCATTCCCACAGATGGTACCAATGTACTATGGTCAGTAGTCTGGCAATTTATATGCAATAATTAAGACAAACCAATTATGACTAGTTAAAACATTAAGACTCACTAGAGTCCAGACCCTGAGCCCTCCAAAACTAAATTAGGCACTTTATTACCACACACAGAAGAGACAAACAGGACTATGAGGACTGCCATCATGATAGTCTTCTGTAAAGTGTGACCCACAGAAGCCAAAGCTTCAACTACAAGGAGAAGGAGGAAGGATCTCTTAGCTACTGGCAAATGGTCAATGCTGTTTTTTCCATGGCTCTCAATGAGTTTAAGAGCTTGTTCAAACTAAATTTTTACATAAAAATCATTTTATTGCTTATCACTCAAAAGCAGGCTGGAAACACTATTTCGGGTTGCCAGATTTTATGAGATCCTATTCCCTGAACAGTTCCAAGGGAAATAAACATATTCAACAATTGCTACCAATATAGTCTGGTGGTAAATTTTAGAGGTTTGAGGGGTTTGGGGTTTTGTTTTGTTTTTTTAAATTAAATTTACACCACCTAGTAGAAATACCTCGATTAATAATATTTAAGTCAACCCTAAAAATCATTTGCAGAACAAAAGAACATTGAACATCTTCCAGCAGTGAAGGAAGCCAAAACCTAGAAATACTGAGCTCGCGTAACAGAACCAGGAAGTGAAATTCCTTAAGTTTAGTTCTACAGACCTGTCCAAGGCCCAATACTGCAATTATATCCATGCAGGTGGAACTCTGCCCCCATGTGGTAATTAACTGATGTCAACGGGGATTGACAAAGAGCTCTAGACAGCTGTCTGCATCTTATTGGAAGATCAAGATCCAAGCAAAAGCTACACAGTAAAGGGAAAACAGGAGACGACAAATATAAATTAGATTACTAAAATCTTGCTGTTTTAATATTATAAGATGATTCCAGATGAAAACTTGAAAGTTTGTTGCTGGAAAGTGCCTCTTTAAGGGTTCCAATTTGTTCTTCTTGGAGAGTTCATTCTGTTTTATTAAATCCAAAGCCAACTGGGACAGGAGACATTCTGAACCCAGAACAAAAATATCCCATTAAGCACCTAATTTTTAAGTTTTTCTCCTGACCCAAACTTTAATTAAGCTCTCCCCAGGTTCACCAGCTTGACGTGTTTGACTTTAAAGTCTGCTTAGTCCCTAGACCAGTTTCTCCCCACCTCTTAGTGCTCACAGCTTCTATTGTTTACATAAAGCTTAAGAAATAAACATGCTTTTACAAAAATACATGGATTACTAGTTGGCCAGGGATCAGGAACATTGTGACTGTTGATGTTCCTTCATCATCTGGAGCCAAACAAATAGTAAGTGTTCGTATTACTTGTCATGCAATAACTCAGTGAATTTATAACTGATAAATGATGTTATTCTGGAGGGTGCCTAAGAGAAATCTCTTCTACACAATTGATCCATTGCTCCATTCACTCAGATCAACAGCCAGGTAGGTGTGGCAAGGTGTTTTGGGTATGACGCACTGAAAAACGTGCAGGCTTGTTAGACTACGTAACCTATATAAGAAACCAGGGGCATGCAAGTAACATTAGCAAACTAACACTTAAACTAATACATTTAACATTACTTTTTAATGAATACTGTACTTTAGTATCTTCAAGGAGAAGGATAGGCTTGCATTTAAGGCTCTGGACTGGGAATCGGAAGATTTAAGTCTGGTTCCTAGCTCTGCTACAGGCTTCTTGCCTGACCTTGGCCAAGTCACACAATCTCTCTGCTCCACAATTCTCCATCTATAAAAAGGGAAACTACTTTTAGCAGGCGGTTGGAACCTCATGAGGTCCCTTCCAGCCCTAATATTCTATGATTCTATGACACTCTCTCGCTTTAGACTGTAATCTCTTTGGGGCAGGGAATGTCTTTTCCCATGTGTAATCTGGTTGTTCGGCACTTGGCGCAACAGGTTTCAATCTCAGTTGAGCCTCTAGGTGTTACGGTAATATAAGTAACTACACATCATAAAAACTGGGCGAGAAGAACATTACGGTTGCCAAGCCAAGCACTCATTAGTGAGGAAACACCAATATTAAGGTTGCCGGTGCAACCAATTTTGCAGGGAGCTAGGATGGGCTTCACAAAAAGAGCTTCACAAAAGAGGGCTCTGTTTCCATTGCATATACCACCACCAGAGTATGATTTACGTCACACATGGCAAGCATTGGGCTGGGTATTACACAGGCACTTAAAACAGTTTATTTCATTATAGGGATTTTGTGGGTGCTACTGTTTTTCCCCTCCCCCCTCGACACACTGTCCCAGATGCAGGGAACACCAAGCAAGCACCAGTGAGCTACACCCTGTGGGGGACACACAGGCAAGTGTATTAACACCAAACTACCTCAATCTAAAGAACAGCCTGGCCAAGTGTCCCTAGAAGCAGGGCCTTGCAGCTCAGGGCAGGGTACATAGAGTCAGGACTGCAGTTTTTTTAGAGGTTAATAAAAATAATGGTTCCCTGTTCCTCTTATGACACCTGCCTGAATTACTGACAGAATGCATTGGTAACGTGGCTACAGAATGGCTGGGTGGCTTGGTGTTTGTGTGTGTGATTATTTTCTTAGCAGGTTTCCACTCCACTGTCTCTCCAAGAATCACTGGCTGCTGTAGTGAACCCCCTTTCTGCCATCTAGATTTGGAGGCACTGGACATCAGCAGGGTAGGAAGGAATGTGACGGGCAGGCTGCTCGACAGTGCCACACATTCTTCCTTGCTCCACCACCTGCAAACTCCCAGCCTCAGGCATGAAGAACCTCACACTGACATCACACACTGGCCCAGCAGCAAGCCAAACCCAGCTAAAGTGGGGCAAAACATCACACCAAACCCACTTCAAAGGAGTCTTGGGTTAAGACACTCACAGCAACCTAGTGGAAGCATTCCCCACAGCCAGAGCTTTGCGAACCCCTCCTTCCCTATCAGGATACACAAGTCAGGACCCCATAAAACAGGAGGGAATTCCACGACTTGATGGCCTGTAGGGAACATGTGGGGTGGGGTGGGATTGCTGCTGGAGTCCTGAGTGCACCAAATCTGAACCTCCACCCTTTCATGGAACAGTTCAGCTAAATCCAGCGGTGAACAAGAGCCTTTGTTTTGACTTCCACTGAGTCCCTGTAACGGACAAAAAATCCTTCCACAGTCAGGCTCTCGCTCCAGATTCTAGTGCACAAGATTCTATGGTGATTTCTAGAGAAAACTATTTGTTTCACATTAAAGTGACACAGAACTTTACTATAAGGGAAGTGCAGCAGCCAAATGTAATCATCATCATAGTGCTCAGTTGCATAGACCTAGCTAACAGTTAGAAGGATTATATGCCACGTTTCTCCTTTCCACGCATTCTGCAGCGCAGGCAGCACCATCTTTAACAGATTACTACCTGGAACCAGTCAGCTTCCCTATAAAACACTCTTCCCCCCCAGGAAAGGGCTTTGATTCAGGAGTGCATTTCAATTAAACACAATCAAATAGCTTGGCCTAGAGGTACAGGCAGCGTTGTGCGCTACCTCATGAGCGGCACGCAGAACTTTGATTTGTGGGCCTGGCTCTTGCTCCCATGCTGAGCCCGCTGTGGTAGCTACGTGTCTGACCATCAGACTGTGAGGGCTGGGATGGCGTGATTGTCCAACTCAGCAGTGACCACTACTGAAAGAGAGTAAGTGGATGAGAGCAGGGATTCCACTTTCCTACATAAATCTGTAGACTGGGCTTTGAGGGAGAGGACTGTAAAAGGAGAAGGGATTCTTACCCACCCTAGGGTAGCACCTCTGGTGCAGGGGACCTTACAAGAAGAAAGAATAAATAAGTGAAATGAGATCCCCTGCTCTGTTTATATCTACACAATTTTCAGGCAGGAAGACTCCATGCTACGTTGCTGGAAAAATTATGCTGCTATCTCTTTAATGAGCTGCGTGTTTACAGCACCTGGCAGGACCTGTTATACCAGGTAACTGGGTGACATCTGAAACGCTTACAATTGAAAGCATGTTACGGCAATTCAGAACGTAGGTAAGGTAGGTTTTGCAACATCCCCAACCTACTAAGGGTAGATGAACAGAAATAACCCACAGCAAATCAAGTCACTCTCAAGAATACTTGTTTACTGTACATACTGTAGCTTGTCTGAGAGTGCACTAAGAGAAACCCGGGGTGAGGGAAAACGTGTGAAACACGTATACATGCACGTTTTGTGTACTATACAATACACACACGCTGATCATCAACATGAATGGCTTAATTTTCAGAAGCAGTGAGCACAAGGTACTTTCATATACTTCAACTGGAATTTTGGGTGCTAAACCCTTCCATAACATCATAGCATGGGTCCGCATATGTATTACAGAATCATAGACTCATAGGACTGGAAGGGACCTCGTCAAGTCATCTAGCCCAGTGGTTCCCATTCTGGAGGCAGGACCCCCTCTGAGGGGTGCCAGTGATTCTAGGGGGTTCATGAAGCTTCAGTAATATTGAGATCATATAGCCTCCCTTGTCCTGAACAGCAGCCCAAAGCTCCAATCCAGGTGAAGCCCAGCTGGAGAAGAACAGCCCCACACCAATGAGGGCATGGAGCAGCCCTGGCCAACCTGACAGAGCCCGCCTTTATTATTCTCAGTCCATTAGGGCTAGGAAGAGGTGGGGCCACATTGCGCATGTGGTGGGGGCTGCGCCAGGGTAGGCTTAGCGTCTTACTCCGGTAAGAGGCATGTATTATTATATAATTTAGCATTATTGTTACCATTACATGCATTTATAGGGGTTACACGTGTGTTTATGGCTGGTGAGAGAGCGGGCAGGAGGATGTGGGGCATGTGGTTTACTTAGTACTAATTGGGCGTGGGGAGGGGCTTTCACTCAGAATGTCTGGGAACCACTGATCTAGTTCAGTCCCCTGTATTTATGGCAGGACTAAATATTACCGAGACCTTCCCTGATAGGTGTTTGTCTGATCTGCTCTTAAAAATCACCAATGATGGGGATTCCACAACCTCCCTATGCAATTTACTCCAGCACTAAACTACTTGAGAGTTAGGGAAGTTTTTCCTAATGTCCAACCTACGCCACCCATGCTGTCATAGCCTCAGAAAGTAAGAACACTTTTTCTCCCGAACTTTTATGTTCTTAAAACTGTTACGTCTCCTCTCAGTTTACTCTCCTCCAGACTAAACAAACCCAGTTTTTTCAATCTTCCCTCATCAGTCAAATTTTCTAGACTTTTAATCATTCTTGTTGCTCTTCTCTGGACTTTCTCCAATTTGTCCACATCTTTCCTAAAACGTGGCACCCGGAACTGAACACAATACTCCAGATGAGGACTAATCAGCATGGAATAAAACAGAAGAATTACTCCTCACATCTTGCTTACAAACACTCCTTGTAATACAACCCAGAATGATGTGGGGGTTTTTTTTGGTTTTTGGTTTGGTTTTTTTTTGCAACATGGTTACTTATACTGTTGACTCCTATTTAGTTTGTGATCCACTATGATCCCCAGATCCCTTTCCACAGTACTCCTCCCTAGGCAGTCATTGTCCATTTTGCATGTGTAACTGATAGTTCCTCCTAAGTGAAGAGCTCTGCATTTGTTCTTGTTGAATTTCATCCTATTTAGTTCAGATCATGTCTCCATTTTGTCCAAATCATTTTGAATTTTAATCCTACCCTTCAAAGCACTTGCAATCCCTTTCATCTTGCTATGAACTGCAGACTAACTGATGAAGATATTGAACCTAACCAGATCCAGAATTGATCCCTGTGCAACCCACTTGATATGCTTTTCCAGCTGTGACCCACTGATAACTACTCTCTGGGAATGGATTTCCAATCAGTTATGTACCCACCCTATAGTATCTCCATCTGTGTTTCTCTAGTTTGTTTATGACAAGGTCATGAGAGAAAATAACAAAAGCCTTACTAAAGGCAAGACATTCCACATCTACTGCTTCCCCCACCAATCCATACGGCTTATTACCTTATCAAAGAACGCTATCAGATTGGTTTGACATGCTTTGTTCTTCCACTAATCCATGCTGACTTATCTTATTATCTTCTAGATGCTTGTAAACTGATTGCTTACTTATTTGCTCCCTTACCTTCTTGGGTACTGAAGTTAACATGCCTGGTCTGTAATTCTCTGGGTTGTCCTTACTCCCATTTTTATAGAGGGGAAGATACAGTAACATTTTCAAGTGCTCTGAAATCTCTCCTGTCTTCTAGGACTTCTCGAAGATAATTGCTAATTTCCAGATATCTCCTCAGTCAGTTCCTTGAATACTCTAGGATGTATTTCATCAGGCTCTTGAGATTTGAAGACTTCTAACTTGTCTAAGTAATTTTTAACTTGTTCTTTCCCTGTTTTAGTCTCTGTTCCTTCCTCATTTTCACTTCATTCACTATGTTAGATTCCAATCGCTACTAACCTTTGTGGTGAAAACACAAAGTTATATACCACTTCTGCCATTTCTACATTTTCTGTTTTTTCCTCCTCCCTGTCTAATGTCCTACCCTGTCCTTGGTCTTCCTCTTGCTTCCAATATATTCGTAGTATATTTTCTTGTTACTCTTTGTCTCTAGCTATTTTAATCTTGTTTTGTGCCTTGGCTTTTAATTTTGTCCCTACTTGTTCGTGTTATTTATATTCATCCTTTGTAATTTGACCTAGTTTCCCCTTTTTGTAGGACTCTTTTTTGAGTTTCAGATCATTGAAGGTTTCCTAGTTAAGCTAGGGTGGTCTCATGCCATATGTTCTAGCTTTCTAACACAGTAGGATAGTTTGCTTTTGTGCTCTCACTAATATCTCTTTGAAAAAGTGCCAACTCTTAAACTTTTTCCCTTTAGACTTGTTTCCCATCAGATCTTACCTACCAAGTCCCTGAGTTTGCTGCAATCTGCCTTCTTTAAATCAATCATCTTTACTGTGTTCTTTTCCCTCCTACCATTTTTTAGAATCACAAACTACCATTTCATGATCACTTTCACTCAAGCTGCCTTCCACTTTCAAATTACCTACCAGTTCTTCCCTATTTGTCAAAAATCAAATTAAGAACAGACTCTTCCTTAGTACCTTTCTCCATCTTCTGAAATAAAATATTGCCTCCAATACAGTCTAAGAACTTGTTGGATGATCCTGCTGCGTTATTTTCTCTAATAGATACCCACATACATAGAGGATTCATGTACATAAACATATACAATCAAAATGCAACCCATATATTTATAAACACAGGTCTATAATTGAAAGTTTATGAAGGTTTCTAAGGGACATCCACAACTATAACTGCAAACTCCTTGGGTCAAAAGCTCTTTTATGTTATGTTTTGCACGGTACTTAGCACAAAGCAGTTGGGGCCTCTATGTGTTACCACAGTACAAGAGTAAAGAAATCAGGGGGTTCAGAAAAGAAAAACAAACAAGGAAATAAGGGAATTCTGTAGCTCACTTAGCATACGAGAAACAAAGGTACCTGCAATTAATTAAAATGAGTTTTCAAACTTTGAGGTTCATAAGCATCAGAATAGTTCTGTATAAATGAAAGATTTTATTATAACAAATGTTCTGTGAATTACACACACCCCATATAAAAACAAGAGCACTGTTTTGGTTCAGTAAAAGATAGCGCCTCACCTATCTTGTCATTCTAGCCATTGACATTTGGGTCTTTACCAAGGAACAATATGCAACAGTCACTAGGATAAAAAAAAAAAAAAAAAAGCACCCAGGTCATTAATTTAGATCTGCTGATAAAAAGGGTACTGACTCAATCCTATATTCAAAATTCTCTGAGACATACCAGGCAGCAGCAAGTGCCTTCTATTGGGATTAGCTTCCCAATAGCTCCGTAACACCATAGTTTGTCTACTCCCATTCACATCACAAGCAATAACTTCCCTCTAGACACTGCAGATTACAAAAGGGACTTCAGATATTCCTGTGGGTGTTTCCACAGCAGCTCAGGATACTTACTGCTAGAGAACACTACTTTGGCCTAGCTCAGAAAGGGTCTTAAACTCAGACCTAATTTTCTCATCCCCTTGACATTAATGGGACGACTCCCATGCCTCAAGGTAGACAAAGGCTTAATTACCTTGATGAATCAAGGTCTTATAAAGGACTTTGCCAATTAAGAGAAGCCTTCCTTTTTCACTAGAGACATGGACAAGGCACCGTGACAGTCTTGTCCTGCAGGTTCTGGACCACAGTATATGAGGTGGTGCTTTTCTGTGTCTACATGCCCATAAAGCAAGGAAGTAGTTAAAAGCTCCCTGAGCAAGTTCTTGCCCTGAGCTACACTGAGTTTCTTAAGTGTGTTAGGTTTATTTTAAACACAAACAATTGATTGGGAGATCTTGATGAGCTGCTATGAAAATGCAAATTCTACTGCAAGTCTGGCAGCCTACTCACAACAAAGTCGTAGCCGAACAAGAGGACACACTGGGTAACGGGTACCATAAAAGGCAGCCTCCGTAGAACATGCATGTGTGTAAGAACACAAAGCACACCTAGCATACCTTCACACAGCCATTCTGCCCTGGGTTAATCAAGTCACTGATCAACAGTCTTTGATTACCACAGGAAGAATTGGGGTTCAGGGAGAAAACACCTTCTGTGCTGTGAATCGCTTGGAAGTGAGGTCTTTGTTCAGATGCTGCATAATTCCAGGATTGTGCCACAGGATGGCTCCATTCTGCACTCAATGCTTCAGTGCTTGAGTGTGAGCTGCTCTTTACAGAAGACAACAGGACAGAGGGCTAGGGGCAGTCAAGAAGGGGGAAGAATGTGCAAGCAGCTCTGGGCGACCTGCACTGTCTCCAACAGGCAGAGAGGAAGAGAGTCTGGGCGTGGCCTGGTCTAGTCCCTGTGAGAGAGATGCAGCACATGATCATCTAAACTGGAATGGCAGTCAAAGGCCATTCAATTAAAACCAGATTGCTTTCTCATGGTGGAAATGACACAGAGGAACCTGGTCCACTGCCCCCACATTCGCTGCAGTCCAGTAACGCACAGCTCACCCCACTTCTCGTATGCCCAACACCTAATGGAGAAGGAAACTGCCTAGTAGAACATAAGGCTCTACAAGTCTCCCTCACAGCAAGGCTCACAGATCTAGAGTTCTTGGGACAACATTTAGGACTGATATACAGCATAAGGCACAGGCCTAATTCCACTGTAGGATTAGCTGAGTGGATTTTTAAACACACTGTAGTCCTGGACATTTTCACTGGAAAAGCACGTTCATCATTCTCCCACTTGACCTTCTACTGAAACATGCTCTCAGGACAGAGCAGCGACGCTTGTGGCCTCTGATTAGCAGACACGTTTCTCTCTTCCCCCTCAGCACTTCTAAAACCAGCAGGTTCCCAGTCCTAACTGTTCTCCCTGCTCAAATGAACTGAAGCGAATGCTGAAAGACCTCAGCTGTATTTGGATATGGAGCATTTAATTTGACGCCTCGTCTGTAGGAAGCATTGTCGCACACTGAGCATAGGAGGGGGAGTTGCATTTCTTAGGGTTTACTCCTGGTTCTCCCACTGTTTCACCTCTGACATTGTGAGAGTCACATACTGCTCCTCTGCCCCGTTCCCTGCTTCGCCTACCCCAAAAGCTGCCACTGCCTCAGTTGGCAAAAGGAGGAGGAGTTGACCGGCAGCAGGGGCAGGGCCCTGCAATGGGCTTTCGCCTAGGGCCCCCAGTAGCCAAAGGCCACCTCTGCCCACAGGCATGTTATGAGGCCTACTGCCCAAGGGTTCAATCCCGCAAACCTTTAGTCTCTTGAGTAATCTCCATTAATTCCGTGGGGTTATCCATGTAAGTAAATGTCTGGAGTAGCAGGCCCCCTTCTTGCATACACAAGCTTATTGCTCTCCTGTCCACAGTATGGCAATAGTCTCCCAAAACGGCCATTGCATAACACACGTTGATTGCTGGCACAGGAGCAGTTACAAATTATATATTATTTAAAGGCAAGAGGCAGAAACAAAAATACAACCTGCCAGTTGCCATTAGAAATGTTGACCCCCTTGAACAATTGTGTGTCAACAGAAACACGACAATCTCACCACTGGTAGACTCAAACCAATTAAGTGAAGATGAATTAGCTCCACCCTTCCTTCCCTCCAGGGATTGCAATAGGGTTTGCCTTCTTTTACAGGTAGAGAAGGACATCCACATCTTAGCTCTGAACCAGCTAGCAGGGCTCTATAAGGGGACTAACTCAATCTTCTTAGATCGCTGAATGGTAAAACAGCAGTAATAATATTTGGTCTTATTTTGCACCTTTCCTCCAAAGAAGGGTGCACTGTCAGCTTTAAAACCAGAAGAAGGTTTTGCTATTTTGCTGTTGTTCTGCGCCGCGTATAGTGTATACACACTTGTGCAGAGTGGGGTAGGAGGTCCCAGAGCCTGGGCGCCAGCCTAAGCGCCTATACTGCAATTTTATAGCCCCTTAGCCCAAGCCTCACAAGCCTGAATCAGCTGATACAGGCCAGCCACAGTGTTTAATTGCAGTGTAGACATACCCCAGATCTCAAAGCTTCACGGTAAAATGGGTATTATATCCACTTTAAAGATGAATAAACCGAGGCACAGTGAAACGGCTATATGAGAACAACTCCAGAATGCTTACTGACTTCAGAAATTAAGCTACAAGCTATCCAATCGTATTCTTTAAGATATTTCTAAGGTGGCTGTCGCTTTGATACCCAAATCACGCTCTTCATTAGTGCCGCTACTCACTCTCTGTATTTCACTGAAAACGGACAATGAAATTAAACATCTTTCACTTTCTAACTCTACTCAGATGCTCTTTCTGGTTCTCATGCACTAACAAGCATGTCACAGTTGTGTTTAACCTCACAATACTGAAGAGGAAGGTTTAAATAAAATTAAAGTTAAAATAAAATTGAACTTTATAAAATAGGGTTTTCTTCATTTGTTTCATTATTTTTTTCCCCTCCTGACACTTATAATAAATGCAGCAAAATTTAGGGTTGATATTATGCTGCTCCTTTAAGAATATATGTCAGGACTTTAGAAAATGTATTTACATCCTATGCATACCTATTTCCCAATACCAAAATTTCAGATTCCATTGATATCAGTGCTTACAGAGACCATCTGATATTGTCCTGTTTGAGACACTAACAAACTCTGAACTAGAACACAAAGTTTCAGGATTTCATGGGTAGGCCAGGGCTATCTGGATTGGTAAACCTTGAAGACAGAGAACATTTTAGCAGATATTTTTAATTCTTTCAACATCCTTGGGCTTTTTAAACTAGATAGGCAGTTCAGTTCAGAGCTTGTATTGAGCAAGAGATTAATGAGGCAAGCCACACACCCTTTAGTAATTTATACCATATGCACACAAGAGAAGCAGGTGACAATTTTGTGCCAAGTGATATTTCTCCAAGACTGGCTGACTCATAATTCAAACTCCTTCTCTTTTTGTCCTTATGTAGCTTTAAGGTTTTCTTCATGTAAGAGCAGTAGCTCTCAACCTTTCCAGATACTCTCCGGAGTCAGATTTATCTTGCATACTCCCAAGCTTCACCTTACCTAAAAACTACTTGCTTACAAAAATCAGACCTAAAAATGCAAAAGTTTTCTATTCCCGAAAAATGGCTTACTTTCTCATTTTTACCACATAATTATAAAATACATCAATTAGAACATAAATATTGTACTTACCATTCGGTGTACTGTAGAGTACATAGAGAAGTATAAATGAGTCACTTGTATGAAATTTTGTAGGAGTCTGTATGAAATTTTAGTTTGTAGTGAGTTTGCTAGAGCTTTTTATGTAACCTGTTATAAAACAAGGCTACTATCCAAATAAGTTGATGTGCTCCCTAGAAGACATCTGCATACCCTGGTGGGGAACCACTGGGTTAGAGTTTCTGAGATTTGCAGCTCTCAGTTTCCAATGACCACAGCCCACCTGCACAGAGCTCTCTAGTAGCTGGTTCCCACCCATACTCAATCAGGTTAACAAGCCCCAATACTTTGGTCTTGTGAGGTCACTTATTACAAGAAGAAAGTTTTGACTTACAAAATCCTTCTGGTCACTGAACAGGAAGATACACCCAGAACAAAGCCATATAACAAACTCATGTGCTGCAGGCAGACAAAATTACATAAATTACTATCAGGAAACCAAACAGGGAGTCCTGTGGCACTTTTAAAGACTAACCAATTTATTTATCACATGAGCTTTCGTGAGAGAAAATCCCAGTTCTTCAAAGCATCTGATGGAGTGGGATTTTCTCCCACAAAAGCTCATGAGATAAATAAATTGGTTAGTCTTTAAAAGTGCCACAGGACTCCCTGTTTGTTTTGCTGACCTAGACTAACACAGCTCCCCCTTTGGAACTTATCAGGAAACAAAGTCCAAAATGGGGGGGAGGAGAGGAAGAGGAAGAGAGAGAGAGAGAGAGAGAGAGAGAGAGAGATGTGTTCTCAACTACATCAGAGTAAATCCAGAGCAAAACCCATGTACTTCACTGGAGTTATTCTGGATTCACATCAGCATAACTGAAACCAGAATTATGCCCACCAGTTTCTACCACCCAAACTAAAAGGAGAATACACCAAACCAGGGTTCCTTATCCCCTCTGTACCCTCAGAAAGTAACACCATTAAAAAAGCCAGTTCACTACAACACCACATATATTTAAGGTATTTAAATAAATTTTACTGGGTTCTTTGGGGTTAAGATCCTTTAGACTCAGAGACTTTAAGGCCTGAAGGAACCATCCCAATCACCCAGTCTGACTTCCTTCACCTTGTAGGCCACAAAACCTCACCCATGCACTCCTGTAATAGACCCCTAACCTCGGGCTACGTAACTCAAGTCCTTAAATTACAATTTAAAGATGACAATTTACAGAGAACACACCAATTACACCTGCAAGTGATCCGTGCTGCATACTGCGGAGGAAGGCACATCTGTAAAATGGGACTATTGCTACCTCGCTGTAACACACGGGTGCTGAAATGTAATCAATTCAAATTGGTACAGTACTCTGAGGTCCTTTGGGGAAAAGTCAGGGAGAAAAGCAGTCAGAAGTCAAATAGTTATAAAATAGTCTTAGCTCAATTAATACAAGATGCCAGGTCCCTCTGAAAAACTGTTCAACATCAACAGCTACAGTGCCACCTTGAGGAAAGGCCACATGAGACCTTTTCAAGAAACAACTTCAAAAATCTGGAGCTTAAGTTCTATAATGTATTTAAAATACAAGAACAAAAAAGTCCTATGTATAGAAATCAAATTGAATGCCTCATGTCAATAAAAAGTCTGTTACTTTTCATTATCTGTCACAGGGATATTTTGAATGTTTGAAATGTGAATTATTTGGTCATACAATGATTAAGTAGGAGTAAAACTATATATATCCTGCTTTCAATGTCACCAAATACCCTAAATGGAGCTATTTTCTTTGTCACTCAATGCAGGTCATAGATTTACTAGCCTAATGGGTGACTAAGCTATACACAAAAAAGAAATTATCATCTATATCTATAGATATCTCCATCCATGAAAATATTCCAGTTTTTCCTATTGGGCTAAAGAGTCGACAAAACAGCACTATAAAATCCCTGCAAACAGATCCTGAATTTAAATCCTAGAGTCTTGCATAGATGCCATTTTAAATTTGAATTTACATAACTAACAAAGAATGCTTTAATGGCAGCTGTTTGAATCTGATGCCATCCCTGCAGTTTACACAGCCCTATGCAGTGAGGGTATGACAGTAGGTTATCAGTGCTGTGAAATATTGCTGAAATTGACTTTGGTGCATTTTCAATAATGACCTCTCAGAATTCACTGTATCATTAGGGTTTCTCCTTCCAACCCCACAGAGCCAGAAGGACCCTGCAATGAGGTATCCAAGGCTGACGCTTTCTGGTAAAGATTAGATGAATCAGTTCCTACTTTCCGCTTCTTTTTCTTTTACTATCAGTATCTAAACAGTTCGGTTATCTAAACTAACTTTTCTCTGAATTAAGATCTTACCTCAGTTTCTCTGTTCCGGGGAAGCCCTGATCCATTTTTATCAGCAACATGCATCCTTGGAAACATAGGTGTTTGTTCCTTCCACAAAGCAGTTTTTATAAAGCAGGACAGCTTCAATGAACTAGTTCATCTATCATAAGAATTATAGGTATAACACAGCATTATTTTAAAGCTGAGACCTGTGGGGATTTCTATGGGAAATTCAGATTAAAAGCAACAAAAAACCAACCATGACAAGCCCATTGCCTTACAGAGAAAGTCTGTAGGGACACCTTGTCCACTATGTTAACCAAAGCAGGGTTGTGCATGGTTGATTCATTCTCCATCTTACCTCAAACATAAAAGATTAAGACAAGACGGACATTTCTCTGACATGATCACAGAAACTATATAGTGTGTAGAAGTGCACTTTGATTTTGAGAGACAATCCTTACTCAATGAGATCCCCAAAAAATCCCTCTAACATCCACTTGCCACTATATCCTATGGGAAGTCTTTTCCCCAGCCACAAATGTGGGTATCAATTTAATCCTGAGCAAGAACCACTACTGTTAAATATCTAATCCCACATTTACTCCAAGACACCATTTGGTGCATATAGGATCTTCTGGAATCAGACCCCTGACTCAGCACAGAGTCCACTGCTGGATAAGTGGCAAATTAGTCCCATCTCTTGTGCAAAGAGGCAGCAAAGGAATGCTACACAATATACTGAGGAAGTACTGCTGTGAGGAATTAGAAGACAGCCTTCCAGTGGAGTATGACACAGAAGCACTTACGGGAAACCAGATAAACTTTACAGTCCATTTATCAGAGTGCTTATAGCTCCTTTTTCCAGGCACAGGAAACATTAATTTTTAAGCAAATGAAGTTAATCTATAGCTAGATGATTTTAAATAAATAAAAAAGGAGGGAGGGAAAAAAAATCAATGCCGCTCTTCTAAATGCATTGTTAGCTCTTGTTAAATCCCTGAAACTACAACACCCACTGTGGATTTATAGAAACAAGAGAGACGTTCAGAATGACAGCCAGGCAGGTTCCCTGCCATTACTCTGCAGACCCTCAGTGGATGTTTGAACTGTAGTTAACCACAAGCAATGTGCACAACTGACATTCTGTGTTCATTAACAGGAACAGGTGCCTCTCCTACCCAAAGCCCCCTGCTCTCCCACATATCAGAGAGACTGCTCATGCCTGGGTGAGACCAGCTGGGAACTCTTGGCTGCCCAAATTGGCAAGACTACCCTGTCTGACTTGTAGAATCCAGAACTGGCCTTGGTTTTTAGTCTAATTTTCCTTAGCTGTCACATTTTAAAGTGGGTCACAGATTTAAATAATGCTAGGAACCAACCTCCTCCAATCTAAAATGGGTCAGTCAGCACTGAAGATTCAGTGCTCGCTGACTCTTAAGAACTGCTGTCCTGGTTAAGTTTGCTTCCTCAGAGGGGGGAAAAAAGTGCATTAAGATACTGCCCCAACTTCCATTCCTATGAAAGGAAAGCCCTGTTTCACCCACTCGCTAATCCTACTCAGAACACCTGTGTGAGGCAGGGAACTATTGCCTCCTTTTCAAAGGAGACTCAGACCAGGCCACAATGGGAGTCTTAGTCATTGTCATGATACCACCCAATAAGGGCTAGTTTATTTTTTAAATTAATGTTCCTCTGTGTGTTGAATGTTCTATATAACCTAAGTGGTGGAGGGAATTCTTGACTGAACTCAATGCCTCAGCACAGATACAAGACTTTCTATGCACTTTAAGCTATCGTTTTCAATTATTCTAAAGGTATACTATTGTTCCATGCTTCCTTACAAGCCATTTCTGCTAGAAGTGACTGATTTTTGCTGATCCCTTGAGTAAAGCTTTTAGCTTCAATTTTTCTCACCAATACCCCTCCCCCTCCCAAAAATGAAACCTCCTGTGTGTCTCACTATAAAGTCTTGTCGCTGCCGCAAGCAGCCAAGGGGTGTGCTGAATATTCACAGCAGTAGATGCTGTTCTTCATAAGACTGCTTGTTTACATATGCTCAGTAGTATATTTTTTAAACAAAGGAGCTATGCATTCAGCCTCTTGATGAAAGAGGGCTGTTTTTACAGCTTGACCCTAAATTTGAACTCCAATGATCCAACATTTTATGAGATCAGGAAAAAAAAAATGTGATGCAAACAAAAAAAATATACCTTGATAATTACAGCCATGTGTCTTAGTTAGCACCTTTTAAATATAAACATACGCCCTGTTTCTTCAGGTGTATAACTTGGCTGGAATAGTTCTCTGCATTTACATCAAGGCACTCTCCAAATATTACATCATTCTCAAATATTTGGGGGGGGAGAGATATTAGCCCCCATTTTACAGATGGAAAAACTGAGGCAGAGAGTTTAAATGATTTTCTCCTGGCCACAAAATGAGTGCTGTGCTTAATCTATTGGGGGTTCTGACATTGTGGTCTGTGGAGTACTTGCTGGTGGTCTATGGGAAGATGTCAGGTTGCACGGTTTTGGCTCTCTGTTTCCAACTCGGAGCATCAGGCCAGCTGAGAGGGGAGATGAAATGCAGAGCATAGACACTGTGATTCTTTTCAGGAAGGCCATAACACTTAGCAGTTGGAAAGCAGCTGCACTTTCCTGATTATGTTTCCAGGTAAGCAGTTGCCACAGGGATGGTTAAGTAATGGTAAGTGGGGAGGAACAGAGGTGTTCTGTGCAGCCAAGACTGGGGGAGGAGGGTGGCACTCATGTGATCCCACACAGCTACATACCAACTCTCTTGTTGGGAGGTGTGGGAAGTTATAGCTATGGGCCAATATATCACAGGAGTCAATTCAATGACACAATCCAAGCATGGAGTAAAACATTGGTTTTCAAACTGTGGATCATGACCCACTTTGGGTCCTATTTTAATGGGGCCGTCAGGGTTGGCATTAGATTTGCTGGGGCCTGAACCCCACCACCCAGGGCTGAAAACAAAGTCCAAGGGCTTCAACCCTGGGCAGTGACACACAGGTTAGAGATCCTCGGCCTAGGGCTGAATCCCTCAGGCTTTGGCCCTTCCTGCCAGGCGTGGCGGGGCTGAGGCTTCGGTTGCCCCCTCCGGGTCATGTAGGAATTTTTGTTGTCCGAAGGAGATCGCAGTGCAATGAAGGTTGAGAACTACATAGTAGAACATGTCAAGCAACGCAGCTGCTCTTCATCTCCGCCCCATCCAGATGTGCCTCCCCTGACCCACTGTTCCCAATCTCAGGGGTCAGAACAGAGGGACTTCAGTGGGCTGCTAGAATTGTGGGGGGGAAAAGGAAAGAACATGTTGCACAGATTCTAGTAGTTCTGAGACATTCTGACTCCTCTGCCTCTCTCCAAAGCCACCAGGAACTCCCTGAGCCTGTATGTTTAAATGCCAAAATGCCAAGAATGAATAAATAAATAATCTCTTATCACACATGGGAGTCACTCCCTTCTCCCTGCAAATTAGAATTTTCTACACATGTTTAGTAGAGTATACCACAGACATGTCCAACTGAGAATGGATATGCATGTAAAAGCAACATTAGGCTAGCAGGTCAAAGCATATGCATTACTAATGGCACACTGAACAAAATTGGTCAGGTAGACAATTTAATTACAAAAGTGATGGACTGACTCAGATGCCTATGTTGGTTTTTCTTTCTTTCTAAACACCTATATATTCACTCACACACAGAGAGACACAAATACGTGCCAGCTCCTATATGCCCATGGCAGAGTTTGTGTCATTTTAACTCCAAACCTGTTTTCAACATCTTCAGCTAAACCCTCTCTTTTCCAACTGTACCTTCGTTTTTGTTGATAAAAATCACAAGCAGGAAAGAGATAACTAGGCATTGATTTTCCTGAAGATTACAAATACAGAGATGCATTATCTAATCCACCACTTACAATTTAAAAGACAACCTATACTAAGAGACTGTTAAACAGTGTACTGTTAATAGCCAAGAAGTGATAATGATACTCCTTTAACTCTGCCACCATGTGGATATGCACTATGTTAGTCTTTAATTACATGATTATAGTATTTCTCAACAATATCATGGTAGTTATTTCTAGAATCTCAGGTGTGTAGCATCTTGTAATGTCTTTCATTCCTGTACATTCTTTGTCTATCATTTAGCACACCTTTACTAACTTGCAGGTGTGGGTTAGTAGAGGACAGGACACCAGACAGTCAGTAGATTTGGCTTCTACTCCCTGCTGTGACACCTCACGTAAGTCACTTCACCTCTCTAAACCTTTTTTCTCTTCCACACTTTGTCTGTAATTGCCTCTTTAGATTATAATATTTGGGGCAGGAACGGTCCCTTGCACAATGTGGCTCTGATCTCAGTTGCCGCCTTTAGCTGCTAGCGTAACACAAAACAAATAAATAATCAGCTTAAATACAAGTTTCTTTGCTATCTTTAATATTAGAGACAATCCTGCAAACACTTCAGCTGGTTACTAACTTTTCTCATGTAAGTATCCCTACTGAAATTAAGTGACTAACCATACTAACAAGCATGTTTGTAAGACTTGAGGAGGCGGCAGTTAAAAAACTTATTTAGCTGCAACCCCCCACCCCCCAAATCCAATCAGATGGCCAGTATCTCAGCTAATTTTCCCTTTTACTCTGTAGTACATTGTGTAAGAACAGCTAATGATGTACTTACTCATATAAATTGCTTTAATAGTGTGCTTAATTGGCATACACATTGTTCTAGACAGCTACAGGTAAGATTGTAAAACACTGTTATATTTAAGAGATCATCTTTAACTACAGTCACAGACTATCATAGAGGATATGTGTTACCCGTGCAACTTTATTATTTTTGACCTTTTTGTGCTTCAGTGCCTCTCAACAGTTTTCTGTTTTTTACAAATCTATAATACATAAGTTCCATGTTATCACTGGAATGATCTGACTAAACAGTACCAGAATATTTCAACATAAATGCAGAAAATATACACTTCCATGACCCTGCAAAAACAAAAAACAAAAAACTTCAGACATCTAAAGCATTTTGCTGATTTTGTCTTACTTTTGCTTGTGTGTGTGTGAGAGAGAGGGGGGAGCAGGGGGACACAGAACTCAAACTTTCCAAAAAGATTCACCTTTGAGCACAGAATAAGACAGAACTTCAGTCCAAAGGTGGAAGATATAAACTAGTGAAAAATGGATGGATGGAATGGAAATGTTTATGCCCATTTGTTGCCTATGCTCCCAGTAAAATAATTCCAAGATTTCCTCTCTCTGGAAATACAACAGAGTCCTGTGGCACTTTTAAAGACTAACAAATTTATTTATCGCATGAGCTTTCGTGGGAGAAAATCCCACTTCTCCCACGAAAACTCATGCGATAAACAAATCTGTTAGTCTTTAAAAGTGCCACAGGACTCTGTTGTTTTTCTACAATAGACTAACACGGCTACCCCTTTGGAATTCTCTCTGGAAATGTTTATTTCACTCCGCACAGCAACAGGACTTCCCTGCGTGATTTGCTTTGCATGATTCCCTCCCTGGGGATATCTTGGCAGGCATGGAAGACATTTAATACACAGATTAGAACCCAGACTTCTCCTCCCAAAATGACATCTGCTGCAAGGAGACACCTATATTTAAACAACATGCAGGTTCGGATATAAACCAACCGAAGCCAAGCAGCAGAAAGGGGGAGTTTCCAAGGCACCGATGCCGGCAGTAGCCGGGACTGGCACTACAGCAGACAATGGGATGTCTCCTTTCACCCAGGTACTTTTCCAGAGCAGCCCTGCTGACACCAATCGAAGCTACAAACAGCTCCGTCGCGGTGCCAGGCCAGGGGTGACCTCAGCGCTGGTTAAAGGTTGATTTTGGGGTCCCCCTCCCAGACTAGGCCGGAAGATGCCGGTCCCCCCATACCTGTTCGGAACTGCAGCTGAGGGTTCTTGGAATCCTCGTCCCCGTCCCCGCCCAGCTCGCTCTGCAGCATCACGTACAGGATCCCGAAGGAGTTCTGGATGCCGAAGATGGACCCGTTGCACCAGGTGGCGGCGAAGACCACGATCCAGCCGAAGCCGCCTTCGGGAGGCTGGAAGCCCGGCCCGGCCCCCTGCAGCCCCTTGGCCCCGTCATCCTCCGTCTGGGGCCCCTTCTCCTCGGACACCGCCGGCTCCTGTCTCCGCGGCGCCATCTCGGCCGGGCTATAGCCTGTCGGCTCCCGGCTGTGGGTCCGGTCCCACATGCCCTCCCCGCCTCCTCCCCCGCTGTCATCCCTCCTCGGCTCGCCCGCTCCTCCTCCGCCCGCCGGCGGCTGCCTC
Organism: Pelusios castaneus; assembly: GCA_007922175.1. Taxonomy (NCBI): domain Eukaryota; kingdom Metazoa; phylum Chordata; order Testudines; family Pelomedusidae; genus Pelusios; species Pelusios castaneus. The sequence goes on from ML685771.1 coordinate 19,199,647, forward strand.
CTCCCCGCCTCTCCTCCCCCGGCCGGGTCCTCCTCCATCTCCGCCGCGCAGAACCCCCTGCAGCCAGCCCCGCCTGGCGGCCGCTGACGCAGCCTGCGCCCGACTCCACGGCCAGCTGTGCTGGGGGAGGGGGTCGCTACGCGCCCGGCGCTAGGATTCGGATTCGGCGCGGCCCCGGGAGGGCGCCTCGAGCGCCAGCGCTGCCCCCCATGTGCGCGGGGCGGGGCAGGGTGGGAATCCCCACGTGGGGCCGGGGACGCCCTCCAGTCCCGCGCGGCGCAGGGAGTACAGCGCCCCCGCTCGGCTTCGTAAACAAGCGAGCCGCAAACGCCCCCCTGCGCCCCGCCCCGCCCGCTTCTGGTCATTGGCGGCGCCGCCCCCTTTGGACGGCAGGAGGGCGTTGTTGGGGGAACGCCCAATCCCCGTCTCCTTCCTCCCTACGGGCGGGGCCTGCAGCTCATTCTGGCCCGCCCCCGCGCATGGGGGAGCTGCAGTGCCCAGGGGCAAGGCCAGGCTTGGCTGAGGCTCAGGGTGTGGCTGTGGATTCAGGGCAAGGGAGTGCTGCTGTTTTGCTGTTGTCCATAGGGCACCAGAGCTGCCCGTGGCCTGTGGAGGCAAGCACAGATGCAGTGGGCTTTGGACAGCAACAGCCCCACAGCTGAGTGTCCATTAGGGCTGCTCACATCAGTAGAAAAACAAGAGTCCTGTGGCACTTCTAAAGTCTTTCAAAGTGCCCCAGGACTCTGTTGTTTTTCTGCAATAGACTAACACGGCTCCCCCTTTGGACCGACACATCAGTAGAGTTCCTCCCTGGCATAAGGATGCGCAGGCTCAGGCCCTAGCTTTGTAGTAGGGCAAATGGAGACACAGACATCCCTAAAAGTGAGGGCTCTCTGAAATCTGAACCAGTGACTTTACACACCTGTGCCCCACCTTGCCAGTGATTCTGCACCAGCATAGGGCCCCGTCATTGGCCTGGGAGCCCCTGTGCACAGATCTCTGGTGTTCAGCACTCTGGGCCCAAGGTGCTTGGGTGAGAGCCTTTTCCTTATACAGAAAAACAAAGAGTCGTGTGGCACTTTTAAAGACTAACACATTTAGTTATTGCATGAGCTTTCATGGGAGAAATTCCCACTTCCTCAGATGCTTTGAAGTTGGGAGACTTACATCTGTCAGTCTTTAAAAGTGCCACATGACTGTTTTTCTGCAATAGACTAACAGGGCTCCCCCTTCGGAACTTTTCCCGATACAGTGAGTCACACAGTTTCAACTGCCCTTGCATCACACAGGCCTGGCCCTGGCCTTTGTATTCTGCAGTGCTCCTCCCCTGGACTTCCTGTCTGAGAAGTTAAACCACTTAAAGATACAGTCCCCCATGCATCACAGCTTCCTTTCCCAGCCACAACTTCATCATAGTAACTCTGAACACCCAAACTTCGTATAGAACAAACAGTTCCAAACACTTACATCCAACCCACTACCCATGTACAACTGATCTCCAGGGTGCTCCAATCTGTGGATCTCCCTTGAAATACCAGTCTATTTGTTGAAGCTGTTTTATGTCCTGGGGCTTTGTTTTCCAGACCTGCTGTGGTTGTTGCCTAACTGAAGATCTTCGGGCAAAAGGGAAAACTCCACATCCCTCTCTCTCTCCCTTCTGGAAGAAGGCGATGTTGCTGCCCCATTCTGCCTCAATATATATCTGACCTAGGTGACAGTCTCTTAAAACTGCAGGGCAACCTCATGTGACATCGCTGCTGTTTGCAAGCATTGGTTTCCAGCATAAATGGATATTGCATCATGTTCATGATGTGGTGGTCAGGCCCAGAACCCCAGAACATTGCTCTTTTTTGGGTTTAGTTTTATCAGTCTCTTTACCAGTGCCTTCCTTACAGATAGAAGCTGGGTGAGGTAATATCTTTTATTGGATCAACTTTTATTGGTGAGAGAGACGAGCTTATACAGATCTCTTCTGAAAGCTTGTCTCTTTCGCCAACAGAAGCCGGTCCAATAACAGATATTACCTCACCCACCGTTTCTCCATAGTATCCTGGACAAACATGGCTTCATGCAGCTACGCTGTTTCTACCATTACAGGCATTCTCAGTCTCAGTTTTCTGTTAGTCAAGTGTGTGCTGGTGACAAACCACGTTTCATTTAGCAGTGCTAAGTACTGATTTCATTCTGACTCTGCGGAGTTTTTCTCAGTAGTTGTTTTATTATTTTAACATCGTTTTCCACCAAACCAATGGACTGGGGATAATGAGCTAGTGCTTACATATCTAAACCCAAACCCCACTGCAAACTACCACTGACTGGTACCGCTTGTCAGAAATTACCATGTCAGATAAATAGACTTGAGTAAAGCGATCTCTGGGAAGTGAGAATAACAGTCTAAACAAATACATTTTTTTCCCCATTCAGTGTAAATAAATCTACATCTCCTTTGTTCCAGGGGGCCAATTGATGATAGGGGCTACTCTATACTCTATGTCTGGGACTGGATGGGTTTTTTTTAATCAAATTGACATGTAGAAAATCTAGCTCCGGACTTTGCACCCTTGCATTTTTGTCAAATGCTCTAGAGAAAGTATCTGCAACTCCCAGTTTCTCCCACATACATATTTGATTTGGAAATCCTACAGCTGTAGCTGAAAAAATAATCTCTGTGGTGGAAGGTTTTACCTGGCACCATTTGGCAATGGCAGTAAGTAACTGACGGTCACTTTCAGAGGACTCCCATAAATGAAGATAGTCAATGCATTACACTCATGCCCTGAGTGCAAAGCCTCTTTCTCTGTTTGAACATACTGACACTCAGTTTTCGTTAGCATTTGCGACAGCTCACCTACTGGTCTCCTGTTTCAACCATGCTGTTTGGAAGAGGACTGTGCCAACACCTCCTTGGAGACATCCGTGGACAACCTAGTTTTGCAGTTCCCATTATGGTACCTCATGATGGGGGCCTCTTTAACTAAATTCTTCAGTTTCTCAAATCCTTTATTAAAATGTGCAGTCCATGTTCATTCAGTCTATGCACTGTAATACTCTCAGTTGCTGGTGTGAGCAGCTAGATTATGCACAAATATAGTTCACCATGCCAAGGAATTTTTGTGCCCTTTCCTTGTCCATTGGGGCAACTGTGTTGATGATGGCTTCAGCCTCCCTGTTCTCCACCTTTACACTGCACAGTGTTAGCTTTTCACCCATATATTTTAGTTCTGTTCGATGAAATTGATATTTTTGTTTGTTTAGTGTTAGCCCAGCTGCTATTGCCCTTTTCATATTGGCCTGGACCCCTGATCAGGCTCTTTGTTTTTTCATCTTCAGAGCAAAACATCAGCTGTATAGAATTTAGTGTGCTCTGCATTAACAGAATGTATTGTATTTTGTGATGAAGCAACCCAAATGGCAGTCTGTGGAAACAATTCCTGAGTGCTGAGCGTGCACAGACATGCACTGTTTTTTAAGGGTGCAGGCCTAAATCCCGCTTAGGCATACAGAATAGAAAAATATTTGGTATTTGCTATCTCCTCCCAAATTTCTCCCTTTGTAAGTAGTAGAAAAAATTCCTTGTTTACATATTTAATTATTTTGCCCCCCCTTTTTAAATAAACAATGATCAAATATACCCATTTGTATTGGTTCTATGATTCCTAGAGTAGTGAGATAACATAGCATCTCTTTTTCTTCCCTTTTTTAGGACTTGCTCGCTGACTCACCTGTGGCTTCCCCTAGGAAAGTAAGGAAAACCAAAACATCTCAAAATGTATGAAGGTGCAGCTAATGAAAAGCCTAATTTTTTCCATAGCACTTTATAGATGTGAATTGTGGGAAGTTAATGCTGCTGACAAGAAAAAAACTGAACCTTTTGAAATGTGATGCTGAGGAAAACATGCATGTCCCCTGGACAGAAAAAAAGATGAATGTCTATGTTAGAAATCAAGTTCCAAAGGGGTAGCCGTGTTAGTCTATTGCAGAAAAACAAACAGAGCCCTGTGGCACTTTTAAAGACTAACAGATTTATTTATCGCATGATCTTTTGTGGGAGAAAATCCCACTTCGACAGATGCTTTGAAGATGGGAAATTTACAGAATGGGAGGAAATTAAATGGAGGGAAGTATATGGCATAGGATCAGGTCAGGCTGTAACAGCAAATCAAAATAGATGTTAGGTTTCAATGTGGTACATGAAGAGGTACCTGTATTCATGATCAATGCAGATAGCAATGGGCATTCTTAGGATATAATATTATTTCCCTATCTCTATGAGACACAGACAAACACTCATGTTTTGTTAGGCAAAAGTTTTAGGATACCAGAAATATTTTCCAGGAAGTTAATACAAACAAACAAAAATCAGTGAAAACAGATTTATGTTTGGAGTCAAGCATTCCCCTGCTGCGTTTGTAGCCAAAACATTTCAGCCTTCTACTATGGATGAGAGCCATAAAGCAAAACTGAGTGTAAACAAAAGAGGAAGGTCTTCCTTCATCTGTTTTCACTATCCAAGATGCGTGAAGTGCAGAAAGTAAAGAGCTAGAACAGAGGGCAATATGTAACACAGAATATATGTTGAGTTATTTGTTCTTTTTAAAATGTTATTGACTTGTCAGCATTTTTAAAAACTGAAAAGTGTTGTGACCTTGTGTGATAAGTGAGGGGATTGCATGTGATCACGTATCCCTTTAGTAGCTGGCCCCTTGCAAGATTAAGAGTCGGCTGCTTACGCAGAGCTAAAGGAGTTATATATATATATATGGGTCTTCAGAGCTTGGGCTTTTCAGATCCTCTGGTCTAGAGTTATTAACATTATTATTTTGTGACTTGTTAAGCACTAACCAACAATGTGCTGTGTTCCAATTGATAGCTGTACACATGTCTTGGCTGCACAGGATCTATACTATGCTCCTGCTTTTCAACAGGCCCTTGGAGGAATTCCTTCAGTGTGCCAGACCTCAAGGGCTATGTCTACACTTAGAAAGTTACGTTGACTTTATTAAATCGACTTTATTAAGTCGGCTTTAAGTCGACCTTATTAAATCAACGTACAGAGTCTACACTAGACTCTCTAAGTTGACTGGCTAGGTTGACGGCTTTGGAGCCTCGGCTCCCCAGGCTAGGGGAGCCACAGCTCTCAGGGACAAGGAGACCCGTGGCTCCTGGGGACAAGGGGACCTGCGGCTCCCTGCCAGAAGGGAGCCACCTGCGGCTTCCCCCAGGGACAGCCAGCCACGCAATGCTGGCTCTCCCTGGAGAAAAGAAAGCCGCGAGCGGTTAGTCCTGGGGACAGCCAGCTGCACATGACTGGCTCTCCTCAGGACAGGGAAGCTGCGAGCGGCTTGTCCCAGGGACAGCCAGCCACACATGGCTGGCTCTCCCTGGGATGAACCACTCGCGGCTTCCCTGTCCCCGGGGGAACCCCTTGTCCCCGGTGGAGCCATGGCTCCCTTCTACCAGGGAGAAGGGCTCCCCTTAGCCCTAGGACGACCTAGTGCACTTAGGTTGACTTAGGGCTACTCCCCATCTACACTGGCTTAAGTCAACTTAATAAGGTCGACTTAACGCTTAAGTCGACCTAAAAGGAGGTGTTATTAAGTTGATTTAAGCTCTCCTTAAGTCGACTTAAGGAACCGCTTAAATTGACTTAATAAAAGCCCAGTGTGGACGGGGAGTAGTTTAGGTCGACTTAAGCCTTCTTAAGTTGACTTAACTTGTAAGTGTAGATGCACCCAAGGGGTCTCATTCTTCTTTAAGGGTAGGCCATATGGCCTCAACACCTCTGAGACAGGGCACTCACTCCTGCTTCACACTGTGAGCTCTGCCCAGGGAGCCCAAGTGTGGTAGACTCTTGGTCAGAGACTTTTATGCTTTTGAGGGACCAATGTACCTCAACAAGTATTTGCAGTGACACCCGGCAGCCTTTCAAAACAGATTAAGGTTCATGGGTCACCTGGAACACAGCAGCAGGAAGTCTTCTATGTCTACACTGGCAAGTTAGTTCGAATTAAGGAAGCTTAATTCGAACTAACCAAAGCCTTGTCTACACTAGGCTTTCATTAGTTTGAATTAAGGGCTTCCTTAATTCGAAATAATAAATTTGAATCTGCTATTTGAACTAAGGGTTAATTCGAACTAGTTAGTTCGAATTAACCAATGTGGCCATGTTAGTTCGAACTATTTGCTTAGTTTGAACTAACCGGGTCATTGAACTCAATGCAATTCACTAATTCGAACTAAGCAAGTGCACTTGCTTAGTTCGAACTACATTTTTCTAGTTCGAATTAAGTTAATTCAAACTAACTAAAATTAGTTCAAATTAGTTAGTTCGAATTAACTAATTTGAACTAACTTTAGTAAGTGTAGACATAGCCTGAGTTAGCAGAGAGAAATACAGGTGGAGACCTCCCTTTTAGCCAAGCTGCCATGGAGCCCATTTCTTGCTCTTTGTCTCCATCTCTCTGTCAGACCAAGGTGAGAACTGCTGGGTATCTTCAAAAGGCTCTTACGCTGGTCAGCTGAGAACTTTCAGTCCAGTGCCCAACTTCTGCTGAGTTCACAGGTTCTGCTGAAGTTGTCTGTGTGCTGTGGCACAGATAATGCCCCTGCACCCTGTCTCAGTTACGTTTCCAGATGTCTTTAATTAATAATCCTGGAAGGAAAGAGAGATCGGTATGCGGTTTGAATACATATCACTTTAATCTGATAGCCGTCTGATATTGACATAAGTTAAGGCAAAGAAAGCATAAGCTTTGGTACACAAGAAAGTATAAATAGCTTCGGTCAAGTGGGCTTGAAGGCCTCCTTTAACACTGATGCCTTTATGTAAGTATTTCATAAAGGACAGAAATAGGAGGCACTTTTAAAAACAAAATAAGTGTAACAAAGCACATCCCCAGCAGGTTTTAATCAGCTGTAATGACAGTGTGGTTGCATGCTGTGACAAAGCGGAATTTTCTGAAATAATTTTGATTTCTATGTGTGCGCACCTCAGTTTCTCTCTGTACTTTGTGTTGCTTCCCCATAAGTGCAAAAAGGCTTAAAAGGCTGCTCTTCAGGCAGAGCAAATTATATGATTTGTAAAAAGCTGTGGGAGAAGGCAAACTTCATGAGAACCTCCAAGTTCTTTGTTTTGCAAGGGAAGGGGCATGGAAGTTGCAGAGGGATCTGGAGGTGAAATGCCTTTGGTCTTCATCCAACTTCCACAGGTCCTTGCAGGTTCCCCCAGATCTGAGTCAGGAATTCTTCCTCTGGTGGCTGTCCTTGGACTTCCACTCACTTGCCATCTCTGGGTTTTCTATAGCAGTGGTCCTCAACCACTTCATTGGTACACATTACTGTGTCACCACACAGCGGTAAGTAAGTCATGAAGAGCCAGGGAGATGGCTGGATTCGGCCAGGGGGCAGGGCCATCCCTAGGGGGGAGCGGGGCCTAGGGACAAATGGCCTAGGCAGGGTCCCCATCCACCCATACAGGTGGGGAGTGCGGTGGGGGGGCGGCCTGCTCTGCCCCCCAGGGACCCCGGTCACCCCCCTGAGGAGCCAGCCCCAAACCCGCGGCCCCCTGCCAGGCCGCAGGCCGGAAGCTGAGGCCACCGCGGCCCTGGAGAGCCATGGCTGCAGCCCAGGGAGGTGAGGCCACGGCCTGGGGCAGCAGGGAGCCGAGGCCGCGGCCCCAGGTGGCAGGGAGTCGAGGCCGTGGCCCGGTGCAGCGGCGAGCCGAGGCCGAGGCTGCGGCCCAGGGTGGCGGCGAGCCAAGGTCGCGGACACGGTCCCGGCCCCGGGTGATGGGGAGCCATCCCCAGCCAAGGCTGCCGCTGCCCCAGCCACAGCCAGGACCCCAGCACCGGCCCCGCCCCTGGGCCTGCCTGCTTCGCCCTGAGGGCGGGGAGCAGGGCTGGCCTAGGGGCCAGGAGAAATTCTTCTGGCCTGACCTGCTGCCTTCAGCTTCCCGACTTAAGGCCACTGTAGACGGGGATTAACGCTAAGTCAACTTTATTAAGTCGATTTAAAGCCAATATAACAGCTATCTCTGCTGTTAAGTCAACTTAACTTTGTAAGTGTAGACATAGCCTAGGATATTTTCAGCAAAGTTCCATTTTGCCACGTTTTTTTTTTTTTTTTTTAATTAAAAACTGTTTTTGTGGCAGTCACAACATGAAACTGACCAGAAACAAAAGGGAAGCCAATTAGTCCATTTTCATTGGCTGAGCTAAATGAAATACAAAAAGGATAGGAAGTTTTGAAGCCTCTGTTTCTAAGAATCTAATATGTCATGAACAACACAAGAACATGGACTTCAAAGGGGTCAGGATTTTACCCATGCTTTTAGATTGATAGTGTCCCTTTAAGAGTTGTACCATTAAATGAGACATGTAACTAGAATGCTGGTGGAGGGTCTGTCTATCCAGGTTTCTGTATTGACATACAATTGGCATCCACATACTATGAGTGATGTAGCAGGGTGGCACTCTCCTCTTGCAAGCATCCCCTTGTCCAAGTGCACTTTCTCTCTAGCTTATAGTGAAGTTTTCAGTGACTCAGCCTCTGGCTGAAAAACACAGTCTGGATGCGAGATATGTCGTGGGATTTGATTTTTAAGTCCAGCAGTAGGACCGTCCTAGTACCCTGGTTTGAACTGTCTCTTGTCCCCTTCTGGTTTTTCTCTCAATTTGTCCCAGCTCCCCAAGCAGTCCTGGCCTTAGTGTAGGGCTGCATCCCTCAGGGGTCCCTCTCCAGAGACTCTTCACTTTCTGGCCCCAGCTGGGACACTAACCAATTCTGGTCCCCTTGAGGGGATATATACCATTCAATGTCTAGGCTACTTCTCACCCACTACTTTGGGTTCCAGCCCTGGAGGCCTATAGATAGCAGCTGTTTGCCTTCATTGTTACTACAGTTCCCTGGGCCACTTACCTGCGACTCCAATTCATTCTTCACCCTTACCTCAGGGCCATGTCCTGACTGAGTCCCTGCAGCCAGCCAGGAGTGTCTTCTCACTCCCGTGGCAGCAAGTGCTCTGTCCAAAGTCCATCCGCCAGCTAGGAGTATCATCTTCACTCCTCTGCAGCTCCTTTTATATGGGCCATTTGGGTCCTGATTTGATTGGCTATTCTCTGCAGCCCCTCTCTGATTGGTTGTGTCCCATGCCAGGTAGGTTGGAGGACTCTTTCCACTACCTTTTTCTGGGGTGGGCAGTGCCATGAGGCTTCCAGCAAGGGGGGCCTCAGAGCTAGTCCATCCCCTCAAAAGTGGATATTCATCTTGAGAGAAAACAGCCATTGTCTCACTAGGATCTTCCAGTTATAGCAGCTACCAGAACTCAGAGTTTACCAAGTGAGCAATCATGACAGCTACCAAAAAATGTCATGTTGGCTCTCACCAGTTTCCTGTTTTATAACTTGAGAAAGGGTACTGAAAAAGAACCCATCTGCTACAGACCCAGCCTCCTGCGTGGTACTGTCATCAGTGAGAACTGGATCAGACCCTGGGAGTGTCCCTGAAGAACGCTGGGAAACTGTGGGTCTCCGAGGCATGCAGAAGTCAAGCAGTTCTAGATGCCAGCCATTCTAGAATCACCAGGGTGGAGCAGTACTGTACACTCCTCATGGTTTGTTTCAGAAATTTCATCTTACCTCGTGTGCTACTAGAGCCTCTTCTTACACCAATGTTACTAGCACCCACAAAAATACGTGGTTTGTTTTTCAGAAATGAAAAGGTGATTGCATAGAAGCCTTTTATACAAACATCTTAGGAAGCCTAAGAGCATGATATGTCTGAATAAGAGGAATAGACATTAGAAGAGCATTATGCCACATGGATTCATTTTCACTGAAGTCTTGTGACCTGGCACTATCACAGCAACAGAGTTGCATTGACCGGATATCAAAAGCAAGATGTTGCGTTTGGTCAAGCAGTACAAGTTGTCAGCATTTGGAAATGTGTTAGCAAGTGGCTACCTGCAGGGAAATTTACATGCTTGTACAGGGCTACTTTTTTTCCTGTGGCTGTCATTTGCAATGCCTGTCTCTTTAGATTTCAGCTGTCGTTAAGACAGCTGTTACAGCTGGCCTGACAAAGACAACAAATACATGATGTGAGTGGAGTAAATGATTTCAGGGGCAGAGGGCAAAGAAATAGTGACATGACAGATCATTCCTTGGCAAGGGCATTGGAACACTCAGTTCAGAGATCAAGAGCTGCAGGAGTAAAAATACCGCTAACACTGGATCTCTGAATTCTGTTGAGAGGTATCAAGAGATTGCCTTTGCTGTGAAAGGAAAGATAATGTGTAAGCCATGCTGGTGCTGTATTGCCCTGCACATATATCCGAAACAAAATATATGCTAATAGTGACACCATAATACATTTGCATTTCCTGACAAATTGTAAATGGCACTGACTTTGTTCAGGTATCAAAAGATTATACTGTAATATTTTGATGTAACTGTCTTCACTATGAGATAAACAGATCTGTTGTGGGGTTAGGCCCCCCATCCTCCTTTGGGAGTTTGATTGCTCAGGGACAGCATGGCCCAATGGCCCGAGTCAGTGTTGCTGCCTGGGGTTTCTGAGGCAGCACAGCCGCACGGTCAGAGTCAGAAAGCAGCCCTTCCGGGTCAGGGCAGCATGGCCTAGTGGCCTGAGTCACCAGTGTTGCCCAATTCTGAGGGACAGTGGGGCCTGTTGGGGGAAAAGGGCGCTACCTAGGAGTGTGTGGCACCCAGGGTAGGGGAGCTCAGACCCTCCCTGCTCTTCTGAGTCCCAGTCCAGGGCTCTAATGGTGGCTGAGGTACTTGCCACTAAATTTTTAATAAAATTTTTGTCATGTGGTACAAAGTCAAACACCTTACAAAAGTCCAAGTATATTACATCAACATTAAAAAACGACGAGAGTCCTGTGGCACCTTATAGACTAACAGATTTTTTTCGGCATAAGCTTTCGTGGACTATAACCCACTTCATCAGAATTTCTAAATATTCTAGATGACAATTTCCTAACTCAAAAAGTGGGTTATAGTCCACGAAAGCTTATGCCGAAGAAAATCTGTTAGTCTATAAGGTGCCACAGGACTCTTGTCGTTTTTTGCTGTACTACAGACTAACACGGCTATCCCTCTGGATATATCAACATTGTTGCCATTATCAACCAAACTTGTAATCTCATCAAAATAAATATCAAGTTAGTTTGATATGGATCTATTGTCCATAAACCCACATAGATTTGCATTGATTACATTCCCCTCCTTTTATTCTTTATTCATGGAGGCCCATCTCTACCTCTCCATTATCTTGCCTGGAATCGATGTCAGACTGACAGGCATATAATTTCCCAAGTCATGCCATTTACATTTTTAAAATATTGACACATTATCTTTCTTCCAGTCTTCTGGAACTTCCCTGGTGTCCCAAGACTTATTGATAATCAACTTTACTGGTTCAGTGATCTCCTCAGCCAACTTTTTAAAAATTCTTAGATGCAAGTTATCTGGACCTGCTACTTTAAAAATATCTAATTTTAGTAGCTGCTGTTTAACATTCTTCCGAGATGCTCAAGGAATGGAAAAAATCTTACAATATAATATGACTACATCATCTGCTTTTTTCCAAATGCAGAACAAGTATTTTATTGAACATTTCTGTCTTTGCCGTAGTATTATTAATAATTGTAACATTTCCATCTAGTAATAGATTAATAGCCTTATTAGGATTATTTTTGTTCTTAATATACTTTAAGAATTCCTTATTATCCTTATTTCTGCTGGGCATAGAGTTCTCCTTTTGTTGCTTTGCTTCCTTTATCAATTTTCTACAATGCCTTGCTTTTGATTTATATTAATTAATTAATTTCAAATCCTCCTTCCTTCCATTATATATATATATATATATATATATATATATATATATATATATAGTGGCTTCACTTCCCTTCTAAATGAGCTTTCTTCTTCAATTGTGGGATTGTGGATTTGGGGATAGCTAGTAAAGTGGCCTTAAACAATTCACAACCAGTCACATTTTTCTTATTAAATTCTTCCTCCCAGCTGCTCTGAATCATAATTGTTCTTAGTTTCACCCCTTTAAAGAACCAAGTATATATATCATTGGTCTGGGTTTTATTCTGTTTGCACATTATAAATGTGATCAGCTGTAGCTAAATTACCATTCATTTTTATTTCTGTGATCAATTCCTCTTTGTCTGTCAGGAAGTGGTGCAATATAGAATTCCCCTGTTAGATGAAACACTTTTTGAGTTAGGAAATTGTCATCTAGAATATTTAGAAATTCCAAGGATGTTCTAGTACTGGCACTATGAGACCTCCAGCATGTCACACAAATTGAACTCCCCTAGGAACATGCACATTTTTCTCCTATACAGTATTTATAGATAGATAATTAACCACTGGAACAACTTACCCCCAAATGTGCAAATTTCACATCATTTGAAATCTTTAAATGGAGGCTGGATAGTTTACTGAAAGATACGCTGTAGGTCAAATAGGTATTAAAGGTTTGATGCAAGAATTACAGGATGAGGTTATGTTCCAAAGGGGTAGCTGTGTTTGTCTATTGCAGAAAAACAACAGAGTCCTGTGGTTTAGGTTATGCAGGAGGTCAGAGTAGTAGATCATAGTGTTCCCTTCTGGACCTAAATCCAACTTTAGGGTTGCTCAAATTCAGTTCCTACATTAATGGATAGGATGCCAGGCTGAGCATCAGGACAGCTGGCTTCTGTAGGGGGTTATGGTGCTAAACTGCTGAGTACCCTTGGGTGAATCACATCTTCTCTCTGGCTGCCCATCTTTAATAAGTATGTTCTATATATACACATGAGTGTGAGTATGTCTCCTTTGTCAATGAGTGTAATAATACACACAACTGACATTATTCAACTCACTCTTTTAGTGTATGGGTGACATTCAGGGCTATATAATAAGACCCAGGCCTGTCAGTCCAGTTCTTCTCAGCCATACTTTATAGTTAATGTAAAACTAAATACACTGGAAAAGAATAATTGACCTGTTATCTTTTGAAGAAGAGATCCAGAAGTAATCCCCTAGATGCAATTAACACATATAAATCTCCTCAACAGTAAAAGAAAGTGTATGCATGCACTTGCTGAAATTTCAGAGGGAATCCTGAGTTCCTGCTTCTGTGACCCGGCGATTAGGTAGAGAGGAAAAGCAAATCACCATGATTTATATCCACAGAGAGCACGTGATTCAGCCAAAGAAAACATGTACCAGACTTGATACAATCAGTGCCAGCTCTAAACTTTTTGCAGTACGAAGCAAGCTAGGAAATGTCTGTACCTTGCATAAGAACATATGAACAGCCATACTAGGTCAGACCAATGGTGTACCAAACCCTCAATTCTGTCTTCTGACAGGGTCACTGCCAGATGCTTCAGAAGGAATGAACAGAACGGGGCAATTTATTGAGTGATCCATCCTGTCCCAGCTTCTGTCAGTCAGAGGTTTTTCTGACCTCATGACCAGCTCTTCAGCAGTCTGCTGCCTTTTACCTTGGTGCAGTAGGTATTTGCCCACCCTGTCCATAGAGCAGAGCTAGCCCTAGTTAGAATGTATGATGCAGCACCTAGATATTCACATGAATTTTCTGGAAAAGTCAAAGAACATAAATGACCCCAGAGCCAAAGCTCTGTCACAAGGAGCTGATATCTCTAACTCCCAGTGAAATAATTGAATGAGAGCTAAGGGCACCCACCACTTTGCAGGAAGTGCCCAGCACCTCACAGGGCCAGCCCCTTAGACAGCAGTCCTATCTGATCAGGCTGTGGGTTCAAGTCTGGTGAACTAAGCCAGGAGACTTTGCATTCATCAATAATAATAATAATAATAATAATAATAATAATAATAATAATAATAATATTCTTGGCATTTCTTCACCGTTTTCCACCTGAGAATCTCAGTGAGCTTCCACAGGTTAGTTTACACTCCCATCATCCCTTGGAGGTAAGGCAATATGGTAATACTCCCCTTTTAAATGGAGGGACTGGGTGACTTCTTCAAGGAAGCCTGGAAGCCAGGAAGCCTGCAGCAGAGCCTGATGTCTTGATGGCAAGCCTGTGCCTTGCATCCTCAGACTTCCCAGAAGACAAGAACATTGCAATGACATGTTACTACAGAAACGTCACGACATGGGGACGGCAGCTGGGAAAGAGCTTGTAAGCATGGAGCCCATCCTAGGGATATGTTGTTAGGAAGGGATGATATTGCTTCTGAGATACAGAAATGTTTTTGACTCCTGCTGGCTCTCCTGGGCCACCCTTGCTTCAAGGTTGGGGAGTGTCTGAATGTGGGGTCTTCTAAGGGGACATTATGCAACATGCTTTTCAGGATGATGATGTCTGTGCCATCAGGGCACTGGCTGAGGTCTGTGAGGGTTCTGGCTAGAGCATGACTGCAAACATGGACTTCATCTGGAATTGGCTTCCCATGGATGTAGGATTAGGGGGACCAGACACCCCAATATTAGGGGCTTTGTCTTAGATAGGCAACTATACACCTCCCCCAAAAGAGTGTCCCCAGTTTTTCACACTTGCTATCTGGTCACCCTCTGTAGGCTCAGCGAGTCTCATTTGTGCAGTAGATTTCTTGTGGCAGAATTATACATCAAGGGAGCGTTCAGGTCTAAAAAGTGACCTCATTGCACCAAGGTCCACTCCTGACATCCTTGCTGCAGTAGTAGCTGCACTTCATTATATTAAATGCACGAGCACAGCAGACAAAACACGGAGCTTGATTCTCACTGCTGCATCTTTACTGATGTCAGTGAAGTTCCATGTCATCTACACCCGTGTAAATGAAATCAGAATCAGGCCATTATGTGTTGTGGACTTGAATCGCTGTGCTGCAGTGTGAGGCCTGCTTGTATTATACTGCATCAGCGCCACCTTGTGACACTGGGTAAGGACTGACTCCTCTCCTACGTATGTGTAAATCCTTTTCTTTGGCGTGTGTGTACTGTTTAGCAATAGAAAGGCACTCTGGAACAAACAAGGAGTTCTATGGCTAACTTGTTAAAGAGCTTTCATCTTCAAAAGTGCCACAGAACTCGTTTGTTTTGCTGGAAATAGACTAACATGGCTACCCCTCTGGAACTTGGCACTCTGGGACGAAAATTATAAATTCTGTCAGCCCTCGAGCGCATTTTAAACCACAATATTTCCTTGAATGTTTTTTATTTGTACCCACGGTTGGGTGAAGACAATTGATTGGTATTAGAATAACAGCCAAAAGAGCTTTTGATCACAACGTAGGAATAAATTTAACCTGATTGGTATGATGGTACAATCAGACCTTTAGTATGCAAAAATTCACATCATTTTGGAAGGCAGTGTGGGCAAGTGGGTATAAGCATCAGCCTGGGAAATCAGGTCCTTTATTCTATTTCCAGATCTCCCACTGGCTTATGACAGGACTTTGGGCAACTCATGTAGCTTCTCTGTGCTTCAGTTTTCTTAACTTAAAAACAAAGGAAATTTATATCTCATTAGACTGACTTTCTTAGGAGACCTTCAAATTAAAAGGGGTAGCTGTCATTATTTATTTTATTTTAATAAGACCTTTATGGAGCCCTCTCCTCCCAGTGCAGCAAGCTACAACCTTTGCCTCTGGCAAATCCCTTTTCCAAACAAGATTTCCACAATAAAGCCCATCCACCATTCTATATTGTGCTATTGCCTAGTCAGAAATAGTGCAGCAAAAAAGGAGTCTCTCTCTCTATAAACAACACCTACACATACAGCTATAATTGCATTATGGATATCTATAAATGTGTTTATATATATTATAAAATTGTTTACATGTCTTAGCCTTTATTGTCTTAACATTGGCTATGTATTGAGAGTCAGGTGATCAAAGCTGCGTGCACTCAACATTTTTGCTCACTGCCTAATATGTGCCTGCAACAGCTGGAGGGCCTGTGTTAAGGTCATTTGCCTGCACTAGTGGTGAATTAGGTCCCCTTGAAGCCAACTGCATTCACGAATACCTGAACTGTGTATGCAGTCATGGTAGTTGCATGCCTAATATGTCTGAGACAACCTGACCCTCTATGTATATATGATAGCGGACCCTTTGTTTTGGAGGTGGAACAGGCAGATTGGAAAATGAAGCTAAATAACATCGCATAATTCTGTACAAAATGGTGCACAGTTTAATTTATTCATTATTCTTATTTGCATATATTAAGCTCCACTCACTGTGGCATTTGGGTGCACATGCTATCTTGGAAGATTTCACAGCTAATGGATCTCGCCTTGCAGATTTACGTTATAATATGGTTATAATGTATCATTCAGGTGGTAATTTGTAGATGCTGTGGGCAGAATAAGGCTTTAAGAGCCTAATTTTAGAGAGACTGAATGAACCAGATGTTCATGGAGTGGAAAGAGTCTTAGCCTAGTTATAAACATGGTACCATGTAGGCTGGACTTCGTATTTTCTAACTAGCCTGTTGATCACAGTAGAGAAATAAGAAACCTGGTATTGAATGCAGGGAACAGGCTAGAAACTAGAACAGGTACGGTTAGCACAAGAGGTTTGCATGTCTCCACCACTCATACTGAGGCTCCCAGACTCAGGTATTCAAGATGGCAGCATCGTTTCTTTTAAGAGCGAGATTTCACAGAAAGTGTGGTATGGACAATCTCTTCGGAAGTATCTGCTCTAGATCCCGGTCAGAGACAGGATTCTGGACTGGATGCCCTGTGGGATTGTTCCCATACAGGTATTTCCTGTGTTCCTGAGAGCACGTTTTATCTTGTCTATTTGAACGGCTGCATTTTACTGTACTCTGAGTGTTCCCAAACAGTTACGGCGGTGAAATGTCTCCACTGAGGAAGGTGGAGAGTTCAGTGTGTACTTCAGTGAGAGCCTTTTTCTCAGGAACACTTCCTCAAGCAAACAAATAATGAAATGGATTGTTCCAGGCTGAGATCAGGAAATTCCCTGCTCAGGCACACAAGTCCTTCATAGAAAGGCTTTTCAAATGCATAAACAGGACATAAGGCACTTGGACAGGGTCAGAGTTTGCTATTTTTGCTACTACAAACAGAAAGGCACATTTCTGTGCTATGGGCAGACCCTGATCTTGTTTGTGGTTCCAACAGAGAAGCCTAGATTTGGCAAGAGACAAGATCAATATTTATATATGTGTTTTGAGCCAATGCTTTGTGAAATGTGTGTAACATACATATGTAATGTTTACATACGTAAAATAAGGTGGGGACTACAATGTATGTTTTTCATTAGTATGGCTGAAGGGGATCACCAAACCTGCCCAACCTGAAGCTTTTTGCCCAAGCTGCAAGAGACTTTTTCTGGTTCCCAGCCCTGACTCAATATTCTAATGGTTTTTCAGCAGTTTCACTGTGAAAACAGAACTGAACAAAATTAGGGGGAATGGGGAGGTGGGTGAGGTTCTGTGGCCTGCACTGTGCAGGAGTTCAGACTAGATGACCATATTGATCCCTTCTGACCATAGAGTCTACAAGTCTATGATGAGTCCTTGGTGGGCCACCTGCAAAGATGATCCTACTTTAGTTGAGTAGCTCCTGTTAAAATAGTAAACATATGGGCAAAATTCTCAAACTTGGTTGGATAAAATTAGTCACCTATATTAAAATGTAGATATCCAAATTGATTACTTGATTTCCAGAGGTGCTGAATCCCATGGGTGCTCTGTAGCTCTAGAAATCAAGCCTTCTCTTCAATACTTAGAATAAATACTTCCCTATGGATTTAGGCGCCTAACTTTAAGCACCAAAATTTGAACATGCTGGCCACTATTTTCCTGGTTAAAATATATATGTGAGTTCGGTGCAGAGCCTCAGATCCACTGAAGTCAATAGATCCATGACAACTTACATCAGCAGAGTATTTATCTGCTAACGTTGTTGTTGGGTTAGTTGTGTTGTGTGGTTGTGGGTTTTCCCTCACCTCCCAAATGGCAAATAAAAATCAAAGTGAAAAGGAAGAGAGAATTTTCAAGTTCCCTTTGCACAAAGGTTGGTGACCATGAAACGGTTAATCTGGTTGTAGCTGTATTGGCGGATTGTGACAACATATGCTGTCCATTTTCATCTATGCTGGGGGCTTCAAAGATGCACCAAGGTTCAGGAGAAACTACATTCCAGAAAGGACCTGGTGAAAAAGATCAGAATGAATGATTTCCTGATAAAGTTCAATTGGATCAGAGGAGACTGCAAAATTCTGACTTCCACTGTCAGAGAGGTAGGAGTGATTCAGAATAACTGGCCAATCAAAGGCATCTCTGGCCCAAGCAGTTTTGTAACAAAAATCTTGAGCTCCCTTCACAGTGTTTCAAGCTGATTTGTGCCCTGTTGGCTCCGCTTATCATTCAGGAGTTAGGAGCCATAATTCACCATGCACACTACTCTGGTGGAGCAGCGGTGGAAGCTGTAAAGCAGAGGGAATTCAGGTGTTTCTAAGGATTCCCCTTGGCACTCTATCTAAACCACAGTTATGCCAGTCAACCACAGTTGGAGCTTCACCAGAGGAAAACTGTGAATTGTAATTTCCCTCATGTCCTGAAGGTCCCTTGTTGGATTGTCACTTCTGTGGAAAAAAATATAAAACTTTAGTTTCTAGTACTGAATTCTGGCACTTTTCACTCTCACTGCGTGAAATTCTGGTCCCCTTGAAGTCAATAGGAGCTTTGTCACTGACTTCAATGGGGCCAGGATTTTACCCACTAACTTTATTTTTAAAAGAAGAGAGCAGATCTATGAAACTACAAGCTCAACTTCAATAGCTTCAAATGTATCAGAAATGCTTCTGGGAGAGAGGATCTAGAAGTACAAAGAGAGTTAGAGCTTGATCAAAGGCATCCAACATGACCACATGCAAACGCAAGGTCAGGACTTACAAATTTGATAGACCTTTGAAAGGAAGTAAGTCAGAGTCAAAAGAAGATGTATGATGGGGACTTAAGTGACTTCCATAAAAGCCTTATTTCAGGACCTGCCACGGATCTAATCTAACAGGTCAACAAAACTGGTAGAAAGGTAGGAAGAAGCTAGCTATCTCCGTAGGGAAGGCACAGTGATCAGAAACAGAAGAAATGAAAAAGGGAAGAGGGAAATGAACTCATTCAGGGGGCAGAGAGGTAGCAAGTGATACAATGTTATATAGCAGTGACCTGGATCTGAAAAATCTCACTACAGAGCCCATAATTAGAATTATTATTATTAAAGAATTTTACATGTGTATATCACCTTTTATCTTGAAGGATTCCAAAGAGCGGGACTGCACACATCAAATGAATGGACAATTCTCTACTGAGTTTGTATGTGTAATCATCATTGTCCAGAGCAAATAGCTAATGCGAAGTATCAATGACCTGACTTGTGTATGCAGTGGCAGTAACCGTAAGCATAAATTAGCAGCATGGCATATGCCTTGAATGTTACTAAATTGAAAATCAGGCCCTGAGTATATAAAAGCACTTGTCACTAAAATGAGGTACGTTGAGGGTGGAATATGATTGCCAGCTATCCTATACAACAGTATCCTTCGGCACAGTTTCAGTAGAATATGGTGTCCTTCTCCACCTGTCCCAGATAACTGTTTAGGACAGGAGAAGAAGGACACCATACCCTCTTGAAACGACAAGCAGAATCTAAATATCCACGATGGCTGAACCAACTCCTGCGTGAACTGCCACAGGGTCTTTGTGGTCAAGCGTTTGGGACTGCGGGATCTCATCGAGAAGTTATTGCATCAGTAGCACAATACCTCACTGGGACATTGGTTCAGAAGGAAAAGTGCCACTGCCTAAAACATTCATTCCTTCTAATTACATGTCAGTCCAAGCCCTGCTTAGTTGAGGAGATCAAAGCCTACAGTGGCAAGATTGGTTTCTTGTGAAGTTTAAATATAAAATCAAGTTAGAACTATTTTTTCCTCTCAGGGATGTGATTCAGCATTTGCCTTTGTAGACTCCACATCCAGAAAGGAATCTTCCCCACCCACAATCCTTTTACATCAAGCCCAGGGACAATACAGCCCATGCTTAAAATAGAAGGGACGTGGTCTGAGGTGGGCACAGAACTATGCTGAGGAGTGCTTTTGAGAACTGTTTTACCAAAGCTGCTGCTCCCAGATTGTAACAGAACACTCCCCTCCCCACTGCCACCCACCCGCCTGCCCACTTCTTTTCAGACCTCTTTGAACACTGGGTACCACTTTCCCCTACCAAAGCAGTGTGTCACTAGGTCACTCATTTGCTCCTCTAACACTTTATTAATTCCACAGCAGCATGTATGTAACATTTCTGCACTACGCCTTTTTTCTGTCAGCGTGAACAGCCCCATAAATATGAGCCAGAATCAAGCATAGGTGCAAGGAACCAGCCTTTTCCTACCATCTAAGAAAGAAGTAGCACTTCCAAGTGCGCAGATGGAATGTAGGTGGGAACATATTAGAACCTGCAGCCTGTTCATGCAGCACAAAGCCCGGGCCTGATCCACAGACTTTCTGCAGCCAGAGTACAAATAAGTAGATGAGCAATGGAATGAAGAATTTCATCTCTATTTCCAGTCAAAGTCCTTTGAGCCATTCATCAGTATTGCTCCTTCTCTAGCTCTGCAAGTAGTTGCCTGTAATCCAGGGAGCCGAGTGTGTATTAATAGAGACAAGCTAAATGTTTGGCACTAAATGGGCATGCACATGTGCACGGAGAGGCTATGGGGCAGGGAGGACAAAGAGAGATATGTGCAGGAGCAGCTCAATCAGAGCCCTGAGATTGCTTGAATTCTGAGACTAGATTCTCCCAGGGGCAGGATACCAATAACTCCCACCGAAAACCATGGATTACTAATCTCCACACTGGGATAACTCAGATCCTAGAACACAGATAATCTCATACAGTGCATCAGGAGAGCCAAGGGCCTAGCACATGTGGGCTCAATTCCATGGTCCAATCAGCATAGGGATGTCCATCCATCCCAGGGGAAAATATCACACGCTACGTGGAAAATACAGTGATGTTCTGCTCTGGCCGAGCAGAGTGAGGTGCAGAAATGAGAGTGCATGGGCATTGCCTGCAATCAGAGAAGGGTGTGTGGCCTCATTGAAAAGGGATGGGGCCAGACTAAATTGGTCACATATCCTCATCCCTGCAAACACGCACCTCCCAAGCAGCTGTGACGCTCACATTTAGTGCATGCCGGGGCAGGAGGTAAGAATTCCAGTGAGGAGTCAACATGGGAAAGGGAGAGAGACCATCAGTTGGGCATCAGAGCTGCATGGTGATGAAGCCACAGCTCTACCAGAATTGCAGTCAAGGTCATGCTAGGAAGGCAGCATGGGGTTTGTCAATGAGAGAGAAAGAGCCCACATGAATGAGCTGTGTGAAGCACCACAGTTATCAGCAGGGCTAGGTTCTGGGGCTTGCTAGCCTATGGACACAGGTCTTTTCACTTGAACTAATGGGGTAGCTCTTTAGCTGTTGGAAAACAGTAGGCTGCTGAAGTCACTGGGCTCAGCAACTAGCAGGATGCATTACCTAACATAATAAGCCAGAGTATTATACATGACATAACATGGTTAGGGTGAATTCTGTGACAGTGGGGCATCAACTGGAATTCAAAGAGGAAGGAGCATAGGAGAGGGACATATGGTAACCTGTTGCAGTTAGCCACATTCAAGCACCAGAGAGCATAGAAGCAAAACATCCTGGGATTGAATTAAGAAGTTTGGCATACACCAGCCACCTTTATACTGTCTACTTTCTTGTGCTATCTGGGTAGTCTGGGCTTAAAAGTTAATCATGTTACATACCTGTGTATAAGCAAGCTGCTATGTTAACATTAGGGGGTTCCCAGTTTTCAATACTTCTTTTCTGCTATGGGAACATGTCCATTTTTAGGTAACTAATCTTAAGAAGCACTAACCAGTGTTTATCTGTGGTTTAATATATTTCCTCTCTCAGGTGCACCCAAAAATTATTTGTACTGGTTAGAATTTTTGTTAGGACATCATAGCAGCACAGTTTGTAATTAACATCCTCGATTGGATCTCCCACTACGACACAGCATTTTTTAAGATAAAAATACTGTCACATTATAAATAAAGTATAATAAATCATCCCACACACTTTTCTACAGCTATATTTGGCTTCCTCGTGTTTTTGCTATTTAGTTTTCAAGTGAGAAAAGCTATTTTAAAAAACGCAACAAAATGAACACCCTGTCTTTCTAACACAGTGATGAAGGTGGTATAAGAACAGAACAGAATAGAATAACCACTGTATCTTCTCTTACTCACATTGGTGTTATTCTTCCACCAACCTAGCATTGGTCCACACTGGGGGTTAGGTTGATATAGTTATGTTTCTCTGGGGCGGGGGTGTACATTTCACCCTGAGAGATATAGGTATACCAAAGAAAATTCCTAGACCAGGTCTTAACTGAGTTACTTTGGATTTATATCAGTGATATAAATCAGGCCCTGGTTCTCCATTTTTTCCTTCTGAAGTGTTTCTTTCTGTTCCTACATCAATAAAAATTTTAAATGTGGAACCCCAGTTCCTCAGATTTAAAGGGACCTGTTCAGATAGTTGAGCCTCAAAAATTACCTTTTGTGTGAGAAAAAAGTGGGGTTCTCCATCAATGGACATGGAGAGAAATGTTTTCATGAAATACAAATCAGCAAAAATATTTGGGTTAGATTGAAATCCTCACCAGTGAGTCCGGCAGCCAACGCACAAAACAGCACTATGCCCAGGTAAGAAAATGAGAAAATGCAACTGACTCCATAGAAAGATCTTGTCCATGCCAGCAAATTTAGAATTTCTAACTTGCTGTTAATACAGCTTCCTGGGTGTTAGTGATGGTGAACTCTGAAATTCAGATATGGCTCAGATGTTTTCGCTCAATTCCAGAAATCATCCCTAATTAGGAGAGAACCTTTCCTCCCTTCCACAAGCCATTTTTTTACCCCTTTTATCTGCTTGCTAATTTAATCCAGGTTCCTGAATTCAGGGGCCTGCTAGCCACATGCAATAGTTGCTTTCTGTGGAAAAACAAACATACACAGGTTCTAAGGAAAATGGAGACTTTGGAGCTGTCAATTATAAAGGATAAGGGCCATACTTTATCACACTGATTTGTTATTAATGTGGGAGAGGTTGTGTTTTATTTTTTAAAGCTGCCTTTTCTTTTGCATCCTTTCTTGGGATTCAAGAGTGTAGTGAGATGGATTCTGAAAAGGTATGGCAATATTGCACTTTCTTAGTTCTATGCCCCATTTCGTGCCAGCACAAATGGAAATATACAGAGCAGGGACCCATTGCCTGTAATACTGTGAACCTCTACCAGCTGGCTTTATGCATTGTGAGTTGGAGCTGAATGAGCTAGGAAAAATGTATTTGCCTGTCTTCTGTCTTTGTAAACACATGGCAATTTCCTTACATTTATTCATTGTGGGTATTTGACAACATAAGTGTGATTGGTAATGTAAGTCACATGCTATTGTTTCTGTTCCCTGATTGGATAAGCATAAAAAGCTCATGCTCCAGAAATAGTTCAACATAAAATATACTTCCCATAAGTCAAACTTGACAGAAGGAATGTTTGCAGGAAGCAAATGTACAGAAGGAGTAAATGCAGGAAAGTGAATTTAGGGAAACAAGGACATTTTTTGGTGACAGGTTGATTAAGATAAAAGTACTGAGCATCTGAAGTTCCTCAGTATTAGTAGACTAAGTCCCAGTGGAAATGAGTCAGTGGGTAGAATGCAGGTGAGGCAGCCAAACGTGTATGGTAAATGCAATTGATCATATGACTCAGTAATTTATCATGCGGCTATCATCTCCACATATGTGATGTGCACATGTAGAAATAAGAAGAGTCAGTTGTTGACTGTGATACTGCCTACTGCTGTTATGACTGTGACTGTAGTAAAATTTTAATCCATTGTAATAAGCTAGTGGAGTGTGCACGTTTGTGCACCAGTGCCCACTATTGGAGTACTGCTCAAACAGATGTCATCGACAGCAGTGTCAGTACCATAACTGTTCAGAGAGGGCTGTGTATCAACCACAGCACCAAGTGTGCAGAAGGAGCAGGCTCACTACATCACTTCTTCAGAGGATGCAGTGTGCCCTCACATTCAGAGATCACAATACGCTCACTCCTGCTTGTAACACCATGTAAATCAAAAGGAGACAACAGGTGCGAAACTTGTGTAGTGAGAACAGAATTGGGCCCAGTGGGCCAAATCTATATCTGATCAATAATGTTACAGCAGGGATGAACTTGGTTTAATATCTATCTATCTATCTATCTATCTATCTATCTATCTATCTATCTAT
>ML685771.1:19224019-19239205 GCA_007922175.1 Pelusios castaneus
TATCTATCTATCTATCTATCTATCTATCTATCTATCTATCTATCTATCTATGGGTGCATCTATACTTATAAATTAAGTCGACTTAAGCTTGCTTAAGTCGACTTAATTTACTCTGCGTCTACACTACACTTTCCTTAAGTCGACTTAGGGCTCTCCAGGACTCCCCCACTGCCCTCCCTGCCAAGGGCGGTGGCACAGGGAGAGCCTGGCATGCCCCCCCCACAGGGCAGGACAGAGCCCTGCCCACCCTGCTCCTATGCCCTGCCAGGGTCCCTGTCCCCCTTTGCCCCATTGTACCTAAGTACAATGGGGCAAAGGCTGAGCCCCCTGGCACTTGGCAAGGGGTGCCCCTCCTGCCACCATGGACCTGTCCAAGGTCCCCCTAGGCCCTACAAGTCGACCTAGGCGTCCAGTGTGGACGCTCTAGGTCGACTTTGTAGGGTCCCCCCAAAGTCGACTTAAAATTTAAGTGTGGACATGCTAAGTCAACCTAAAGTCACAAGTGTAGACATAGCCTATCTATCTGTCTGTCTGTCTGTCAGCATATAGAGCAGTGTAAACAAAAATCAGATGCCTGTAGAAAATTCTCAGGATGTTCCCGAGATCTGTAGGTAAGTTAGAACTTTTGAAAGCCCATCAAAGCTCACCATCATAAGAACACTGCCCACGTACTGCACCACTGTGTCAATATTTTCCATATTGGTAAAAAGCAGGACATTCCCTGTTCCATGCCTAAATGTAACAAGGTTTGCGACAGAAGCAATGGAAAAGACTTGCAATAAAAGACAACTTTGGATGGCCATATGACAATCCTAGTAATTCAAGTGAGAGAGGGTTATAAATGAAGGATGCATTGCTCATAATTGCTTTCTTTAGTAAGATATATTGAGTTGTAACATCTTTTTCATGCAGAAAAGTCAGGCATTTGTCCTTTCAGACAGCCATCCTGCTTTTGGCAATGGCCAAATGTCTTATGCTTTGGGGGAAGGTATGAAATACTGTATAATATATCTAGCTAAAAGGCCACACCCACTCACTATAGTGAGTAAAATATCTTAAACATTTGTCATTATTATCAAGCATAGCTTGATACAGCATGGGTGTGCCTAGGTTGGTAAATTGTCCCAAGCATTTTGCAACGCTAATGCCTCTAATAATATTATTCTTCATCATATTAGTCAATCCTCATCTAAAATCCAGTCCATGTTCTTGACTTGTCCTCCTGTGGCTGCAAATTAATCCCACTTTGCATGAAAAAGGAGTTTTCTTTAATTATTTCTACATTGCCCCTTAATATTGTGAGATGACATCTTCTTTGCATATGATGTGACAGGGTAAAAGAAAGAAGGGCCTCTCCCAACCAACCCCCCCCCCTCCCCCAAACCAAACATACAAAATCCACCTCTGCTGACTTTTCCCAAAAGGTTCCAGCAGAAATCACCCAGACTTTGTTTGTGGTGAGCAGCAAATGAACACAGAGTTGAATGACTGTTCTGGAATACAAAGCAACTCTGAAAATCACTGTGCTTGCTTTTGATTGTAATCAAGGCTGCAAATGTTTGTATGCTCTTCACTTTCACTGCTGTCATCATCAGTCCATCAGAGGCCTGTATATCTAGAAAACTAATATCTTTGGCTGTCTTCATATTATCCAATCTTTTAAAACTAGTATCCTCTATATAACCATTTTTAAATTGACTGAACTGAAGAGAAATCACACTGAATTTTGCAAACCTTATGTAAAATATAGTTTCATGATAACTCAGCAGCTTTTAAAAGAAAGAACATGTTGCACATATGAAAGATCACTGATTTATATTCCAAGATAATAAAAACCTATTGACAAGCTCCAGAGGGGTAACCATGTTAGTCTGTGTACAGCAAAACCAATGAAAGTCCTGTGGCACCTTAAAGACTAACACATTTCTTGGGGCATAAGCGTTCGTGGGCTGTAAGTCACTGACAAAGTGGGCTGCAGCCCACGAAAGCTTATGTCCCAAGAAATTTGTTAGTCTTTAAGGTACCACAGGACTCTCGTAAAACCTATTGAGTTATCTAGTCTATTCCCCTGGCTGATACAATACAACTTGATCAAGATGTCCCCAGGAGACCATTTATTTGTGGGGCAAAGGAAAAAAAGGGAAAACTGTATCTATTCAGCCTCTGGTGAGGGGCTATGCCATCTAATGGTTAAAGCAGGAATCTGGGAGTGATGCCTTCTGGACTTCATATTGAATTCTGTCATGGTAAGTCACCTAAGGGCAATTAGGTCGACTTAACAAAGACTAAGTCCACGTCCATGGAAACCACTTTGTTAAGTCGACTTAATAAGGTCAATTTTATGTCGACTTAAAGTCAACCTAACAAAGTTGACCTAACTTTTTCTAGTGTAGACATAGCCTTTGTACCTCAGTTACCCAGCTCTAACCAGGGAATAACACGACATCCCCAACACAGAAAGGGATTGTGGAGATAAATTAAAGATTGTGAGGTGCTCCGACACTCTGGTAATGGGGCCATACATATGAAGTGAATTGTTGGGCTGGTGGGAAGAAGGGATCTTGAAGTAATGGGTAGAATATCCTTTTTCTGCCCAAATGTGCCCCATGTTGGTTTTTCTCTCTAAGAAGCCCTGCCTGTACATCAGCAGAATGAAAATAAAATAGATCCAGATCCAGATCCATTGTTGTGTTGGTTCTGTAGTTTGACAATTGTCCTCTAGTTTCTTTGGGGAGGTGGTGGTTGGAAAGGGGAGAGCTAGGGGGATATGTGGCTATAATTTGTCCTGTCCGTGTGTTGTTTGTTTCTAGGAGAATGAAGTGAGTTTACCTACAACACTTTAGCTTCATTTGATTGTTTTTGTTTGTTTATTTGTTTCTTCATTAGTATTTTTTCTTTTCATTTAGTTTCTTCTCCTTCTCCTTTTGGTGGCTTTGTTCCCCCTTTTACTTCATATGAAATTAGCAGTCCCAGAACAGTAACATTGACCCTTAAGTGCTAGCAGAAAAATTGGCACGCTTGGCTGGAAGTACACAAATACCCACTGAGATTTTAATTTTTTTTCTGGACAGAAGACAGTGGGGGATTTGTCTAAATCCTGGAACAAAACTATATTTCCCTGAGCATCTCATGTGCTACAGAATGTGGGAGCTATTTAACTCTTTATATGAGTTGCTTTCGGGCATGGGTTTCAGGATTTGAATAAAACAAACTCACCTACAAAATAATTATCCTAAACTTCACTGTTGTATCTTATTTAAAGTATCTTCTTGCATCTCCCATTAGTATTTATCTTGCAACTTGGATTCAGGAAGAATATATGAATAGAAAGCAGTGGGGTTTTTTTGTGAGAGATTACCATTAAAATATTGTTATACATGATTACGTTTGTGATATATATGTATTACATACTATATTATATTATGGTTGTTAAGTTATAGCATCACTGCAAAGAGCTATAACGGCAGGTATTGTCACCTATAATCAATAGGATTCTGTGGGAGGAAGTATAACTTTGGTCTTATGAAAGGGGCTGATCATTCATGCAGTTTGACTCTTAGTCTTGCTTGGAGCAGAAAGGTCTGTGGATCTCTGCAGGATAAAGACATACAAGTGGTCTATATTCATCACAGGTTTGGGCCACTAGATTTTAGGCATCTCAAGGCAGGGACCAAGTTGTCGTCTGTGTCTTGTATGGCTACAAACACCCTATCCATGTTGAAATATAATAACAGAAAAGCAATAATAATAATACTGCTCCTGTGTATTAATAGCAACAAAGTAAGAGACCTGATCTCTGCGAGTACCTCCTCCAACTCTTCCAAATATTATTAAGCGTTAAGTGTTTATACAAAATAAGCAAAGGACAGCTTCAAACAGAGACATCTGATTTCAGTTTACCTAGGTTTTCATTCTGCTACTTTTAAAGTGAAGGGGAAAACTTCCGTTGCCATCAGTGGGAGTAGGATGGGGTCCACACACTGTTGAATAATAAACACACAATAATAGTAATCTCCAGTCTTTCTGTATGCCCTGCTAGAGATGCTGCCTGTGAACACTCCACATCATAGTTCAAGACCATGATCTAGTACCATGCAAAGAACATGGACACACAGCAGCCCAACCAGCCGGGCATAGGATGAGCTTTGCAGGCCCAGGACAGCATAGACAGGGAAGATATGAAGGGAGGGGATGATGGAGAGCTGGCATTTTCACTGGTGGCTGCCCCCCAGAGTGCTGGTTTAGAGGGAGGGACAGCGCCACAGTGAAGGTAAAGTCTAGTGACTGTGAACTGCTCAGGTGGTTTCTATCTACATTTGGAGCCAATTATTTTGTCCAGCAGGTTTTGCCTTCTTCCCATCACCTACCTCTGCCCAGATGCAGAAGTTCAGACAGGCACCGCCTGTGGGGAAGGGCACTCAGGGCTTCTGGAGGGGAGGGAGGCAGACAATAAATGAAGGAGCCTAATGCCCGAGGAGAGAGAAGAGGCGGCCCTGCAAACCTTTCCCTACCCCCCCCCCCTTTGAGCACCAGCTACAGTGCTAGAGCGGAACCTCCCAAGTAGCGTTTGCCTGTCTGTCTGTCTGTCCCTCCCCCAGCATCTTAGTGCTTAGCCAAAGGACACTAATCCGCACTGCACAGAGGGGGAGGACACACGTGTGTGCGGCCCACAGGGATGCACAGGAGCCAGAGGTGGGGGAGGGGGCGCCGAGGGAGAGGAACAGGGGCGGCGGGGCGGCAGAGGCGCGCGCTGGACCAGGAGCCCCCCGCCTGGCACGTGCGGCTGCCCCCAGCCGAGGGGGGCGCGGGACGGGGCGCATGCGCCGTGGGAGCACTGCGGAGTGCCAGGCTGGGCGAAGCTCCGGGCACACACACGCGCAGAGGCAGTCGCCGTCTCCGCATCCCCGGCACCCGCCAGCATGCCCGCCCCGGCCCGCCGCCCCAGCTCGGCGCCCGCCCGGCTCTGAAAGCAGCGCCCAAAGCAGCAGCCCGGAGGTACGGCTGGCGGGGGGTTTCCCGGGGGTCTGCACGCGGCGCTCCCGGTGGGGGCCGGTTGGGGGGGGGCGCCCGTCCCATTGCACGGGGGCGACGGAAGGATCGGTCCAGCCATTGCTGGGGGAACGGGGGCAAAGCCCCCCGCTAGGGGCTCGGGAAGGGGCGGGGGACGGCTGGATCCGCCCGGCTGGGCTGCAGCTAGGGAAGCTATGCGGGGATGACTGCCGCCCGCCTTTCCCGGGCATCGCTCCAGCCCCACACGCGAGGAGGAGAGTCAGCAACAGCTGGTACCCCCCCCCCCCCCGAGCCTGGACTTTATGGCTGCGAGGCTGGCGCTGGAGGAGGGGGCTGGGATCTGGGATAACCAGAATCCGAGGGTGTGGGCGGATCTGGGGTGGGCGTTGGTTCAGGGTGGATTTGGGCTCCTGGCTGCGGCCAGAGCTGTGGGGTCAGGGCTCTGACCGTCCAGGGGCAGATCAGCATCTATGTCGCGCTCTCTTGCTAATCCGCCAAGGCAGCAGCAGGCGCTGGACGCTTGCAGGTGAAGCTGACCTGCTGAGGGGCCGCCGAGCCCCCAGTGCCCATCCCATTGGCTACCCTAGTGACTTCACAGTTGTAGATGCTCCCGCCTCCCCCACTCTTCAATCCCTTGGGGATTTGGAAATTGATCCCGAGAGACTGGAAGACTCGATTGGACGGTGGCTGGGGATGAAGGCTGGGAAAAGCCCAGCTAAGCAAGAAGAAACAACGTTAGAACAGCTGTCCACTCAGCAGGAGGTCCTGACCTGCAAGCAAAGCGTATTTGCTGGCACGTGTCAGCCAGTCTTGAGGCCATAGGTCGAGGCAGGTGTGCGCCAGGGTTTTCAATTTTTAATTTCCTTGCAGTGAGATTTTTACTAGTGCCTGGCAGATGGGTTTGTGGGTTGTTTTCATCAGGCCTTTCATTAGCAGTTCCACTGTTCCACTGCACCTGCTGTGTCAGTGATTATATTGTGTGTAATAACATGTCTGTCCTGAGAGATTATGGGGATAGTGTGGGCAGGGGGTAGTGTTGTTGGTCAGATTTGAAATTGCCGGCTGCTTGCTTGGGACAGGGGCATGTTAGGAGGATTTTTATCATTTCCACCTGGCAACTGCCCAGATGTAATCAGGTAAAATGTACAAGCACATGTTAACTCTTGGGATCCCTACTTTCCAGCAGGAATCTCATTCCACTGATCTGTCTATTCTGTACATTTCAAATATGCCTGTCACGGAGGTGTGGGAGTATCAGTTACAAGTGTAAATCATCGTATCCATTACTCACAGAATTCAGCCACTCTTATTTGTAAGAAGTTTTCATTTTTAAAATCTCAGGAGAGTCTCTGTCCCCTTGTCATTGTTTTAGTGTGCTAAAAATGCTACTGGTTTACATAGTTCAAAACATTATAGATGCTGCTTTATTTGTTATTTTATCTACAAGAGCTTTACACCAGGTGATCAGATACAGTAGTAATAGGTATAGAATAAAGAACCTAGATAAATACATAGAACAGCACTGGTAGAATGAATTTTGTAAGCCAGAACTTCAAAATGTCTAGTGTATTTGTTAATTTTTGGCATAGAGTACTCATGTTTCATATACTTTGTATGAGGAATTGCTAGCCTAATTCAAACATGACATCATTACAAGATCTGTCTCTCTCCTTATGTTACTTCCATCAGTATGGTGTCCCCTAAACAACAAAAATAGCATGGTCAGGAACCTAAGAATTGTTTGCCCAAGACAGCGCTAGTCCATCAGCACTGTACATTACAGATGAAAAGTTAAACTTGTACAGTGCATTAACACTGTCTGAAATGACGCACAGGATCAAGAGAGTAAATGGATCCAGTTGATATGGCCCCTAGGGTTTACACAGTGCCATCCTTAGCTGCTGTCTTCTTTAAGAAGGAGGTGGAGCCTGAATAGCAATCATGGAATGGCTGCCGAATGAAAATGAAACACCTTTTTCTTGGAGCTGTTGTTTACATAGGCTGCAGCTCTGAACTGAAGATGGTGGTAGCCAAGATGATGGAGTCATGTGGAACCTGAGATCTTGGCATGCTGAAAAAGTGGCCCTCTAGTGGGCAATGTTTGGATGCCCCTGGGGTGCTGTTCATCAATAACCATGCACTATATTTCCCGATAAAGCTTTGGGCCCAATCCTACAGGGTATTGAGTGCCCTCCATTCCTGAAGTCAGTGGGAGTAGGGTTGCTCAGTTATTTGACCCTGAGAGACTGATGATGTTTTCTCTGGAAACCTTATGTCCCATTGCACAAACCATACAGATGTTAAGAAATATTTGAATGAAAGAATATGAAAGGAGAGATGCCTCATTGTAGTGCTGTTAGAGCCAGTGGAAAAGCTTAAAGGAGGAATTAAAATAGCTACCAGTTATTACTGGAACAAATGCCGTTATTATTCAGCCAAAATAGACTTCGAGATGTGGCTGCTGCTGCTGGATTTCTCCAGCACCAGATATGTACCTGTTGTTCTGCAGATTAAAGAAGAAAATAGATCACTACTCCTGGGAGCTAACAATCAAAATTAAACATAGGTCAGGTAAAGGCTGGAGAGATGGTTATACTGAAAGATCATAAGATTTGCCTTGTTGGTTCCATGCTGTATTATGTCAAAAAGTCAGGCTATTATGTTTATATTTAAAGAGGGAAAAAAGATAGTTGAGAGGACTGATCTGGAAGGGAAACTAAGAAGGAGTGAATCCAGAAGGATCTGAAGGAGGAGAATAGGGTTAGATGGTTCAGAGAATCAGGGAAGAGATTGTATTTCTGCAGGTGATAAGGGAAAAACAAAACAAAAACAAAACAGGGACAGGAGAAATTCAGGGAAGCATGTAGGCTAGCAGTGGTTGATGGGAGGCAAAAATGTATAAAGGGATAAAGCTGTGTTTTCCAAGCAGTTTACGTGCTGTAATCACTGCATATCCTGCCATTGATAGTTGTCTTATTATTTCCTTGTTCTGGTGTTTGTTTCGTCCATATGTTGTCTCTCATTTTATACTGAGATTGTAAACATTTTGGGGTAAGCGACCATCGTTTTGAAACATATTTGTACAGCACCTAGCACCATGGAACTGAAGGTTCAGGTGCTACTAAAGTATAAATGATGATGATCTGTAGATGAGGTATTTTAATAACACTGAATAGTAAACATTAGATATTTCTAAGTAGTGAAAAATTTTAATAAAAAATACCACAAAACCAAAATGCACAGGGCAAATGGTTAAGTGAAAATTTGATTATGTGTTAGACTGTGATAACTTTCATCTGTAAAGTATTTACTTTTGTTATTTATCATTTAAAATAAATGCATCAATAAAACTGTGCAGTAATGGGAATATTTGTAGGCGTGATTTATTACATTGAATTTTACAGGTAATTTTTTTTTTTTTTTTTGGACAAAATCTACCCTCAGTTATTATTGAAGTTAAAGGTGGTGTTGATTTTGTTTAACAAATGAATTTAATATCGGCAGAAGATGCTAGACTGCCTGAACTGAGACAAGAAGAGAAAGCAGTGTAAGCCTCTTTCACATGGGTCCTCTAAGGTGCCTCATCCAGGCCCTGAAAGCGCTTTAAGGTTTGATGTTTATAGCTCAATCTTCCTGGCTCATTCAGTTCTTGGCTGCTGTGCCAGCAAACATTTCAGCCATGTAGATGTCTGGGAATGGGACTGATGTGTCAACTTCTCTCACATACCACCAAGAAGCCATTAAAGAGTAAGGCTGATCTGGTTATCCTTTCAATCAATGACCTAGAAGTGAAAGGCTCAGCCTCTGCCTCCTGTTCATATTCACTTTTGCCTCCTAGCCCTTCTTCCTTTCCCATTTGCCTGATGAATGTTGACATTTATGTACAGCATTGGTACCAGTATTACATGGCAATGTCTCTAATGCAGCATATTGTCTGACATGTCCATGAAATGTACTAATTTTATTGAGGTTCTTATAGCTCAGCTTGGGTTTCTCAAAACTGAAACTAACAAAACTGAAAATAACTATGTATGGCAATCTTTCAGAATTGAGCATGTGGACTATATCCTCAGCCTGTGTCAGTGAGTGGAGCCCTGACAATTTACATTAGTTGAGGGTCCGCCTGTCTGTCTTATTGTAAATAATGGTGACCTTTGAAGTACAGCAGCAGTTCAGACGTGTAGTGTAGTCTTTTATCGTTCCTTTTATGGTATACATTTTAAATGGCAATATGAAATTTTTTCCACATTGATGGCATTTGTGGGCTACATTATCATTCATATCAATCACTTAATAAACAACCATCACAACTCTGTTGCACAAATCAGACCCAAATGTTTGCCCTATGTAAATTGCCCGCCGTTATGTCCACCATTATACTTGCATGTCACAAAAAGCTACACCACAATTTTACTTCAACTGGCATTCACAATGGAGAGGCCAAGAATTGAGTGCCTTCCGACTCCTAAGTATTTATATA
This sequence comes from Pelusios castaneus, assembly GCA_007922175.1. NCBI lineage: Eukaryota > Metazoa > Chordata > Testudines > Pelomedusidae > Pelusios > Pelusios castaneus. The sequence continues at coordinate 19,233,510 of ML685771.1, forward strand.
ACCCTCATTAAACTGAGAACATCACAATCCTACTTTACCTGAGAACCAGGAATGGAGTAAGCTTCTCTGAGTGCTGTTACTTGCACTGCAGTCATGCCTAGAGGCTCCAGGCCCTATGTGCTAGAGACTTATGACACTATGAAGTCAGGAAGTCCTGTTATTCCCATTGTACAGATGGGGCACTATGTAACTCACCCAAAGTTAAACAAGAACCCCACAGAAGAGCTGGGTCTTAAGGCTAGCATTCTAGCCATTGATCAGTCCTTTGTCTCCAGAAGTGCTCTGTTAGATCAGACTTGAGGCTCTTCATGAGCACTAGAGAAACAAAAGAACATTTTGAGGTGACAAGTAAAATGCACTTTACTCTCAACAATACTGAGCTAAGAAAGTGACATCTTAATGAATACATTAGTATATTTGTCCTTCACATAAGTGGAGATGTTTTATTATGCAAGCCATATTTAATGTGTAGCCAAATGATGAGTTTGGAGATAAGCCACCCATGGGATTTTCTCTTTGAACTTGATCATTAGCAAGTTGGGAAACAGACGTAAAATAACTTGCATATGGATGGTGATCAAAAGCAGTAAAAATAGAGTTTACTGAATGTTCAGTCTGGTGGTCTATATTCAGTCCCATTGATCAAGTAGATGTGTCCTCATCTCCAAAATCATCACAATTGATTTTAACTGGCTGGCAGCCTTGTGCAGTCTCAGCAAAGAATAAAACACAAGGAAGGCCATTGGGTGAGACACTGGATTCATCTGATCCTTCCAAGTTAGGCTTGGGACTCATTGCCAAGACATATGGGGAAAGCCTGGGCTGCTCATGCCTGTCCTATAGGTGGTCTGCAGTCTGTAGACAAGCAGGGGCCTTCTGTTTTTGAGTCTGTCAGTACAGCACCTTTCATCAGGCTTAAGGCTTAGGGAAACTTTAAATCATGAATCTGCATTTAAAAATAAAACTCCCATGGGCACATTATGGATTGGATGAAGAAGAAAATGTATGTTGGGTTCCTAATGGAACTAATTTAATGAGCTAAGCCCTGTCACAGATAGTAGCTGGCTAAACAACTCTTCTGTATTGCTGCCATTTTTAATTTGTTTCCCTATTATCTGCCCGGCAGTCTCCTCTTCAGCTCTGTGCAGTTCAGTTAAGGATCTCAAGAAAGGCTGGAGAAACTAATGGAGGTTTCCAATAATAATACTGCTGGGTCAATTTGGGATGGAAAACCCAGCAGCATGGTGGCATTTCTGCATATTGCTATCACTACATCATAAAGGAAATGGAGGGCAGTCAGAAATAAATTAAAATATATTTGTTTTAAGCAATGCAAAGATTGAGGCAGTTTGGGTACAGATATTTTAGGTAGTAACTCATCTCCTTAGTTCAGATCTCTCACATAGCTGGGTCTAGCCCTTTGTAACTCCTTTTACAATTGGAGTAGTTTCCCAGCTACTCTTCCTATGATTTGACAACTTAGAATATTTCACTTACTCAAGGGATCCGTTCTGTCTTCACCCCCTAGCATGTAACCTTCTCCCAGATTCTCTTGTGAACACTGTTGAGGCAGATTCCATTCAGGCTTCCAGGAGCTAGTTTTATTACCATCTCCCTCTCCTACCCTTTCACTGACTCTGCAGCCTGGCTTTTTACATCTATAAATATTTAAAGACTGTCTTGTGGTTTCACTTTTGTTTACAACTTGAGAGCCCAATCCTCCGATTTTTCCTTACCCCACTACTCCCCATGACTGCAGTGGGACTGCACATGTGCATGTGCATGAGGCTTGCTTGTGCGAGTAAGGCTTGGGGGGAATCCAGCCCCGAGTCTCCTCTTTTGACTTTTATTTGTAAATCCTTTTGTCTTTTTCCCAGGATGATAGCTATTCAATACACTGCTTTCACTTCTTAACTACTGTGGTTGCTGGCATTAGCCCAGTTGTCTGGGTTTTTTTAGCTGTACTTTAACACTCTCTTTCCTGGCAATACTCTGATGGTCTAGTTCGAGGCGGCTTATTTAATATGCTGATAGAGCTCTCATGTTCTGGGTTTAGCAGTACTCTGATATTCTGGTAGCATGTCTGTTCCGTTACGTGGCTAGTTGTCCTGGGTAGTTGCAATAAGTAGGGTTAGGTAAACCATTTGAAATAAAATGAGAACTGACCCCAGTCCATTAGGCAAAACGAATTAAATCCTGTTCTCCCAATTTTTGCACCCCCATTATGGGTGAACCAGCTTTTGGGCACCTATATTAACTTCTGAACCTTTTGAAGTCCCCCCATCCCAGGATGAGGCACGGTGAGATCACTGTATGGTTAGCAGATTGCTCCCAAAATGGAGCGTCTTCAGTTATGCTCTATATATTTCCTTATCCTGAGTTATGGACCTTGTTTAGTGCAGATACTGAATTAGAAAGAACACTTGTACCAGGTCCACATTTCTCCCGACCATGTGACCTCCTCTTTTTAATGCAATGTCATTGGAAACTCAGGCGTGGTCTACATCACTGGCAAAGTCTGGCAGCAGCTGACGGGAGTTACACAAGCTACACAGAGGAGCTTGTTTAACTCCCTTTGTCGCGCTCTCGTCACTGTTCGGTGTTGATGGGAAACGTGTTCCTGTCAGTGCAGCACTACACCACTTGAGGGGATGGTTTTAATAAATTGATTTCTAGATCCATGAATCATATCTTTACTGACCGCTCAGTTGATCCAGAAAAATTGATTGGATGGCAGTGAATTTGCCACTGTCTGTGTAGACATACCCCTAGAATCAAATCCCAGTTGAGTGCTGTGCTCATTCCCATTTCTCAGCATTGCAAATCCATTATTCAGGATAGAGGCATGAATTGTACCTGGCTGCCTTCCCTTAGAGGGGCACATTGCTGGAACAGTAGGAAGTGCTGTTGGTCAATACAAGGGGCATTGACCAAGCTGATTAGGAAACTATTTTATTTGTCTCTATTAAAGTATGAGTCAAGTTGTGTGTTCCTCACTTCACTGAGCACTCAGTAGGATGGTAGATTTTTTCCTTACCACTTTTCAGTGATACTGGTGTGTTTCTAAATCCTTTTGCAAACCTCTCTGCTTAAGCCTGCTCTTCATCAGTCCTCCTCTTTCAAGGATTGCCAAGCCATCCATGATAAATAAGGCTCAGCCTTTGTGATTAGACCACCCGGGCTCATGAGCTACATTTATCCATCGATGTTAGCATCCAGGCTCCATGCTATGCCAGAATGATTTCTCTTGCCTCACATATTTACAATATTGTCACCAACCTTCTGTTCTCTTCCACTGGAGAGTTCGCTAGGATTTCATCCGTCTCCTCCAGCAGGATGTGGAGAGAGATTTCTTGTTAACTGTCTGAAACCGTGACAATAGATTTGAGGCCCCTGCATCCTGCACAAAAAGGATCGTCTATATGGGACGGGGATTAAAGTGTCCAACCTGCTGGCTCCAGTGATAACACACAACCCCCAGGGATCACAGTTCCAAGTATATAATGCCTGGAGTGATTTGGTTTTTGATCCTGGTATAGCACTCTGGAACCAATAGTTTTCACAGGCTGCATCTCAGAATTGTAGGCCATTCTAGGTCTGCTGGCCAGATGCTGGCTATCCCTGCTCTGCCTGAACAGACGATGAAGCAGTTTTACTGAAGACAGCTGTGGCAGTCGATAGCAGGAGCACAGGTTGAGTAGGTAGGAGTGTCAAAAAGTAACACAAGAGGCTATATTCTCAGCTGGTGTAAACTGGCACAGCTCAAGGGAAATCAGTGATTTATATCAGCTGAAAACCTGGCCTCAGGATGTATAACATACAGTTAAGTGGAAATGAGCTAATCATGACAGACTATATCTTGGATTAAGGGCCACATATAGGGAATGTGATCTGAAGCAAAGGTTATTTAACTGCCCATGAAGCACCAAAGGATCTCTTCAGGGCATTCAATCACAGGTGACTAAGGCACTATTTGATCAGAGCTCTGATTTTGGGATACTTAATACATAGGTGCTCAAATCAAGATGTCTCGGACCTAATGTTAAGAAGTGCTGAACTCTCAACTCCAGTGGCAGCTTTGAGAGCCAGGCATCTCTGGAAAAAAGAGGGCTCCAAACATCTATTTGGGCACCCAAAAATCAGAGGCCACTATTGAAAGTTCAGGCTAAATGACATTTAGGCCATTTGATGTTCATGGCCAAGTTTCCAAAGGAAACATGGACTGAGCTGGAATGTCTGGTGGCATCAGCAGGTGCCGATTTAATCCAATGCAAGTAATTGACCAGTTTTATGGAGACAAAATGGAAGTTTCAGAATCCCTAGTCTCCCTCCCTCTGCTCTGAACCTTACAGCCTAACTTATTCTGAGCCCAATGTCTGGCCCACTGCTCCTTTCCAGACCCCTTGTCACAGACCCCTCAGCCCAGCCCCCCAGCACAAACCCCAGTGATTGTTTTTGGGGAATAGCTCAAGTAGCACCCCCAGTGTCCATTGCTTTCTATGTCTTTAATCCACTTTCAGGGCAATCCTGCCCTCTGCTTGGGCCCCAATCTAGTATCCCCCCTTCCAGGGAAGGTTCTAGTCCCAGCATGTTTTCCTGGGCCACTTACCCACAGCCCCCATACCTTCTTCCTCTGGCTCCTCCTGAGCCCCAGCAGTCTAGGTCTTTATTCTCCTTCTCAGGGCTCTCTGTAAGCCTTTTTCACAAAATCCCAGGCCCACTTCTCTCAAGAGCTCTGCTACCCCAAGTGCTGATACCACAGCTCCCAAACATCCAACTCCTTATCCCCTTGGCATCCCAGGGAGACTGCCTCTGGTCTGGCTCTGCAACCTGCTTTTCTACCTGTTTCTGGGCCCTGATTGGTCCAGCAGCCCCTCAGCCTGATTGGCTGCTATCCCTGGGCCCTTTTTAACCCTCTCCAAGCCAGTGCAGGGCAGCTGCCCCATCACAGCCCTATATGTCACCCTATAATTCTTTTCTGTCGTGGGATTTTACATCCTTTAAGTATTCGTAGCTTTTTTCATGTACTCTCTCCCTTCTTTGGTCACTTCATAGTTAGCTGAGATATATCTTGATCCTTTGTTCAGCATGATCAGTCAAACTGACCTGATCACTTTTGTTGCTCTTCTTTGCGCTTCTTTCAGTTTGTCAGTCAATATCTTTCTGGGATGAGGAGCCTGGAAATGAATGCATATTGTAAGTTCATTTGCACCAGAGAAAGGGTGATCTGATTAGCCTTATCTTAGTGTGTGCAACTTCTATACGGTTGAGTTGTCACTGGGCTGTGGTCAATGTACCTTTGACCTTGCATGGTAATATGAAAGGAGAACTTGCCAAACCACCTCTTAAAACATAAAGTCTGAAAACAGTTTGGTCCCTGTTTGGGCTGTTGTGGATGGTTTTTTGTTTTGGTTTTTTTGATGTTCACTCATCTGCCCTTCTTGGCTGCAGCCAGGATCTGAAGGAGAAGTGTAGAAATACAGAGGGAATGGCCTCCCTCGAGGTGCCTGTGTCCTGATTTTGACAAGAAAGCCTTCCCTTTCAAGATTTTCCCTGCCCAGTTTTTCAGACCTTATTGCTCTGAATAAGCTTTGGGTGAGGATTTAAGCTTGTGAGTAGTTACCACCAGGACCCAGGTGGTTTTACAGCTGTGTGTGTGTGTGTGTGTGTGTGTGTGTGTGTGTGTGTGTGTGTGT
>ML685771.1:19239215-19319590 GCA_007922175.1 Pelusios castaneus
TGTGTGTGTGTGTGTGTGTGTGTGTGTGTGTGTGTGTGTGTGTGTGTGTGAGTCAGATTCACAGTGTCAATGCTGGTGTAACCCAAGTGCAGAATGGTGGGGGAAGGGTGATGTTTATCAGGAGAGGAGGCTGTGGCGATGGAAAAAGGGTGGCAAGGGGAGTCAGTGCAGTCTGAAGAGTGAGTGGTGCTGGATGGAAAAGGAGCATGGCCAACTTGGCCGAGAGACATACTGAAATAGCACATCATTTCAGTGTTAACTGATTCTCCCAGAGATGTGCTGGTGCAGGTGATGTGTGTGTGTGTGTGTGTGTGTGTTTGTGTGTGTAATTGACACCTTCCCACCCAGCAGCAGTGGTTCTAGCCTAGGAAACAAGTGATTTGTCACAAGCACCGTGTGCTGCGGTGGAGTTTGGGCAGCAGTTATGACCCCTTAAGGCTTAGAGCACTCCAAACCAAAATCCCTTGTAGGACTTTAGCTTTGCTCTGTCAAAAGTGACTGAATCCCCCCTGGGCAGTGGAAGATGGGAGGAAAGCAGATGCAGCTGGACTATGAATGGATGACACTATCCTCATGAGTCACGTGTGGTTTCATTTATAGGTCTGCCATGGCAGCAGGGACAGCAGCCTCTGCTCTATGACATTGCTGCATGCATTCATCTCCATTTCCACAGTCCTTCCCTGCAGGGTTTAGAGAAATTAGGTGTAGACGTTCCAGCAATCTAAACACATTACATGCCAGTCTCATGCTACCTTTTCTGTATGCCCAATGACCTGAGAAGGGACATTGTATGGGAGGGTTTCTGAGTTACTACAGAGAACTATTTCTGGGTGTCTGGCAGATGAGTCTTGCCCACATGCTCAGGGTTTAACTGATTACCATATCTGGGGTTGGGAAGGAATTTTTCCTCAGGGCAGATTGGCATAGGCTCTGGGGGTTTTTCACCTTCCTCTGCAGCCTGGGGCATGGTTCACTTGCCGGTGGATTCTCTGTATCAGAAGTCTTTAAATCATTATTTGAGGAGTTCAGTAACTCAATCTTAGGTTAGGGGTCTATTACAGGAGTGATTGGGTAAAGTTCTATCGCCTGCATTGTGCAGGAGGTCAGACTAGATGATTACAATGGTCCCTTCTGACTTCATAGTCAATGAGTCTAATTCCCTGATCCTTCCTTGAGCAATAGCTTCTTCTCAGGAGACTGTGCAGTGTGAAGACCATAGCTTGTTTTTTCTTTATTTCTCTTATTCTGAATCCTTCTATGATGGTGCTCTTCACTCTGGCTGTGTGGAATTGGACATGACTCTCTTTAGAGTTCATCTGTGTTGCTCAAAACACTGGCTGGTTGATAATGGTGGGAGGGGTCATTCAAGGGACTCTCTCTTCTGTACCCTTACTTTGATTCTGAGTGCACAGTCTTTGCAGACTCCCAGGCCTGGATACATAATGAGCAGCTCGTGTATTTTTGCAGCCCAGGAAAATGCTCAGGTTTATTTTACCCTGGAGAGATATTTGAAAATGTGTCTGAAATCTAGTGCACTCTCTGATGGAAGAGCCAAGCACTCTGTTAGATTTCGCAAGTGCAGTGAATTGGACTGAGCAAACCAATGCATCGCCCGGAACAGAAACAGCTTGGGGAGGTCAGTGCAAGTGACACAGTTGAGATGCCAAAGATGTTTGACGGATGCATTATGGAAGCTGAAATGTGCTACCCGAGGAAGCAGGGATGTGCTGCTTAGAAGCAGACGGTTTCCAGTAAACATCAAGAACGATGCCTCTCATCTTGTCGTGACAGCTCTGTGTGGGTCATCAAGACTATCTGCTACTGCTAAAAACATTTTCCAGTACGGGAAGTTTTCAGAGTTATTGATCTGTTCATCAGAGCAGAGGGAACAATGGGGGCTGTGTGTGTATGTGTGAAATGCATCATTGCATCTACAGTTCTAATTAGGGAGGCCAAACCCTAAACTGTCTGTTCAGGTTTTATTCAGGAAAATTACTGTTAAATTAAATTGGCCTGATTCCCCTCTCACATTAGTTTTACACCAGTGTAACTCCATTGGTTTTCTTTCGGTTACTCCTGATTTATATTGATATTAGTGAGAGGAGAAAAAATTCATAGGCAAGAGCTGTAGACCAAGCTGGATGTGTAAGCATCTCAGAAAGGCGATTAGAAGGAAGCACAGAGCCTACAAGCAGTGGAGAAGGGGAGGGATCAGCAAGGAAAGCTACCTTTTGGAGATCAGAACATGTAGAGATAGAGTGAGAAAGGCAAAAAGTGAAGCTGAGTTGGACTGTGCAAAGGGAATTAAAACCAATAGTAAAAGGTTCTTTAGCCATATAAATAGGAAGAAAACAAAGAAAGAAGTGGGATCGTTAAAAACTGAGGATGGGGTGAAGGTCAAGGATAATCTAGGCATGGCTGAATGTCTAAATAAGTACTTTGCATCTGTTTTCAATGAGAGTGAAGATGAGCTGGGGGATAGAGGTAGGGAAGCTACTGGGAACGAGGTTGTGAAAGTGGAAATTACCATACCTGAGGTAGAAGCCAAACTTGAGCTGCTGGATGAGACTAAATCAGGCGGCCCAAACAATCTCCATCCAAGGATATTAAAGAAACTGGCTCATGAAATTGCCAGCCCGTTAGCAAAGATTTTTAATGAATCTGTAAACTCGGGGGTTGTACCGTATGACTGGAGAATTGCTAATATAGTTCCTGTTTTCAAGAAAGGGAATAAAAATGATCCGGGTAACTACAGGCCTGTTATTTTGACCTTGGTAGTATGCAAGGTCTTGGAAAAAATTCTGAAGGAGAAAGTGTTTAAGACTATAGAGAATAATGGTAATTGTGATAAAATACAACATGGCTTTACAAAAGGGAGATCGTGCCAGACCAACTTGATCTCCTTTTTGAAAGGATAACAGATTTTTTAGATAAAGGGAATGTGGTGTACCTAATTTACTTAGATTCCAGCAAGGTATTTGATACAGTTCCACATAGGGAGTTATAAGTTAAGTTACAGAAGATGGGGATTAATATGAATATAGTAAGGTGGATAGGGAACTGGTTAAAAGGGAGGCTACAGTGGGTCATACTGAAGGGTGAACTGTCAAGCTGGAGGGAGGTTACCAGTGGAGTCCCTCAGGGATCGGTCTTGGGACCGATCTTATTTAACCTTTTTGTTACTGATCTTGGCACAAAAAGTGGGAATGTGCTAATAAAGCTTGCGGATGACACCAAGTTGGGAGGTATTGCCAATACAGAGAAGGTTCGGGATACCGTACAGAAAGATCTGGATGACCTTGTGAACTGGAGTATCAGGAATAGGATGAAATTTAGTAATGGGAAGTGCAAGGTCATGCATTTAGGGACAAATAACAAGCATTTCTCCTATAAGTTGGGGATGCATCAGTTGGAACGGACTGAGGAGGAGAAGGATCTGGAAGTACTGGTTGATCATAGGTTGACTAGGAGCTGCCAATGTGATGTGGCCATGAAAGAAGCTAATGTGGTTCTAGGATGTATCAGGAGAGGTGTTTCAAGTAGAGACAGGGAGGTGTTAGTGCCACTGTACAAGTCACTGGAGAGAACCCATCTGGAATATTGTGTGCAGTTCTGGTCCCCCATGTTTAAAAAGGATGAATTCAAATTGGAACAGGTGCAGAGAAGGGCTACAAGGATGGTCTGTGGAGTGGAAAACCTGCCTTATGAGAGGAGACTCAAGAAGCTTGGCTTGTTTAGCCTAACCAAAAGAAGGTTGAGAGGGGATATGATTGCTCTCTATAAATACATCAGAAGGATTAATATCAGGGAGGGAGAGGAATTATTTGAGTACAGCACCAATGTGGACACCAGAACAAATTGTTATAAACTATCCATCAAGAAATTTAGGCTTGAAATTAGATGCAGATTTCTAACCATTAGAGGAGTAAAGTTCTGGAATAGCCGTCCAAGGGGAGTTGTGGAGGCAAAAACCATAACTGCTTTCAAAACTGAGCTTGATAAATTTATGGAGGGGATGGTATGATTAGCCTATTTTGGAAATTGACCGATCTTTGGCTATGGGTGGTGGATATACAAGTGGCCTAAGAAGGGAGGGTACATGGGGTGGATTCTGAGTTATTACAGAGAATTGTTTCTTGGGTAACTGGCTGTTCAGACTTGCCCACATGCTCAGGGTTTAACTGATCGCCATATTTGGGGTCGGGAAGGAATTTTCCCCCAGGGCTGATTGGCCTGGGCTCTGGGGGTTTTTTGCCTTCCTTTGTAGCACAGGGCATGGCTCACCTACCCCCTCTGTGACTCTGGATTCCCCCCCTGCGGCCCTGGCCGTCTCCACTGCTGCTGGCCCCAGCTCCCCACCGCCACCTCCGGATCCCTGCCACCAGCAGCCCCAGCTCCTCACCACCAGCCCTGCCAGCTCCTCCTCCTGCTGCCACCTGAGGCGGCCGCAGCTTTGGTGTAGGTGAAGAAGGCGATGGGGCCCCTTACTGCTCGGGGCCCTAGGCATGCACCTGCTTCGCCTACCCCAAAAGCCACCTCTGGTTCAGACATGTTGAGCTGTGTGTAACCCTGGCGCTTTCCACACTGGAAGCCACAAATAGGCTTCAGGGGAGGTGGATATATAGAGTTGTGGGATCCGAAGAACTTGGACAAGTTACTTAAGCATAACCTAGTGATGGGAGCTAAAGGGAAGATGTGTGGCCTTGTTTTCAGGGACATTGCCTGTGGTAGCTGGATTCTGCGGGCAGTCCTGGATACAGTTGCCCGCATTTGCTAATGAACTCTAAGGTGAAGCAGAAATAAAACCTCAAACCCTCAAGCACTGGCAAGTTTCCTGATCTGAAATCCCAAATTCGTCTGGAAAAGCAGGAGCCCTAAGGGAGCCCTGGGGTGTCCTTTCCCTCTTTTTAGTGGAGTGGGTGGCTGAATGGCTGTAATGGTTTGTTAATAAACTGCCACTTGCTCTGGATACTAGGAGCTCCTTTTGCACTCTGTGTCTTGTCCTCTCGCAGGAAAAATACCTGCCAGCTGACAGCCTTTTCTTCTTCTCCTAAGCCATGGCAACCTCAGCAACAATGCACACATTTTGGAGGGAGAGGGGGCCTGCAGGAATAAACACAATCAGATACAAATCAACAGCTGATCCCATTCAAGGTGTGCTGTTCCTCCTAGCCTCTTTGGCTCTGCTTGTTCTAGCTAGGCAAAAAGACATTGCAAGAAGTCATTGCTTGGACCAGCTCAGACCACACAGCACAGAAGGTACCGAGAGAGCTCTAACTTGTTGCAGTCTGATGGAGCTGCTTACGGCGCTCTCTGCTGCCCAGAACTGTCGAAGGGCAAAGTGGCCCAGCTACTTGCTCAATTCTTAACAGACTCGGGCTCATGGATTCCAGTTTCTCAGGTGCCTAGCCCTGACTCTGAGACGCATGTGTTAAGAAGCATGCTGGGAAATTGCCTTAAACGCCCAAGTTTAGCATAGCAGCTTCTGGTGTTGACTAATTGCTGCTCCATAATGTGTAATGCAGTTGCGAGCTTCTAATGAGATTCTGAAAGTAAACAACGCCATTAGGTTAATTTGCAGGATAAAAGTGTGCAGGAACAGGCAGCTGAAATGCTGAGTGTGAGATCACCCTGCAGGGCTGGAATCCATCCTGAAGCCATCTCTGGATGACTGGTGGAGCTGTCATTTACTGGGCCAGACCCTGTGCTGGTATAGATTGCTATATCATTGACCGCTTTCATTCCCAAATGGATAGCCATTTCTCCAGTCGCTACTGCAAATATTACCAGAAATGCACGGCATATGTAATTTGTAGCACCTGATCTTGAATGTACTGGCACTTTTTAAGTTCCGAACTGGACACAGAGCTAAAGAATGGACGCCCACATTCTCGGACGGATCTTATTAATGCTTTATAGAACTTCATCAGCACTTGCTTATCTGCTCCCCAGCAGTGCTTGAAAGTAGATTACTCTTCTTTTATGTTTGTTTGTCATGCTTTCTGGATGGTCCTTCCAAGTCAGCTTATTATCATATAGTATACCCCGACATGGGAAACTGTTAGAGTCACATGTTCTCCATAAAGACATAGGTGACACTCATTCATCTTTTTTCTACTGGAGATCATTCCCTTTGTTTTAGTGACTGAAAATTTAACTCCCCAAGCAGCTCTTCATTTGGAGCCCTCCCTCCAGAAATATCAGTTATCTGCTACAGAGTTTTCTCCCCTGGTTCTTTATAAGGCCCAGTCGCCCTGTGATCCTTACCTAGCTCCGCCTCCTCTGGCCAAGAGGCAATCACTCAATTAATCACAGGTGCACTGATTGGCTCTTAACTGCTTGCCTAATAGGTGATGGGAGTAAGCCTCATTATGGTTCCCCTTCAAACCCATCCATTTCCCCCATCCCTTACCTTCCTCCTACCCTGATGGTGCCTTCAAATGGTTACCTACTCCTCTTCTTCAGTCTGTCCCCTCCTCAGCGCTCCCCTCTGCCTCAGACAAAGCAGAGCAATAGTCAGGTGACATGTTTGACAGAATCCTAAACCTAACCCTTACCCTGGCTGGCATTCATCTCCCCATTCTGGCTGTGTCAGTACTCAGGGGGCAGTTGAGGGGGAGCAGGTCAATACAGCCGAAGCAAGTTGTGAGACTCAAGGGAAGAGTGGGAAAAAAGTTTCAAATACCCATTGCTCCCACTGCTGGGGGACTTGGCGTAGGCCCATACACTGAATCATTGGTGACCACTATGGGTCAGTTGCACCCATACAAGATGGCTGTCCTGTGGAGTTTCTGATGAAGAGGAATTCTAGCTAGTCAATGTAGCAACGGGAGACTGGGGGAGAAGAGGGATTTTTCTTTTCTAACATCTTATTGCTGTGGAACTCCAGGCACTTTGCACTCTGAAGCACAGAGGGGAATGTCACTCGCACAAGGCTGCATGACACAAACATGTGCTGGAGTCCGGAAGAAAACCCAGGAAACTGGGTTCACAGTCCCTTGGTTTTAACCACTAAACATGGTTCGTTCTTTATATCAACACTTCTCAAATTTTTCTGGCTCAGACAAGGTGATTTAGGACCTGCTCTTCTCAGGCTAGACCTCTTTTTTTCCCCCCTGATCCGTACACTGTAACCAGGAGACAGTCCTATCAGCACAAAATACCAATGGGTGACAGTGAGTAGAGCTCTGTCCTGCCACCAATCCAACAAAAATCCTGGCTTTGCTTGGTGATGTTGATGGCCTGGCTGATTTCCTCCCAGGCTTTGTTTTACTTGATCTTCTTGAGAGACTGACCAATAAGGTGAAAAAACACAGCTGCTGTTTTCAAGACGATTCTCATTATTATCTGGGACAGCTTTCCTAAGAGATAAGCTTAAAAACGGGCGAGGGGGGCAATGAGTTTTGCTGAAAAGTCCAAGTTCTATGAGGGATTTCCCTGGAGAGTTTTCCCTCTAACTGGAATGTTCTTTGGACAGGGGTTCTTCTATGTCACGGATATTGGCTGAAAGTGTGCTGGGTCTCACCAGATCTCAGACAGCGAGAAAAATGAGAATCTTTTGTGGTAGGTAAGAGATGATTCCTGGCAAGAGGGCACTGTAATATTTCAACAAGATGTGTGGACAGTAACATGTTAGGAACTAATGACAATTCATGGTGCACAGTAAAACATCCAGCGTGTCTCTGAGACCACTTTAAAATGTTCTGTTCTGAACAGTGAATACAATGAAATAATGTCTTCTTATTAATAGGTCTGCTCGTTGGGTGTATTTAAAATCTGATCAGCTTGTTAGGCAAAACAAAATAAAAATGAGCTCCATTTCACTGCTATTAGACCTTCAGAGCCAAAGCAGCTAATGGAGCATGAGCTAAATTCTATTCTGTTCAACAGAATTCCAGCTGCAGTGACAAATTCTGCTCTCGCTTGGACCAAGCAACTCCATGGAAGACAGAGGGGCTGGTATGCTTCATTTAGGGCAGAATTTTACCTGCAGAATCCTTATAAGCAAGCACACTTAGTGTAGCACTCTATCCTGCTCTAGTGACTGGACTAGCAATTTGGGTCTGGATAGGCTTTGATCTAACAGAAGTCAGGTCTGGTCTACACTACAAACAGAGGTTGATGGAATCTGACTTATGCTGACTTATGCTTATGTATGTGTCTATGCTACCAGTTCCCTTCCACTGACCTAACTCCACTGTAATGTTGACTTAATTACTCCACCTCTGTGAGTGCCATAGCACTTAGTGCAATGTTGATGGGATGACAGAGAGGCAGCATAGACGCAGCACTGTGTAACTGGACTGAATTGGCCCCCAGGAGGTATCCCACAATGCATCATTATGGCCGCTTTGGAGAACATTTTCAACTCTGCTGCACAGCAACCAGGTATACAGAAAACAGCCCCTTCTCCTGTTAAAGCCCTGGGAACTTTTGAACTCTCATTTCCTGTTTGATCAGCATGGAGAACTTGCCAACCCAACTGATCATGGCTACTTAATGCCCCAAATGCACTTCAGCCTGAAGTATGCAGGGGTGGCGGATCTTATCAGTCTGTGGGGAGAAGAGTCTGTGCATGCACAGCTCTGATCCAGTTGAAGAAATGTAGATATCTACAAGAAGATTGCATGGAGCATGGGGGAGCAGGGTACACAAGGGACACACAGCAATGCCCATGAAAATCAAAGAACCTGGAGAGGCGTAATAAAAGACAAGGCAAACAGTCGTTCTCGTTCTGGCCCACAGACATGCTGCTTTTGCAAAGAGCCGCATGCGATTCTCAGCGGTGACCAACCGCATCACTACCCCAAACACAACGTGGATACCTCCCAGAAGTCTGAGTCACGGGCCACTTCAGACAACAACAAGGAAGACATTTTGGAGGAGGAAAAGAAGGAGAAGGGGAGACAGGCAAGCAGGGGATCCATTCTCCCCAAGAGCCAGGAGCTGTTTTTAACTCTGAAGCCATCCAGCCATTTGCAGGATAGCGGTGTGGCCAAGTGTGATGCCAGGGTATGCATCTCTGGTGAGTATGCAATTCCAGTCAAACCATAGGGCGCATATCCTCTTATGTTTTATGTTTAATATGAAAAGACTCATGAGGCACAGTGGGTATCTGCTTCCCAGTAGCTGCTCCAGCTTTGCAGGGGATGGCAACTGGAAAAGACAGTTTATGTGCACAGGGATGGCCCAGGAATCCTCCATCGAGATTTCCAGAAAACTTTCTTGGAAGTACTCTGCAATCTTTCCAGAAGGTGTCTGGGGAGGGCTGCCTTATTTCTTCTACCACAGTAGGACACTTTCCCATGCCATTCCAGTATTAACTCTGCTAACATCATTGCACTACACAGTGTAGAAGTATAAGGGCCAAGTTTGTACCCAGCGGTGTGCAGCACCTGCTCCCTTGCCACCTTTGTTACCCTCAGGAGACTGATGTCACATGGGGTGACCACCCGTTCAGCTGCAGCGCAGCTGCCAGCTGCAATTGGGAGTGGTTTCTTCTATAGCTTGCCACATGGCTACTTGAAGGATATTGTGTTGTTCCATGCAGTGGCTCCTGTTTCAGCACCAGAAATACTGCAGGATAAAGTATGAGGAGTTTGTAATGCTCACAATAAGAGTGCAGGGCTGAGTGGCCTCCATGCATCTCGGGCTATGGAGATCTGGCTAAGCCAGATTTTCGAAAAAAGGCATAGAAAAGTATTAGTTCTTTGCTGTTCATATCAGGGTAAGGTGGGAGGGAAAGCCATATTCCCATCCCACTCTGCGATGATATTTTGGTCCCAGGAGGCATGGCAAGCCCTCCCCCAAAACCCCAGCTGCAGTTGAACTGTTGGGTAGCTACCCACAGTGCATTGCTCTCCCAAGTGCCACTAGTGAGGATGCACTCCACTGAAACGGTGAGCGCGGTGAGGGCATGCCTGACCGACTTAATACTGCAGCCGCTGGATGTAAATTAAGTTCACTTAACTTTGCAATGTAGGGATGCCCCGAGTCTTGTAGCTGATGCAGACTTGTTGCAGCCAGGTTCGTCCCAGGATATTAAAGGGAAGGTGATATCTTTAACTGGACCAACTCTGGTTGGTGAGAAAGAAGCTACACCGAGCTCTTCATCAGGTGTGTGCAAGCTCAAAGCTCTGGGTGCATTCTACAGCTGTATTGTAGCTGAGCTCGCTCACAGCTTTTAGGAAGCAGTTCTATTATAGGTAGCCCAAAAGGCGATATATCTGACACCTGGTCTGCATTGTGTGCGTTGAGCAAAGCTGTACTGACTCCCAGCAAAGGAGCTTTGAAAATTGTGCAAGTCTGACCCTTAAGCTGAATGTAACTGTTCTTCCTTTGCAAGAGAGTCTTTGTTTACAGTTTAGTATGGACTGCAGGTCTTTCAAATAGCATTCTTCTTGGCTTGACTACAGAAATGAGCCCAACAGCAGCAGCATCTGGCTGATTGATACTTACCCCAGGGTCCCAATAGCCATCCCCATGGTCTAGCTGAAGTGCTGGGCAAACTTTTTGGCCCAAGGGCCACATCCATTGTATGGCAGGCCACACACAGTGGGAGAGAGGCAGGGGCAGGGGATGGAGTGGGGCTTATAAAATAAATAAATAGTAAATAAAAATAAAATAAATAATAGCAATGATAAATGACAAAATAAAATAGTTTATTTATAAAATTAAATGAGATAAAAGAAAATAAAGGGAAAATAAAATAAAATAAGTTTACACAGAGAGAGAAGTTCCACGAGACAATATATTCATAGAGTTGAAGGCCAGAAGGAATCACTGGGTCATTTAATCCGACCCCCTGTATCACACAGGGCATTACATTTCTCCCCATTACTCCTGTATTGAGTTCCATAACTTGTGTCTGACTAAACTAAAGCATAGCATTCAGAAAAGCCTGCAGTATTGGGAGATGGAGAATCCACCACTTCCTGGGATAGTTTGCTCTGATGGTTGATCACTCTCACTATTAAAAATTTGTGCCTGATTTCTAATCTGAATTTGTCAGGTTTCAGCTTCTAGCTGTTGGTTCTTGCTGTGTCTTGCTCTGCTAAACTAAAGAGACCATTAATACCTGGTATTTTGTACCTGAGAAGGTACTTAGACTGTAATCAAAATCACCTCTCAATAATCCATTTGATAAACTAAACAGATTGAGCTCTAGGTCTCTCACGATGTGATGTTTTCTCCTGCCCTTGAATAATTTTTATGGCTTTTTTCTGTCTCCAGTTTTCCAAATGTCCCTTTTAAAATGTGGCCAACAGACCTGAATGGAGCATTCCAGGATGGTAGCAAATTCCAGTGCAGCATAAAAAAATAAAATCACCCGTTTCCTCCTCCTCATCCTACCCTATTCATTCAGTCCAGGTTTGCCTGAACCCTTTTTTGCTGCAGCATCGCACCAGGAGCTCATTTTGAGTTGCTTGTCCATTACGACCCTAAATCCTTTTCAGAGTCCCTGCTTTGTAGGAATGGTCCCCTTTTCTATGGGCATGGCCTGCATTCCAGGTCCCTGAATGTGTAACTCTGCCTTTGGCTGAATTACAGTACATTTCTGTGTGAACGGACCCAGGTTACCAAGTGATCCAGATCGCTCTGTGCGTCTCCCTGTCCTCATCGTTATTTACCAGTCATATGTGCATTGTTTCCTCTGATCCTGTGCTGACCTGCTGCGGGCCATGGCAGTCAATTAAAAATCTGTAGATCCATGGCCCCTGGCTAGCAATAACCTTCTGTGACAGTTGCCTGGTACCAGCCTCCGTCGCCTTTTCTTTCTCTGGCAGTTTAACAAGGAAAAATGACACTTTTGGGGGTGATCTACTTCAGCAGGACTGTTCCCTACAAACTGAAGTTCATTAAAGTCAATGGGAGGCTTTCTGCTAACTTCAGTGGTCTTTGTATCAGTCCATTGTGCCTTTTAACTGTGTTCGTCTTTGTGTAAGCCCCACTTCCTCTTTCATTCATTGCCTTACTGCTGGTGCTCACAGTTTGTGTCAGCAGCACAGAAATGCTGGCTGTTGGCACTTGATCTCTGTTTTTCTGGCAGTTGCTAAGAGTCGCTCTTTCTTTCCGTTTTTAATTGTCTGGCTCAAGCAGCTCATTAAATGTCCTGGTACTGGACAGTGGCCCAGCTGGATTTCCAAATGTGTTGAATGGAGGGCTATGGAGAGTTTTTTATGGCTCATAGAGATCTTTGCTTTTCACCCACTGGTTTGAACACAGTCAAGGCTGGAAGTGATAGACAGCTGTTGCTACCTAAATAGACTTTTGGTGGCCTATGTGAACAGAATTGATGAGTCTCAGTCCATTTATCGGTGGAAAGGTGTCTTCTGGGTCCCCTGCTAGGTTAGAACCCAACCGGCTACCATGATCTGAAAGATGCCAAGTTAGGTTTATGCTCAGAGCTGAGTGGTTTTTCAGATTCTGTTAGTCAGCCTCAGATTGAAAAACAACCTTTCCCCCCTAGTTTGGACAAGGTTTTAGATTCAGAGGGCCAGATACACAGGTGTACTCCGGCCGCGTCGCACCATGCTAGCACTGCAAAGCAGGAGCGGTTTCACTGAGCAGTTCAAGTAGGTTCGTAGCTCTTTGGCCTTGCTGCAGTGGGGTGAAGCAGCTGGAACAGACCATCCAGTCTGACAAGACTCCCTTAGGCTTTCTGGGAATGTCTACATCACAATTAAATGCTCACAGCTGGCCTGGGACAGCTGACTTGTGCTGGGGGGGCCCTGGACTGTGGGACTGTAAAATTGCTGTGTAGACATTCCAGCTCAGGCCGGAACCCAGATCTAGGATCTTCCCACCTCACAGGGTCCCAAAGTTCGAAGCCTGAACCTCTACACACCAATTTTTAGTGCCACGGTCTGAGTCAGCTGAGCCAGCCAGCCCTGGGTCAGTGTAATGCAGTGTAGACGTATCCGCCGCTGCGTCTACTTTGCACTGCCAGGACCAGCCTTCTCTTAGTTGCTTCTCTGGTTACACTCCTCTCTTCAAATTACCCTTGTTTAGACCAGTGGACTGATTTCAGAGCTGATACCTTAGGGGAGGTGTAATTTACATGCCAGTAATGAGTATGAGTATATGACAGTTCAAGCTGGGGTAACTCAGAGGCTGGAAGAAGGTGTAAGTTCCACCAACTTGCTCTTCTGTGTAATTGTTCCAGAGAGTGGGAACTACGGAAATGAAAGCGACCTTTTAATGGTAACCCCAGCTCCTTCCCCTTTATCACACTCGTTCCTGCAGGTGAGCCTGGCCCCTCTAGCATGGATTAAGTACCCGAATCCTTATCACCATCAGCACTGAGCTCCTGCATGGTTGTTGCATCCCTGCAGGTCGTATTTAGGACGTTTCACTCACAATCCTGTGGCTGCTGCTTTACATTCTCTGTTCACATTTACCGCAGACCCTTGACTGCAGAAATATAATAGGATTTACATCCGGACACGGGGCTACAATGAGATTGCACAGGGTGTGAAATGGGAGCATTTAGACTGACTGATAACAGTAGGATTGCCTGGGTGCAAGTGAAGGAAGAATTAGGACCACAAGTAATAAAGTAGCCTAGATTACTTGGTACTCATTAGCACTAGCCTTGACCACAGACCATACACATGATTGCTTTGAGCCCTGCAAAGACTTTCAGTTCATAGATTGGCTTGATTCTAGAGGTCACATTTCCTCACCACCCCCTTGGCAAAGAGAGGTCCCTCCTTGTGCTCCCTCTGGCTATAGTAGAGTTAACTCTTAGCCAGATCCACCACTCTGGCATCTTGAGGGCTCCACAGATCCTAAATGCAGCTGGAGTAATTATGCCTTCATATTCAAACCATTTCAGGACTCTTTGCTTTAGCATCGATGTTTCACACATACCCAGCAAATGTTATGGCTGCTTTACTCTGCTGCACTTACTTGCAGATGTATATTGTATTATGTACCTTTTTCTTTATGTTGTGTCTTTAACTCTGAAGTGGTTACTGTGTGCTGTTAAACAACTGCCAATAGCCCCCTAGAGGTAGCTGCATTTCTGTGCTGGTTGTAGTGATGTATTCAGTGAGAGTGAATGTTTGCAATTTGTGAGCTTTTGGTGTGAAAGGCATTCTATAAATGGAAGTTGTTTCCTTCCTTCCAGCCTTAAACTCGTTTGCAGTCATATTCATTCCAACACTGAAGATGTTTTTCTTTAGCATGATACTTTATAATGTCTTGGATGCACATGTCAATATGCTAAATAAGCAATAGGAGATATTCTAAAATAAATTGCAGGAAGTTTTCTCTTTGTACCAAAGGATGGGCGATGGCTAGCGTCAGTTTCAAGGTTAGCTGCAGCTTTGACTTCTTCTCTGGGTCGTCCTTCAGGAAACTCAACTAAGGTTTCAGGCTCCCAGCCATCACCTTTCTTAGGCAGAGACCCATGTCTCCCTCCTTCCACACTCTGTGTGCGTCATTGTGATTTTCCTAGCAGGTCTCACCAGAGTCCAGCACTTATGGTTAACCTTTCTCTGGGGGCCTATCACAGCATACATTCCTTACCTACCAGCCTTCACAAAGCAAAATACATTTATTTCTAGCGCAAAAGTATTAGCAAGAAAATATCCAGAAAAAGCAATAAAATTTCCTAGAGTCATGCTAACAGTGAAGCAGAGGTCACCCATCAGTCTCATGGGGTCCTAGTGAACTAAAGTCCCTGAAACCCTTCTGCAAGGGTTGAGGTCTTCTTGGACAGAAGGTCCTGTCCATTTGCTGGATCTGAAGGGTGACCCCGTGTCACCTTAGCCTTTTCACCTGTAGCCTTTTCTGCCGTTTCTCAGTCTGTTGGTTTCTGGAAAACTCCATTTGAACCAATAAATGCAAGTCACTTCAGAGGGTGAAGCCTTACAGGAGGTGTTTACAACATGAATGATTCACTTCAATCACCTCCCACCCATTTTAGTTCCTGGAGGAGTTGCAGCATCCCTCCCTTCCAGAGCTTCATACAGTCGCTGGCTCACGGTGGCACATCAAACCATTCACAAACGTATGGGTCCCAAAGATATTGCACGCAGTTGCAATATCGGTCACAGGTAGCTATGCTGTAAGATGCACTGACATTTGTTGTGTTGTAGCTTTTTACTCAAGTCTTCATCAGTTTGGGATGGAAGTGGTCATTGAAACATGAGACTACAACAGGCCTCACTCTTGCCTTGGAGGTGAAAGGAGATTTCATTTTCCATGACCTGTTTGGTCCCTGGTCTCTTGGCTGAGACTGTCAGCAAACGGTCCAACTGTTGTCCGTTTCAACAGTGATTTTAGTGTCATGGAGACCTTTCTAGCAGCAAGAGAAGTGAGATCACCAAACTCGTTTCAGATGCAGTAGCTTTGGGTCACCAACAACTTTGAGCTGGATTTGGATTAGTGATCTTGAAATGGAAGCTGCTGCAGTGCAGTACCAGCGCCTGGAGTTCCAGGGCAGCATTCTATTTAATAAATGCTGATTTCTGTGATCTGCTCTGACTTTGCTTGGAATGATTGCAATGATATGAATTATTGCTAAAACTGCATCCTCTGAGTTCCAGGCCATGCCTTACTGGCAACCCCTCCAAGTGTATCATCCCTTTGACACTTCTTCCTGGGTGTCTGTAAACCCCCATCTTCCTCAACTTCCCCTTCGCCAGGGAGAGTTAACAAAGTAGAAAACATTCATTACAAAAATTCCAAACAAAAAGCAGGAGACTAACAAGAAAGTGAAATGCCCATTGGTTATTTAGGGATTAATACTCCTCCTCTGCCAGTTTTGTAGTAGGGTAACTCCACGAACCTCATTGGAGTGAGAACTAACTTACGCTGTGGTAACTGAGATCGGGATCAGACCCTTAGGTTGTAAACTCTCTGGGACAGGAACCGTGTCATCTTGCTGCCTGTAAAGCAGCTAGCACACTGTTGTGCTACGTTAATAACGCACTTATTTTGCCCATTCCGCATTGAGAAATGTCTTTTCAGTTTGCTTAAACGGGCAGCAGTGACGGCCACTAGCTGCTTTAGTCCCATGACTAATTTTTGCCACAGCAACCAATCTCTCATGCTAATGGAGTAGTCTAACCAAACCCCATCAAGGTGTTGGCTTTTCCAACCCTTTGGTCTATGGATCACTCCCCAAATATTTCAGCTAGTCCATCTTAATCAGTTCCCATCTGCATTAGCAAATCTTGAAGGCAAGAATTTATCTGGCAATGAGGAAGGGGGAAGGAGGCCATGGGAAATGAATTCATTAGGCTTGTTTAACATTGGGATCTCCTGACATCTCACTGAACCTGTCAGAAAATTAAATGTCCTTTGATTCTTCTCCGGTCCCTGAGTTGCCTGCCAGTGTGTGATGATAACAGTTAATAGAGTGTGCTCATTGCTCCAGGCTGTCACAGATCTGGCAGCCTTTGCAAGCAGGATTTATGTGCTGCTTTTCATTCAAAGCAGCTGGGCTCTTGGAACTGATGGACAATAACCCAGTTGCGTTGAGCAAAAGGGGAGCGCTAGGGTTTGAAACACCCACAGAATGATTGGGACTAACCGACACAGAAGAAAGCCTTTGAAGGATTGATGTGCTGGGGCAGGGCAGAGAGGAGACTGGCGCCTTTTTACTTGGATGACCTGAATTGGTAAATCATGGGGCCCTCAAATTAAAAATTAAACCCAAAGAGCTTTGCACTCAGCTGGAAAGAGTGGAATGACATGCGATTGCTGGCTTCAGTTTTGTCAGTTGGGTCGGATAAGCCTCCAGTCAGTCACTTTTCAAGAGTGGAGGATAGGATCTGGATGGCAATAAGATGTGAAGCCTTAGATTGCTGTCTCTGGTTTGGATCCAGCTTGGGTCAGGTAAGTGACAGAACATTCGAACCACTGTCAGACTGGCAGCTTATGTGAAAAGAATTGGCCTGGGGGAGGTTTTTCAGCCCAATAGTCACTGCATAACAGCCTAGTTATTGACCTCACCTGAGAGGTGGAGATGGAGAATTGAATGGGCTGGGACAGCATGTGGATCTCCCCCACCCTAGAAGTGGCCCCCTATGAGGCACTGTTGGCAAGCCAGTGGGAGATGGGAGAGAGATGAGCGTGTCCCTGGAAAGGGACGTGCAGTCTCTAGGATTATCAATCTGGCCTCTGTCACAAGTGCCAACGCCATTTAAAAATGTAGGCTGTAACCAGATGGATACCTTTCCTCTGTGTGTGTGCGTGTGTGCAAGCGTGCGGGTGCATGAATGTTATGGTGACGGGGAGCTGCATTTTTGCACACGTAGGTTTTCCACACACATTGACTTGCAGGAGATGAAAGATCCTCTTGCCGGGGAGGTTCTCAGTGAAGCAGTTGCTGCGTAGTGCCAGCCAGCTGGATTTTATTCACATCCCTGCTGCCTAGAACACCACGGCTCGCAAAGCAAGAGCCTTAAAAATCCATGGGAGGATGGAGGCTGGGCTTAGCTAGGCTAAACCGCCTCTCAAGCAGCCAAATGGCAGGAACCTATTTTAAGAACTCTGCTGGAGGCAGGTAAAGCAGAGACTCACGTTTCCTTTGTTAAAAGCAGCTGCTGCAAGAATTCCCTGTTTGCTTAGAGTTTTCCTGAAAAACTGATTTCTCTCCTTTCTCCTTCTTCCCAGGGAAAGCAGTGACAATTCCCCAGAAGGATGCCGCTGGTGAAGAGGAACATTGAGCCTCGCCACCTGTGCCGTGGCGCACTTCCTGATGGGGTGACCAGCGAGCTGGAATGTGTAACCAACAGCACACTGGCTGCCATCATCAAGCAGCTGGGCAGCCTCAGTAAGTTGAGAATGGGAGGGCATGCATGGATCCTCTGTGCCGCTCTTAGGCAGAGCTGCTGTTTGTTCATCCTCTGCAAAATCACTGCTCTGGGCTTGCTGGCCCAGAACTTTAACTGGTGTGAAATGGGTCCAGATTTGTGAGTGTGAAATGCTCAGGGCGATTTTGCAGAAAACTCAGTAATAAGGAAGGATTTCAGCTATCCCCTTATTGACTGGGAACATGTCACCTCAGGATGGGCTGCAAAGATCAAATTTCTGGATACTATTAATGGCTGCTTCTTGGAGCTGCTAGCCCTGGAACCACAAAGAGAGAGACAATTCTTGATTTCGTCCTAACTGATGCGCAGGATCTGGTCCAAGAGGTGAACTGCTCAGTAATATCAACCATAATGTGATTATCTTTAACATCCTTATGGGGGAGGAAATACTACAGAAACCCATCACAGTGGCATTTAACTTCATGCCAATTTTTAAAAAAGGCGTTAGAGGCAATCTGGCAATTATAGGCATGTAAGCCTAACTTCAATAACAGGCAAATTGGTTGAAGCTGTAGTGAAGAACAGAAATATGGGACACATAGATGAACACATTATGGTGGGGAAGAAGCAACATGGCTTTTGTAAAAGGGAAGTCATGCCTCACCAATCTTTAAGAATTCTTTGAGGGGGGCAACAAACTTGTGGACAAAGGTGATCCCATCGATATAGTGTGTTTGGACTTTCAGAAGGCCTTTGACAAGTTCCCACACCAAAGGCTCTTAAGCACACTAAAAAGTAATTGGTTAAAAGATAGGAAACAAAGGGTAGGAATAAATGGTTGGTTTTCACAGTGGAGAGAGATAAATAGCAGGGTCCTGAAAGGATCTGTATTGGAAGTGCTTGTCAACATATTCATAAATGATACAGGTAAAGGGGGTGAACAATGAGGTGGCAAAGTTTGCAAATGATGCAATAATTTTGCAGGATAATTAAGTTCAAAGCTGTCAGCAAAGAGTTCCAAAGGGATCTCACAAAACTGAGTGACTCGTCAACAAAATGACAGATGGCATTCAAAATTGATAAACACAAAATTATGCACATTGGAAAACATAATCCCAACTCTACATGCAAAATGATGGGGGCTAAATTAGCTTTTACCACTCAGGAAAGATCTTGGAAGCATCATGGATAGTTCTTTGAAAACCTCTGCCCAATGTGCAGTGGCTGTCAAAAAAGCTAACAATGTTAGTTGCCATTAGGAAAGGGACAGATAATAAGACAGTAAATATAATGCCACTGTATAAATCCACGGTATGTCCACTCCTTGCATATTGAATGCAATTCTAGTCACCCCATCTCAAAAATGATAAATTAGAGTTGGAAAAAGTATGCAGAAGGTCAACAAAAATTATTAAGGCTATGGAACAGCTTCCATACTAGGAGAGATTAAAAAGACTGGGTAAAAGATTAAAAGGACATAGAAAAAAAATGAGTAAGGGGGGAGTATGAAAAATAGCTATAAAATCATAAATGATGTGGAGAAAGTGAATAAGGAAATGTTATTTGTCCCTTCACATAACAGAAGAACCAGAGGTCACCCAATGAAATTAATAGCAGCTTTAAAACAAACATAAGAAAGTATCTCTTTGCACAAATGAACAGTCATCCTGTGGAACTCATTGCCAGGGGTTGTTGAAAAGGCCAAAATTATGACTGGAATAGAAAAAGAATTAGAAAAGTTGCGGAGGAGAGGCCCATCAATGGCCATTAGCTCTAGGGCTCTATGCTCAACTCTATGCTCTAGGGCTATGTCTACACTAGAAAAAGTTAGGTCGACTTTATTAAGTCGACTTAATAAGCTCAAATTTAAGTTGATTTAAAGTCGAATTTATTAAGTTGACTTAACAAAGTGGCTATCCTGAACAGGGACTTTATTAAGTCGACATAAGGTCAGTTAGGTCGATTTACTAAGTCGACTTAAGGGGTAATCCAAGTCCACACTGTACTTAAGTCAACCTAAGGAGTCAATTTAAGGGTTAGGTTAACTTAACCGGCGGTTCTTACTAAGTCGACCTAAGCCTTCATTAAGTCGACTTAAGGAATTTCTTAAGTCGACTTGATGAAAATCCAGTGTAGATGGGGAGTAATTTAGGTCAACTTAAAGCTATTTAAGTCGACCTAAATTGCCAGTGTAGACATACCCTAGGTGTCCCTCAACCTCCAGCTGCCAGAAGCTGAGGATGGATGATAAGGGATCACTCAATAAATTGGCCTATTCTATTTGTTCCCCCTGAAGCATCTGGCACCCGCCACTATCAGAAGACAGGATATTGGGGTAGATGGACCACTGATCTAAGCCCGTAAAGCCATTCTTATGTTCTTAAGAGCTACTTTGACTCACACCAGCTTAGGCCCACAGATTTTCTAGCTCCTATTGAAGGCAATGGGAAGGATCCAGATGACTTCATTGGGAGTTGGACAGCGCCCTTAGGAACAAAATAATTGTCCTTTTATTTTTGTTTATCATTTCAGAGGGTTTTTTGTTTTTGTTTTGTTTTGCATAAAAAGATGTACATAATAAAGAACAGTGATAATTCAGTTAAAATAATTCAGTGACAAGGAAAAAGAAATGTATCCCATTTGGGGCCAAAGTCAGAGGCATGGGGGCATTTCTAGATATCATGGCTCTAGTACTTTCTGTGGCATTCATATGTAAAGAAATTTTTAGATCTGTTATGTTATATATTTGAGGTCTGTCTCATTCTAGAATCTGGAAGATATGAATTTGTAGTAAGCTCAGAAATATTGTTGGTTCTTTAAAAGGACACTGATGAGCACTCTTAGATATAAAATCAATTTCTGGTTTTTTTGGTTTTTTTTTTTTAAACTTTTCTGAAAGCCAGTAAGAACAGAACAGTTTCCATGATTTTTAAAAATACTTTCAATGAAACCATGTTTAAAAGAAAAATAATGAGGAAAAGGAAAGACATCTCTTTTTGGTTTTGAACCATTGACATATTTTTGTATAAATTAAAATAAAGATCAAAGAATTGAAACTGTTTGAAAACAGTGTGAAAGTGAATGCACTAGTTTCATTGGGCAAGCTGGGTAAAGTGGAAAAAGTAAACAAACAGCACCAATGTCGAAGCATACATTTGATATTTAAAACCCTTTTTGCTTTGATGGCCTAAGATATTATTTGTAATGTGGATTTTTTATATTTAGTGTCTTTGATTTTTTTAGAAAATAAATCCATGTTGTAATTATTTTTATTATTATTGTTTAAAATCAGGGAGGACAGCCACTGAAATGCAAGTGCCTGGATATTAAATAATGCAAAGTAAATAATTTCTGGGTAATGAGTACAGCACACTTTCCTAAAGGTAGAAATCTATATCACTCCTCTTCGAATTTCTAGCCAATTCCTATTTAACTTCCCAGGTAATTGATAGTCTTACCTCTTTCTTCCAGCCATAGGATGAAACGATAGACAGGACTCATGGAAAGGACTTGGGCAGAGATGTTGATACTGGGCTTGGCCATGCTCCTTTAAAATTCAGTACCAAAACTCTCCTTGACTTTAATACAAGCCAGAGCAGCCTGATGCAAAAGATGACGGGCCAGGTTCTGCTGTTAGTTGCACTGGTGCAAATCAAGAGTAGCTCCACTAATGTTAATGATGTGACCTGAATTTGTATTGGTTTAACTGGGCGGAGCTCCCATAAGTAGAGAAAATGAAAACGATTGGTTAAATTATAGATCTGTGGTACATATGTGGGTTACATCCACAGTTTAACTCTCCTGCAGTAGGACAATATGTGGGACAGGCCCGGGCAGGAGGCTTACTCTCCATTCTCAAGGAGTTATCATTATACTTTTAGCAACTGAGCTTTCCCACTCGCCTAGGTCTTTGCACTCATCTGAAAACTCTATTAACACTGAGCCCATGGGAAAAGTGAGTTAAGTCTCAGCAAACTATTCTGCCACTGACACTCCCTCGCTTGAACCATATCCTTTCCTTAATTCACTTCCACGCTGTCCATTCAATGACGGAAAAGCAGTACCTTTGGCAGTGTTATGGAGGGGGATTATTCTACAATGTTCAGATGTGAACTAAGCTGAAATAAGTTTTCTGTGGGAAAACAGTGTACTGTAATTTCCTTAAAGCGGTTCATGGCACTAAGGCAAAATTACAATGTATTTTTAAAAACTTCTCTTTGAGTAGCAGTTTCTTTCATTATTGAGACTAAGAAATTCAAAAATACACAGCTGATGCTGTTGCTTTACTCTCTGCATGACACTCAGCTCAACCCTGAAACTAGCCTAGTCATTTTCATCCTTGATTCTAGCCGTTTTCCGTCTGCTTCCCGGGCACTGGCTGGATGCACTTGTATTTGGGATGTGCATTGGTGCAGGCAGGGGAATATTTATCTCCAGTCATTTAAAAAAATAAATCCAAACAAGGTTTTTTTATTCAGAGCAGGTTTTGCTACCCTGTCCTCATACCCTTAATATTATTGAAATTTAAATGATGGCATTAAAATTGGAAGAGATTATTATGTACAGTTCTTGAAACACAGACTGAAGTATTAAGTACATCTTTTGCTACAGAAATGAACGTGAATGAGTGACTAACACGCACTGTCACCTATGAAGAGCTGTTTTCTCACTGTGGGGATTGCAGTTTTTTCCTATGTATTATTATTAACAAGCTGTAGAAGTGCCAGCTGCATTCCGGCCCCGTTGAGCTGGGCACTGTACAAATGTGTAATAAGAGACAGTTCCTGCCCCACAGAGCTTACCTTTCAAACTGACGAGACAGACAAAGTGTGGGAGCGGGGTGAAAGCCCAGATCACACTGTAGCAGAGTTGAGAATAGACTCCAGGTTTCTTGATTTACAGTTCAGTGACCCAAATGCTGGAGCATGCTCCCTCCCGCAGAGCATCTTGACAGGGACTGTCTGTTTGAGGAGATCGGAAAGGAGATTCTGGGATCTTTTACCTCCACTGTCACAGGTTGAATTTGGCCCAGGTTGATTCTCAAACTCTTATCTTCCAATGGCTAATCCCTAATCTCTGCCAGATTATTTTGGGGTCTCTTTATGTATGCAGATCGTTAAAGGGTGTAATTCCCTCTGACTTCCCGCAGAGACAGTTTCAGTGGGGAGACGGAGGAGAGAAGTGATATGGAGGATGAACCTGCCTCTTGCCACAGATGAATTTCCTCCGGGGCACCAGTGAGGGTGGCACTGGAAAGCTGCACTGCGGTGCTGATCTAGTGGATAAATGGAGGTCTGCTCTCTACACACTGTCACTCTAGCATCTTTCACCGGCACTTAGTTCACTTTCATTTTAAAAAAACCCACTAATTTCCTGAGCATCTCAAAGCACAACACTTGATGATAGTGGACCACGTGACAGGAAGGCCTGGACACGTTTTGTGGTTGTGGACTGTAGCTGCTGTAGCCAAACAGACATGATCAGCAAAGTGTCGAGGTTTTTCTCCAAACTGTAATTACCATAGTGAATCCCTGTGGTCTACATATTACAAAGAATGGAAATAAACAGAGCTTAAATTCTCACAGAATATTTCCCGGAGGCCCAGAGCTCCAGACCCCACAGAAAGTGCCGGGGCGTGGGGCTCCAGCCCCACAGGTTTGAAAATGTTTACCAGAGCTCCACTCCAGACAGCTCCAGCTGGATGTAAGCCCTGGAAATAAAAAAAAACAAAATTAAAATAAGACTGGCTCAGTTGGTTTGCACTGGATCAGATCAGAAAGCTACGAAGCAGAGTTCCCTGTTACTGAAGTGTCCATTTGCATGAAAAACTCCTTGATCCTGAATCCATGGGGATTTCTTGCTAGACGTAGTTGCAAAAAACAGCTTAGAACTCTCATCCAAATGGCACCATGTTTAAAAACTATATTATTTCTCCAAACCAGAGAGAGGGAAAGGTCGAGCCATTTAAGTCAAATGTATCTGGCTTGAGGTAATACGATTCTCACCTGCAGGTGTCAGTGGTGCTCTGATGAGCATTGTGATATTTACAACTTCCATGGAAATGTGCTGAACTATGAAATAAGATAAGCAGCCTTAATTCAGAGTCTTTCAGCTGCATCAAAATGAACAATGGATTTTTTTTCTGCTAAGCAGGCGATTCCACCCTACTGCAGTTTTTGCTCCTTCAGGATTGACTTCTTTCAGAGCGGTTTAATTCAGATATATGTTATTAGACTTCACATGGGCTGAGAACAATATGGCTCTCGGCAGATCACGAGCAGGGCCATTATAATCAATGCACACATACTGATTAATATCTGGATTTGGCTATACCAGTTCAATCTGTATCCTCTCTAACAGGAAGCAGGCAGGCTGATCCAATGGACAGAGCACAGGATGGGGAAGAGATCTAGGTTTATTTCATAGCCCTCCCACTGACCTGCTGTGTGATGTTAGCCAAGCTGCTTCCTGCTCCAGTTCGCTTCGTTTAGATTGTAAGCGTTCCAGGACAGGGCAGTCTCTGTGGTATGTGCATGTGTGGTGCGTAGTGGAGCAGAACTGATCATGCTTAGGGCCTCTAAATTTCCTGCTGCCTATATGGCTCTTTTCCGTTCAGTGTGACTGCAAAGTGCTGGTTTGTCCCCCATCCATGAAGGACCCACTGCCCACGCCCAGAGGTTCTTTCCAGGCACCGTTTTATTTTCTAGACATAAGTAAAACACAAAAACAGTCTCTCAGCCCTCCATGGGCTACAGCTGCCAGAGGACTTTCCCCTCTTCCCGACCCTTTTCACAGAGCATTGCCTCCCAGGGCTTTCTCCCAGGAGACCCTTTTTCTCCAGCAGGTTCCCACTGCCTCTCCTCCCAGGGGACTCTGGCAGCCACAGCCGCTCTCCATTCTTCACTGACAGCCTGGCTCTTTGTAGCCCCAGGTGCTGCCCCAACCTCTTAAATAGTTAAACTAGGAGCCTGGTTATGGGTCTGGGAGCTGACCCTGCTTCATTTAAAGGGGCCAGCTGCTCTGGGACAGTAACAAATGGCCATTGTCTGCTTTCAAAACCATGCAAAAATATCCCTTTTAAAACCATTTAGAAGGAAGGTGTTGCAGAGAACATGACCACCTACCAGTGCATATGTATGCATGGAGTGTCACAAATCCATGGCCATCCAAGATTTCACAGTTCTCTTTGTGTTGCTCACCATAGCCACTGAGACCTTCATGGCAATAGCTGGTGATAGAAACAAGTCTGGGCTGGTTCAAAAGCAGAATTCTCCCTTGAGCACAAGGAGAATGTCTCCTCAGCTGACAGCAGTCTGGAACCTATGACACATGGCAGAGCTGTTCTGATTCTAGGCAGTAGAAGGCAGTACTGTACACAATACATCAGCTCATTACAATATAAACACTTAATCCACTTGGCCAGTTATACAATTTAGACATGAAAATGACCAGGGCAAGGCTGATGAGTTAAAAGGAAATCATTTCCATCAGGCATATTCATGTCTTTCAATTTTAATTGCTTTGGCCGCTAAAAGGGAACCTTTACTGCAATCCTAAAATACCGAAAGAGTCTTGCAAACAAGATGACCTGTAAGGGCTGAATTGCAAGGCCTGGAGTCTTGCGTTCCCATCTTTCAAATGTCTCCCAGCACCGCCCCTCCCGCCTGAGGAATGCACTGCACATGCTTGTGGCTAGTTTTTGCAAACTGAAGGCTCAGCAGATCTTGGGACAGAATGGCTGGGAATGCCGACTAATGTCATGGAAAACAAAAGGGGAGGCCAGTCATGCACTAGCTCTGCTTGTCTTTCGTAGCAGTCCCACAGGAAAGTCCTTCCATTTATCTCTACCTCTCCGTATAATTAACGCACCCATCTCTCTATTGACTTGCCATGTTCACCTCCTTCCCCTTTTGTTCTTTAAGGCAGACATGCTGAAGACATATTTGGAGAACTGTTTAATGAAGCCAATAGTTTCTATATGAGGATGAACTCGCTGCAGGAGAGGGTGGATCTTTTGGTGATCAAGGTCACTCAGTTGGACTCAACTGTGGAGGAAGGTAAGATCAGGCTGCCCAGAAGGAGTTGGTTGTAGAATGCAGAGGTTGTAGTTGGAAGGAATTTCAATTGTAACTTTGCTCTCCTAAGATTTTACTGAAATTTGGCTGGCTCCTTCCTGTCTCTCTCAGGGAGAGTCATTCCAAAGAATCAGAGGGCTGTATCCAAATTGCTCGCCTGGAGGTCATTTTAAAAAATCCCTAATTCTGATTTCTGATGAGATTGTGAATGCCACAAGCAGCCAATTTTAGAGTCAGTTTTGAGAGGGGAATTTAATGATTTCTCAACACTGACTGAAACATCCTGGGAAGTGCAGAGCCATGGAAATGGCTATGGGCCACACCAGCTTGCAGGAACATAACACTTTCTATACCATGCCAGCGCGCCGTCTAACCTGGTGATATCTGGTCACTAACAACACCCAGGGCCAGATGCTTGAGAAGAAGATGCAAGAAACCCCGCAGAAGTCAGTGATATACAAAAGTGCTTCCAGGCAAGGGGTCTTCCTAACCTCCTTAGCTGGAGGCCAGCTAATGCCGAAAGCTGGAGGATTTGTAGCCTTCCAAAATGCCTTTGTTTTCAACGCTTGCTCTTCTAATCCTGGATCGCTTAACTCAAGCCCTTTAGCTATTCTCAGCTGCCGGAATAGCTTCTTGGCACTATATGTATCAGAACCATGGTTCATTCTCTGGCCCATTCAAGTTGCCAGAACATAAATGGTAACAGGATTTGGCCTCCAGCATTGAATGCTGAATCCAACTGGCTGGATGTCATGTGGTTGGCTGTGCCTTTTGCGACACACATCCTTCGCTTGGAAATGTTGCTGTGGGTTTCTTTAAGAAGATCTTCCCTGTGCTGTCTCAGTGGTAGCCCTGTGTAATGCCTCAGTTGCTATGGTTATTGGTTCATTGAATCCCTGAACTCGGTAACTTGTCAGTAACGTGTCAGTGTTCCACATGGGCAGCTGTAGGTGTCTGCTGATGCTGCTGTGAACCTCTCATCACGTGGATGAGCCAGCTACCCATCTGGACAAGGAAAATTGGACAGACTGTCACTGCTGCTCCTTAACCCCTGCAGACAGACAGCAGCTTTCCTCCCTTCCAGGCTGCCCCTCCCCTTTCTGTGGCTACCTTGGCAGCCCTGCTTACAAAATGTGTTAAGAGAAAATACTTCAGGCATGCAAATATATGAACAGTTATCTTGTTTGGGAGCAGAGACACCTCAGGCAATTATTTGATCAGGTCACTGCATGAGATTAGCCTGAGAGAGCAACAGAGGATGGAGGGGAAGCAGGAAACCTGCCTAATTAATAAATATGACTGATGAACAGACAGATATATGAAGAAACACTTCAAAAATCCCACTGGAGGCTAGAGACTTGGGGATCTATGCACATGCACTGGCAGCAGACACTGGCACATAAGTACATGTACGATGAACATGGTAACACATATGGAGCCTTTCTCCTGCTAAACAAATGCTTAACGTGTCTGCAGGCTAGAGCTGGATGGAAAATGGTTTTTCCATCCTAGGAAAATTTATGAGCTACTGAAAATATTCCTGAATTGGGCAAGAAATCATTCTCAAATTTTTTACAGACTGAAAATCCAAAAAAACTCCTTTAGCTACAGTTAAGTGAAACATTTCATTGTGACTTTCAAACTTTTTTTTCCCCACAAACTTTTAAAATCAAAATATTTGTTGAAACCTACCCTTTTCTGCAAGAATTTCTGGTTTCCTGTATCAACATGATCTGATGTTAAAAAATGTCCTTGAAAAATTCCTGACCAGCTCTATTGCAGACACACTTAACCGGGCTATAGAGAGGATTCAGTTGCTACCTACAAAACAGGCTAAGAGGCAGCCATGTCTGTGCTGGGCTATTTAATGTGACCACTTGGTGTGAATGCTGGGGAGATGGAGGAGAGTGACAAACTCTAATGGGTCCACAAAGCCAGAGTCCTGGCAAATAGCAGGGGGCAGCCAGTGCAATCTTTTTGGTGAGGCATTAAGAGTTAGAGATGAACCACAAGCTGTCAAGGCTAACTTGGATTGGAACATGCACAACGTTTCAGGATGGTTGGATCTGGGGTGTTGGTTCAGGGACATCTCCAATAATTGGCCAAGAATTCAAGACAGCCTGGTTACATATAATGCAGAGTAGACAGCACAACTGTTTGTGAAATTGTCACATTGCACACGTACCACTGTTCTATGCAAAGGAGACTTAAGCAGGGTTTATAATCAGCCCCAAGTAATTTCGCAGACTGGCATGCTGCCCCCATTAGGTAGTTTGCCTTTCCTTGGCCAGTTAGCCTCTGTAACATTGAGTGCATTCATACGTCTTACACGGACATGGGGAATTTCTGCTTATGCTTGCCTGACACAGATCCTGCCATGAATAAATCCTCACCGAATGTAGGTCTCTTTCAATTCAGTGATTAAAACATGCCCACTTCCTATCAAAAAAGGGAAGCCTGTCAGGAGGGCTGTCAGCGCGTAGGACTGTGTGCAGTCTCAGAGGAGTTCCTTTTGGTTGGCAAATTATTGTTTTCCATCCGGTGGGAGCTCTTGCAGCACGACTCGCAGCCGAGATGGAGTCTCAGGCAGTTAGCAGGAAAGCTTTTGATGGCTCAAGTGGCTGTATCGGAGGATGCATTTCTGCCTCCCGCTCTCCCCACACACAGCTCTGTCTCTTGTGCCCACATGCTCACTGATCAAAGAGCTGGACGGATTGTCGCTGATTGTGGGGGAAATACCAGAATTCTGCCTGACACCTTCAGAGAGCCCTTGATTTTAATAGTGAAATAAAATAACAACAGAGGTGAAAATATTAATAGCTAGGCATTATTAGCCTCCAAAGTGGCCTGGGATGAGTCTCTAGCCTGCACGAATAATTTGATGTTGAACGTGAGCCAGCCTTTTAGTCCAGAATATCAAAGGCTGGTTAATGTTTTGAATAGCTGTAAATGTACATGCTGGGTACCTGGTGAGAATGACAAGCCTGCGGTGTGAGTATTGGGCACAGGGGGAAACGGCAGGCGGCTGTGCGTGTACCAGATGCCGTATGCGTGTTGGGCGAAGGGGGGGAATGACGAACACACAATGTGTCGGGAGTGCTCAAAGGTGAGGACATGGTGTGAGTGGTGAGTGTGCATAGCAAGTGCCGGGGGCAGAGAGCAAAGGCCAAGCATATTCCCCAGCGCTGTGAGAAACTGTAGGATCTGTGGTGAGGATACAAATAGAAGCAGACTCTCAGCCTTTCCCCAGACTCATTCAGGTTTCTTTCTTGTGCTCACAGTTTCTCTACAAGACATCAACATGCGGAAAGCGTTCAAGAGCTCGACCGTACAGAACCAGCAGGTGGTCTCTCGGAACTCCATCCCTAACCCCGTGATGGAGATGTACCAACGTTGTGACAAGCCACCTCCACTCAACATCCTCACGGCATACAGGTAGGGCATGGGGAGCTGGGCCCAAGCAACATATTTGATGTCCCCTGTGCAACTGCGGGTCATGAGGCAAGTGCTGCACAGTTCAATATCAGCCAAACAATCCCTTCCCAACCCCGCCCTGTTTTGAAAGGAGGACCTACTTTCAATTGGCCTTACACCAGTTTTACCTGAACGTAACTCCACTGCCTTCAGCAGTGTCACTCCTGATTTACACCAGCGTAAGCTAGATCTGAATCAGTCCCTTATACCTACATCTGTACATTGCATTTATGCCACTGTATGGGGCTTCTGCTAGAAGTCCATTGTCCTAAGCTGCTGTGATGGAGTCACCCTGAGATCACGGTTCCGTCTAGTGGTGCTACTGGGTGGCTCCAGGATAGTGGTCACCGTGTGAGGTTTGGTGATGGCTCAGTAAATGATGCTCTTTTCTCAGCGGTTGAGCTGTCTCAACATTGCTGCTACACCGATTGCCTCTCGTACAAGGCCACCGAACCACCCATGGTTTATTTAATACAATGATAATACGCTGTGCTTGCACAGTGCAGCTCATCCAGTGATAAACGTGAGGAAGCTTCACGGATCACTAGGAGGTGAAAGCTAAATGTGGTCTGTATCAATCAAAAAGGCAGGAACCCAACCCCCATCCTTGTGTATCTTTAAGGGGGTGGGAGGACGTGGTAACATCTGGGGACTTCTTTGGGAAGTTGGAGGGTCTACTGGAATCCTATCTCAGCCTGTATGTCAAACATGCCTTAATAAATCCTTGACTTTGAAGCCAATAATATTTACCAATTACTTCCGAGTGTCCTCTTTGCAAAATCCTTAATTATCCGCACTGTAGTGAGAAATGGAAGGAGACTGTGATAGGGGATGGGAATATGCATGCAAGTGTGGAACAGTGAGGGGAATGGAAGGAGCCAGCTAGGGAGAAGGGAGCAGGCTGAAGCAAAGTGGTGTCTCGCCAACTGCCAGCAGAGCTCACTGGGATTCATTTCCAAATGCTGAGCTCATTAACATGCCTTTATTTTTTGCTGTTCAATTATTGATAACATTGGACCCCATTGCTGAGAATTTCCTCTACCCCTCCCCAAATCTGCTGTGATAATTTCAGAGATGACAAAAAAGATGGCCTCAAATTCTACACCGACCCTTCATATTTCTTCAACTTGTGGAAGGAGAAGATGCTGCAGGCGACAGAGGATAAGAGAAAGGAGAAACGCAGGCAGAAGGTAAAGGTGCCAAAGAAACTCCAAACTAGGCCTAAAATGAGGCTGATCTGGACTTGGTTTAATAGTCTGATAATTTCTAATTATAAGGACCATCTGAACTGGGTACAGTATCTCTCTCTCTGTCACTCTCATTTCTAAGGTGCCTCTCACTCTCCTATCCACTGTCCTCATCAACTCATGTCCAGTCAGTGTTTCTCAGGAGAGGGTCCCTTCTGAAGATTCTCACCCTAGTACCTCTGCAGCACTCGTCCCTCTTGGCTGTGCAAGGAGCCTGGGATGGAGCCTAGTTTGCCAGTCACCAGTGGAAGGTTTTTTACATTTAGGAAACATATAGATCCCTGGTTTCCAGACTGGCAATAGAAGAATTGCGTGGCAGTCTGGGTCAATGACTTTCTGGTTTGTTGCTTGTCTTTGTTTAGGGAGTTGTATCAGGTTGGAACCTCTGGAACACAAATCCCCCTTGGATATTCTTGATATTATGCTACCTGAACTGAAGTCCGCTCCATGCCCCCTCACTATAAGGCAGACAAGGGATTGGCTCTTGAGAATAAACATATAAAGGAAATCTGGGGTTTCAGTGGTGGGTAAAGGACCTCCCTTTGGTTTTCTTTTTAAAGAGCCCCGGGAGAGGAAAACAGGTCTTAAAATGGAAACAAGCCCACCACAAGGTCAGAGAACATGTTTGAGGACTGGGTGGAAGAGAAACAGGCTTATTGCATAAGCACCAGGGAATGTTCCTGAACCATAGCTTGCTGTCCTAGCTGGCTTACCTAAAGCCTGTGTCAGATGGCTGGTGTGTGCAGGAATGGCCCACTGGAGTCCAGAGGCTCGGATGGGCTACACAACAAAGGGCTTGTGGGAGGAGCTTGTGTTCACCCTGACACTGTTACCTCCAGCAAGTGGGAGTGTGGACTTGAATTTTCGTGCTGTGTTCTCTGGCTTGTCAGCAACTTGGCTCAGGTTTCCCAATCTACATGGAAGTCATGTGGAAAGTCTCTGGACCATAGCGAGACCAATGATTCCATCCCAGTTTTCACAGCCAACTGCACCAGTGTAGAAGGTGAAGATACCAGCTGTACCAGCCAGTGCTCGGAGCCATCCATAGTATTGAACATGCTTGGGGCTGCCCCGGAGCCAGCCTTGGGGCTATGATTGGGGTTCAGATCAGCACAGCCTTATTGTATCATTGAATGGAAAGCAGACAGCGGTGCTGTACCAGAACTCATCACTGCAAGAGGGAAAGGGAGCGTGGAGGGGCAGGGCTGTTAAGGTGTCTGAGTAGTTGGGACCCATGTTCTAAAATAGTATGTCCTGAGAACTCCAGGGTTGTTTGAAATCACTGGTACCCTTATATACATATCCTAAAATCCTTACTTGAAGTCTAGCTCAAACAAACATTGTGCTATGTACAGACAGCAGGCAGCCAGCCTACAGTCACGCTAACAGGACAGTGCTTATCTGCTTCCAGGAGCAACGGTTAGTAGAAGATTCCACCCGGGAGGTGAAGAAAGTGAGAAAAGCCCGTAACCGGCGCCTGGAATGGAATATGATGGCATATGATAAAGAATTCCGACCGGATAACAGGTTCTCACCATCCCCATATCACATGGCCTCATCGGAAGGATCCCTGTCCCCAGATAATAGGCAGGTTTTCTGTATTACACGCTTAGCTCATTGTTTTTCTTTGCTTTTCTTCAATATTTTTTTTTCTTTTTGATTTTCTGGGTGAATTGGTTCCTTATGACAGCGAAGGACCCTGAGTGCTGGTTAGGAAGTAGGTGCAGGGGAGACAGGCATAACGCAACTGATTTGCCCAGCCTGCTGCTTAGCACATGCCCCTCTGTTGTCATGGGCAACACCCCAGCTAGGTTGGTCCTTCATGTGCTAAATCACGTCTTATTCTGCAGTAGGGTTGCGATCTCTGTGTGGAGCTGAGAGGAGACTAGAACATTTGTGGCCCAAGCTAGGATTTCAACCCAAATCTGCAGAGTTGAAAGTCTAGTTCATCAGCTTGCAACACTACCACCGCCTCCCTTCCTTCTGCTTGCGCCATCCCAATTCAGTTTTGCATGTTTGTATTTTGGTGGCTCCACATTGAGTCTCCCCGTGTCAATGCCTTGATCCCAGATACCAGTAGGTGCCATCAGACTCCTCCCTGACCTGTCCTCACCTCACCGTCCCTCTATGCCCTCCATGCAGGAATACAACCTTTGGTATTTTTGTGTGCGATAGATCTTATGCCTCAGATGCAGCTGATCACTCCTACCCAGCCAGTCCTAACCACCCAGCACAGCAGATATTGGCTCCAGCTTCACATCTGTCAGCAGACAACAAAGAGATCATCCTGGTCACTAACCAGGCCCAGGAACATGTCTACAGGCCCTCAGCAGCAGGAAGCCGTCAGAATAGCCTCAACCGAGTCCAGCAGCCCCATGTGCCGCAGCATCCAGAGACTATATTGAATGGACCAAGACCTCAGCTCATCAAGGAGTATGGGTATGGATTTCAACCTGCTTTCCTTCATCCAGAGACATGTTTTTCCCTTTAAAGTGAGCTTAGGGCTTTGGAAAAGTGCCAGGGGAAGTGAGGCCCTCTGTCCACAGAACACATACAAGAGAGGCAACAGCTGTCCCACAAATGGTCCCTACGTAAGTGCACCTGGCCGTTCGTAAGGTGAGAGATGGTAGTGCAGTCCCCATGGCCCTTTCAGTCCTTTACACCTCTGATCAGACTGCCAACAGAAACATCAGTGGGTGCCATACGGGAGGGTGATTTGTGAGAAGCCAACCCTGTCTATCAGGAGTTGCATCCAGAAAACAGGATCTCTTTTCACATCATGCCACAGCTCCAGTGGTTCTGACTTTTGTCCAGTATGAACCGGGCCCAAATTCAAAGCAGGAGCCTTGATGTGTAAATATCCCTTTCCTATTCTCAACTCCCGGACTCACCCATTCCTTCCCCTTGCCGTGACTATTGTGCAAATTGTTACTAGCCTTTATTGTCATTCAAAGATAAACCGATGCAAAAGAAATCATATGCAATCTCAGCTTCTGCCGTCTGTCACTTCTGTGGAATCCTGCACAGCTCCATGCAGGGATATATTTGAGGGCAGAATTTGCCCAGTGATGGTCTCTGCTAATTAGAAGGGTGGGTGGAGGAGGAGGGAAATCTTTTGTTCAGAACCTTGGGCAGCTTCCTGTAAGAGGTTGGCTTGGGAAGATCTTACCTATTCTGCAATTGCCTTTCTCTTTGGCAATACACTCCAAGTTCATAATCCTATGATCACATCTGAATCACAAGCAAAACTAAGGACTAAAAACCAATTCAACCCATTCATTTGAGATAGGCCGTTAAAGGGGCCATTTTAGGCTCTAAATTCAGTTCTCTCCCTCGCTCTCTCTGAGTGTGCCTGCACTGCAATAAGAGATCCCTGGCATGACCACAAGTTGACTTAACAGAGAGGCTACACAGCAGAGTTAGCTGTTATGTTGGCTTTAAGTCGACTTGATAAATCCCCGTCTACACAGGCCTTAAGTCGGCTTAAGGAGTTGATTTAAGGCTTAAGTCGACCTAAGAGGAGGTGTTATTAAGTCGACTTAAGGAAACCCCAGTGTGGACGCAGTTTTGTATAG
This sequence comes from Pelusios castaneus, assembly GCA_007922175.1. Classification (NCBI taxonomy): domain Eukaryota; kingdom Metazoa; phylum Chordata; order Testudines; family Pelomedusidae; genus Pelusios; species Pelusios castaneus. The sequence goes on from ML685771.1 coordinate 19,273,355, forward strand.
GTCGACTTAAGCGTCCTTAAGTCAACTTAACTTGCAAGTGTAGATGCACCCCTAAAGTGTAGCCGTTCTGTTAAGTCGACAACTTTACAAGTGTAGACATAGCCATAGAGTTTGGGCTGCAGGGCTGAAAATTACTGTGTAGATGTTTGGTTTTAGCCTGGAGCCCTGGGTCTGAGACTCTGCGAGACTCTAGCCCAAGCTTGAAGATCTACACTACTGTTTTTAGACTTTCAGCTCAAGCCCCACAAGCCTGAGTCAGTTGACCTAGGCTCTGGGACTCAGTGTCGAGAGCTTTTTATTACAGGGTAGACGTACTGTCTCTCTTTGCCTGGACAGTTTCACCTTCAAACAATATAATTTCATACGTCAGAGATCCTTATGTAACATTTTGTATCCTGAGCATAACAGGACCCTACAGATTGTCACGCTGCATCTTCTAATTCAGGATCTAAGTGTCCAATGCCCGAGGCTTCAGGGGAAGGTTTAATCTCTTGTGGACCCCCACACCATGAACCTAATTGCACAAAGGAAGGAGATTTCATCCCAGCTGCAGCAGTCAGTCAGATCCGCCCTGATGCAGGATGGGGGGTGGTCCTTTTAACTTTGACCTACCTGGTGTAACTGTGAATACTGTTCCTGGTTTGAGACAGGGCATTAACTGCTTTTTCTGAACGTATCTGCAGAGCCTCAATGCAGCTGTGTGGCTTGCCCCTTTGGCATTGCACAAGGCAAAGACATTTCCCAAACAGATAACCAGACAATTCTTTTCTTTTGGGTGGAACATGGACATGTCAGAGGCTGTGGAGTCCTGTCACAATGGTTCCCATAAGAAGGCCCCAATGGAATGATTTAAGAATGGGGATTCAGCCAGATCTCTGTGTTCTCCTTACTTTTTGTGTGTTTAACTGATCAGTATGACTTCAATATTGCCTTGCAAGGTGAAATAGAGCACAGGTGTCCCCTAGCGAGCTGGAACATAGCCTTCCAAGCAATCTGAGGCCACTTTCACCAACCTCTCAACTCTCCCTCAAGATTTACAAGCTTCCCTGCAGGACTGCTTTGCCTTACATCCCCCTTCAGTTGCCTTCCACCTCCTACCTCCAAGTGTGTAAATCTCACTTGTTTTACACACCGACTGACAAATTGGTGAAAGGCCCATTGGCTAATCAACTTTCAGGGTCTAGAGATATCCTGGGCTGAACACCTGCTTGAACAGGCCTGGAACTGGTCTGGTATATCCACTTACAAGGACTGAGTTCCCAGTCACTTTTTGTGTTTATGTCTTTCAGGTGGTTCCTCAGAAAATGAGGTTCTGTCTGCTTTTGTTACGAGAGCACATTTCTCTGAATATATAGGAATAATTTCAAATGCAGCCAATGCTGGGGTGGAACTGTTTACCAGCACACAGCTTTGCTACCCTACGTAGCTGTGGTACGCAATTGTTTAGGACAGGCAGTGGAGACGAATGCCATGTTATTTTAAATTTCAGGGGGAACTGAGTATGTGCACTTCCCAAAGCTGGGATTTAGCTGGGGTGTTTTGGTGGTTGCCACTGGGTGCCCATGAGTGGAGGGTCCTGGCCTTTATGTTTCATCTGTGGTGTTTCTGTAGCGAGAATAATTTCTGCGATATCCATTGATTTGTTTTCTATCCTTTAATCATTGCAGTCCCCAGCAGATGCCGATGGCAGAATACTTTGTGCCTCCTGCTCCTCCGCCCCCACCCCCTGTGATACCCTCTGCTCAGACTGCCTTCGACAGCCCGATTTCAGCGCCTCCCACAATGGTGCCTAGCGCTGCGACCCCCATGGCTCACTCGTCATATGCACCTTCCCCGCCTCCGGCTCCGCCCTGCCCATACTCCGCTTCTCCCCCTCAGACTGGCCCCATGGGGCCCCCTGTTGCACCTCCCCCACCTCCACCAGGTCCTCCAACGGTTGCTGCCTCGCCGGCTCACTCGGCGTCATCTCCCGTAGTGGCGGTTGAACCTCGCAAACCTCAGATCCCATTGATGCCAATGAGCGATGCCAGAAGCGACCTGCTTGCTGCAATTCGTAGAGGTAAGTGACAACCTGGTACTCTTGTGTGGAACAGCAGTGGGCATCAGGGAGACTCAGGTGGGTGGAGATGGAACGAGAAGGATCCATTGAGGATTCCAGCCAATGCTCTTGCACGCTAGAGGCCTGATCCGAAGCCCACTGAACTCGGTACAAAGTGTCCCAGTGATTTCAGTGATCAGGGCCCACATGCTCAGGCAACCCGGGAAGAAGATTTTATTGGCACTGTGCATGCATTTGAAAGGTGTAAACAATAAGGAGAAAGAGGAATTGTTTAAGGGAGGAAGAAATAGGAGAGGTGAGATTAAACTGAGCAAAGGAACATTCAAATCTGAATATCAGGGGGCAAATACTCTGTGCATTGAAGCCCAGCTTCCCGGGGAAGTTGTGGAAGTCCTAGTCCAATCATTTGGGTTGTTTAAAACTAGACTGCACAGAGTACCAGCAGATGCCCAGGCGGAGATAAGCTTGCATTAGGCACTATGGAGATAGTGGTGGAAAACATGATCTGGTACATCCTTTCCTTCCCGTTTTCTGCTAACAATGCTGGGTTGAACAACAAGGAGGGAGATTCTGGCTGTGCAACCACGTATAGCCCACAGGTGGGTGGGTGGGCATTTTTCAAGTCCTCCTCTCCAGGTCACAGAAGAAGAAGTGAGTCAGCCCCTGCATTAGCTAGGGAGATTTAGTTCAAGCTACAGCAGCCAATCCTTTCAATTTTGATACAGTTTTTGGTGTGTGGCCATCACACATGCTCACATCAACAATGGAGGTAAATGGCTTTTGCTGACTCCGAAAATTTCCCGTCCTCTCTAATGCAGGAATTCAACTCCGGAAGGTCCAGGAACAGTGGGAGCAGGAGGCGAAGAAGGAACCGGTTGGCAATGATGTAGCCACTATCCTGTCCCGCAGGATTGCGGTGGAGTACAGCGAATCTGACGATGACTCGGAACTGGATGACAATGAGTGGTCAGATTAAGCATTCAGGATGCTCTGCCGGAGTGTGCTTCCCCCTTTCTACATGCTGCTTGTCTACAAGAAGGTGTGTACAGCTGGGGTTCCCTGAAAGTGAATGCTGAGTGCCAACAGCTGTTTGTATGACTTATTCAGGAGCTTTGCTTTTACACCATGTTGCATTGTTGAAAAAAATTATGGTAATGTTGTCCGTGCAGGGTGCATATTGACGGAATGTGCTTTAAAAACAGCAGGAACAGAAATCTGCCCAGACTATCACAAGGTGTGACTATGCCACTTTAATAATGCTGAGAACACAGTGGGGCCAGGATCAATGGAGTGATTCTGGATTCACTACAGGGGGATAGCAATCAGAAATTGGCCCCATACATGTGTTTTTAGAGAAATAAAACTGCAGACTGCTCGTTTGGCCCCATGTTAATTTTAAAATGAAAAGCTCCTGGAAAAGAAGTCTCTCCCCATAGCAAATGCAACCACATGGTTGTAGGTGTCTAAAGATCACGGTGCACTTGTTCATATTTGGACTATATGAACCTGGGAAAAGCTCTGTTGGTTGCCCTGAAAGTTACATGCAGAAAGAGTTTGTCTTCCCTTTAAAGTGATGTCATTAGCTTTGCTTCGTGAAAGTCATAAAGGGGAGTTCACTGCTGCCTCCCCGTTTCACTTTTAAGAACACTTCATAGGAAGGCACCGATGTTTGTGGCACGGTTATATTTCCATCTCTGCATTCAGATTCCCCGGAGAAAAGCATGAAAGGGAAATTTAGTGTGAACCTGCTGTTCTTTTGCCATTGACAAAGAAACAAAGCACTTTTTACTGCTCACAAAGATGTACAGTCAGTTAAAAGAGAAAAGAACCTTGCAATAGATGTCAGTTGTCTAAGGGAGATTCTGAAGGCCTAGAAATAACTGGCTGACGGTGCTGCCCTACTGCTGTATCACCTTATTAGTATTATGACAGGAAATAAAATGAACCAGGCTAAATAAATATGACTCTCAACTGCACCTAAGCAACCTCATTGAAGTTAGTAGGAGAATATTTGTCCTTGTGGGTTGAATTTTGATTTCCAGTTTCTAGTAACTGAGATCTCCTTGTACAATTCAGGTTAATTCAGTCTTATTACTGAAATAGTTACTGAGGGACCAATTCTTCCCCGTTTGCTCCGGCTGAATAGCACTGTACTCCATGAGTGTTGTACGGGGATGGGGTGGAGTACTGAAAAAGCTGACAACGACTCTGAACCTGGGGAAAATGAGTAAGATTGTCAGGACCCAGAGTTAAGATGCTGATAACAGCAGTGATTGCTCTTTGCTTTGTTAATGAAAATGGAAACTGATTAGTAAAAGCATTTTCAGATAGGTGCTAAGGGAGAAGTCATGGGAATCCAAAAGGATCCTACTGAAATATTGAAAACTCACAATCCGTCCTGAAAACTGCAAGAAAACAGGAAACGGAGTCCGACCAATAGAAAACTGGCCAATGGCAGCCTTGAACCTGTATGGTCTCTGTGGCCACGTAGGCCCCCAGTGTTCCAGGGGATGCGAGCACACACACCAGCAATAGTAGTGTTGCCATGACCCTGTTCACAGTCCCAACTGACTCACTGGGAATGAACCAAGGTAGATTCTCATACTTCCCTCCTGCTGATGGGCAACTTGCACTTTGGCTCCGCCATCTGGCGTCTTAGTCGGTTGACTGAAAACCAGCTGAGGGGTCAGCCGGAGCGTGAAAGCCTTGAGTGCCTGGAGATGGGGAGACCTGGTGAAGGGCAAGGAGGGTGTTGGCTGGACCCCACCAGTATCACTTCCTATAGAGCCCCTCTTGGCTAGTGCCAAAATTCACCCTTAGCTACTAGAGAACGTTGCTATTGAGCTGTGCTCCAGGTGTCAGTTGTTTTCCAACAAATTCTTTTTGTTGAGCTACCATACGTACAGCCTGCAACAGCAGCCATCCTCTGGCAACCACGAACCAGGAAATGTGCAGCTCTGGGAGTGGTGAATGGTACCTTTGAAAAGGATTCTGGGCGGGTCGGTTTTCCTGTTCTTGAAACACAGCAGGTTGTTCTCTGCGTGAGTCTCTGGGTTAACCATGAATCTTGGGCCATACCCTAATGACCTTACTGGATTTTTATTATTCCCTTGCTCAGGGAAAATTCTCGTTGAGTTCAGTGAGACTATTTACCTGAGTAAGGGCTTGCACGTAAGGTCCTTGGATTTTTCTTTGACCTCCATATTATGAAATATTGGTGTCATCAGTAGGGCTATTCATAAAACTGCTACCCCTACTCTGCTCAGTAAGGGCCTGATGCAAAAGCCCACTGAAGTTAATGGCACTCTTTCCATTTGGGTCTGGCTGTGATTAACAAAACATATTCTGGCTGAAATGTGGCTGACACTTAAGTGCCTGCGAGAGGGACGTAGGATTATAAGGCAGCCCATGATATCAGATAAGATCTTGGTCCAACAAGCCCAGTATCCTGCCTTCAGGTGCAGAAAGTCTGGAAGGTGACAGAAGATTTCCATAATGTACCCAGCCAATTTTGCAGGGAGCAGGAGTGACAGGGTTCATTATTTGAACTAAGGCAGAAATAGTTCTGAGAAATCGCAGGTAGATGCCATATGTCATACCAGCGACAAGAAAGGAAGAGGAAAACATGACAACAGCACAGCAGGATACAAGATTGATTTTCAGGGGTGTTGACATAGAACCAGCTGAAGCACCTGGGACAATGGGAGTGTTAAGCAGACACAGAAGGAGCTGGTGCATTATTGTTGAGCTGGGAATTCATGGTCTGCAGTATTGACAGCAAAGGCTCTTGCTCCTACTATCATCTCGTCTCAGTTTAGAACTAGCTGGTACCCCCTATCCCTGAGAAATGGAGCAGAGGTAAGGAGCTGCAAGCCAAACCCTGATCTTCATATTCAGGCAAGGAGCCCCACTGAAGCCAATGAGGCTACTCTTAGGCTGCGTCTACACTTGTAAATTAAGTCAACTTAATTTACTCTGCGTCTACACTACACTTTCCTTAAGTCGACTTAAGCAGCTGCTTAAGTCGACTGAAGGAAAAAGTAAGTCGACTTTATAAAACCTCCTTTTAAGTCGACTTGCTGCTTAAGTGGACTTTAGAAAGTCGACTTAAGCCAGTGTAGATGTGGAGTACCCCTAAGTCGACTTAAGGCCCTCCAGGGCTTCCCCACTGCCCTCCCTGACAGGGCAGGCAGAGCCCTGCCCACCCTGCCCCTATGCCCTGCCAGGGTGCCTGTCCCCCTTTGCCCCATTGTACCAAGGTACAATGGGGCAAAGGCTGAGCCCCCTGGCACTTGGCAAGGGGTGCCCCCCCGCCACCATGGACCTGTCAGGTCCACCTAGCCCCTAGAAGTTGACCTAGGTGTCCAGTGTGAACGCTCTAGGTCGATTTTGTAGGGTCCCCTCAAAGTCGACATAAAATTTAAGTGGAGACTTGCTAAGTTGACTTCAATTAACAAGTGTAGACATAGCCTTAGTGAGGTGAGAAGGATTTGACCCTACTGCAAGATCAGGAAAAGCCGTGTAGATTACAAATAACATAGAAATCACAGAAGTATTTATTGTAGAGTGTTAAAATAGGCTTGCTTTTGGTGTGATTCGCAAATGAAGAGAAACCCCCGATTGATGGGCTTTACTTGGGAGATTAAAAACATAATATCTTCAAATATAAAATGGATGCTAAAGAGATGTAGTCATTGCCTTTATCTTTTGATACTGATCTTAAGTTTATATTAGCTGGCCCGCCTGGCTGTGATTGAGCAGTGATGTGGTTGGAAATGACCCCTGAATATTTGCCGTGTCATATATGAGTCAGTGCAGAGGAAGGAGATTTTGACTGGAGGGCTACACAGCACCTTCCCCTGCATCAGTGCATGCCAGGATAGAGAAAGGCTACAAGGAGCCTTCCCTTTATGGCCCTGTGAGGGACCTGGGCTCAGTCCTGTCTCTGCACATGGGATGTGCAAGGTCAGGGGGCTGTCATGCAGAGAACAATACTGGTGTGAGTTGAGGAGTCTTTGGCATGCCTCCAGAGAGCAGCCCGTACTACCCTTCTCACCTCTGCAAATGTGTGCTGTGTCTTTAAGCTGACTCTGCTTCACTTACATTGGTTTCATACATGTGTAGCTGCATTAACTTCAGTGGGTTACTCCTCATTTACTCTATCCTGTGTGACATCAGAACCAGGTGCCTGGAGATTGGCTCCTAATAGTGACAGGTCAGTCTCTGCCCAGTTTGCTCAGGCAAAACTCCTTGGAGTTCATGGGAAATTTGCCTGAACTAGAGGACAGGACCTGACTTTATAATGGAGTTGTTGTCATTTGCACAACTTAGGTGTTGGTTGATCATTTTCGCTGGCATTGCTGACACTGTCTTTCCGTAAGACATTACAACAAAGCAAAGCTGAGGTCTCTCCCCAACTTGGCCTAGTGAGGCATGGAAGGTAGGGTTAAAATTCAAAATGATCTGGACAAACTGAAGCAAATATGATGAAATTCACTGAGGACAAATACAAAGTACTCCACTGAAGCAGGAATAATCAGTTGCACACATACAAAATGGGAAATGTGTGCTTAGGAAGAAGTATTGCAGAAAGGGACCTAGGGGCCATGGTGCTTCAAAAGCAAAATATGAGTCAACAGTGGAAAAAAAAAAAAGCAAACATCGTTCTGGGATGTATTGGCAGGATTGTTGTAAGCAAGTAGTTCTTCCACTCTACATTGAAGAAAAGGCCAGAGATCAAGAAAAACAATTAAAGGTCTAGAAAACATGACCTGTGAGGGAAGATTGAAAAAAACTGAGTTTGTTTATTCTGGAGAAGGCTGACAGGGGAAATGTTAACAGTTTTGAAGTACATAAAAGAACAGGTTTGACAAACACCTGTCAAAAATGGGTCTAGTTATTCCATAGTCCTGAACTATGCAGGGGACTGTACTAGATGGCCTCCTGAGGTCCCTTCCATTTCTACACATCTGTGACTCTATGGCTATGTCTACACTTGGCCAAATAAGTTCACTTAGCATGTCCACACTATAAAATTAGGTCGATTTAAAGTCAACCGTGCCAAATCGACTTAGAGCATCCACACTGGCAGCATCTTAAGTTGACTTAAGGAAATTGTAGTGTAGACGCAGAGTAAATTAAGTCGACTTAAGCAGGCTGAACTCGACTTAGTTTACAAGTGTAGATGCACCCTTTGATTCTGCTCCTTTTGATGGCAATGGCAAAATTCATGGACTCATAGGCTGCATCTACATTTATAAAGCTAATTCGACTCTATTAAGTCGATCTTGTTAAGTCAACTTAGAGAGTCTATACTAGACTCTTAAGTTGACTTAGAGAGTCTATACTTGCTGGGGAGCTGGGGAAGAAGGGAGCCGCACCTCCCCCCGTGGACAAGGGAGCCATGCGTGGCTCTCTGGCAGAAGGGAGCCACACGCGGTTTCCTGGTGAGAAGGGAGCTGCGTGCGTCTCCCTTCTGCCAGGGAGCTACGGTCGGCTCCCTTGTCCCCTGAGGGAGCCGTGGCTCCCTTTTGCCAGGGAGCCACGGCTTCCATGTCCCCAGCCCTAGGTTGACTTAGAGAATTAAGTTGACTTAGGGCATCCACACCAGTTTTAGGTCAACTTAACAAATTGACTTAGGTGTTAAGTCGACCTATAGAGTGGTACTTATTAAGGCAACTTAAGGAAGTGCTTACATCGACTTAATGAAAGCCAGGTTGGACATGGTTTTGTTTAGGTCGACGTAAGCATCCTTAAATAGACCTAAGTTGCCAGTGTAGACGCACCCATAGACTCTAAGGTTGGAAGGGACCATTATGATCACCTAGTCTGACCTCCTGCACAGCACAGGGCAGAGAACCTCATCCACCCACTCCTGGTAGATTCAGAAGAGGTTGGACCTGCCCTCAAAGCTGAATGCAGGAAGACATCTTGAATAGGAGCTGTGGGGACATTGTGTTGTTCCTACTGAAAGGTGCAGCCCAGGAGCACGTGGCTGTGTGTCACCTTTGCACTGCCCAGATACTGGGCTGTTGTGGGAGCTGAACTAACTCCTGGTGTGAGCTGGAGGAGTTACAGCACTGTCCTAAAGGCTGCGCTGTAGCCCACCGAGATATGGGAATGCCTCTGCCTGCCTTGGCATGCGATGTCCGGAGTAGGCCGGGACCCTTATGCACCGCTATTGAAGGGGGTGGCATGTGGCTGCTTAGGTTGGCCCTTTCCTGCTCTGGCATTAGGGTGCTTGATCTCAGCCTGTTCCATCCATCTCCTTAACAACTCTAGTTCACTGCTGGAGCAGCAGGCAGAGGCCTCATTGGCCTTCTCTCTTTGACTTTTATAACAGCAGTGCTCACCAATCCACTAAGGAGCATCTGTAGCAGGTCCAAGCGAGACACCGTCTATGCTAGGACTGGTCCCCAGAGCATATTTCATAGCCCTGGAGTGATTTCGGTCTCTGGGGTCACACCAGCTATCTTTTCTCAACTTCCATTTGGCCACTTTGTTGTTGCACAGTAACCTAAGAGTCTGAGGTGGTGTTAAAGCTATAGCTATTGGGTGCCTGTGTGGAAGCCCTTGTGCTGTTTGCAGAGACAAAAGGCAACTGGGAGCCCTCTCACAGCAGTTGAATGGACTCATTACTGCTTCCGTATTTGTTTACATGCCTGTGCCATATGCTCCCCTCTTCTCCCTCAGAGAAAACCGTCTGATTCACAGCACAGGTCGATGCCCTTTTGCTGACGTGCTGTTTAGAGCCATCATGCCCCCTTGTACATATGCTCCCTTCACACACAGAGTTCCACCAGCCAAGCAGGCATATCACAGCTCCCAGGGTGCATCTATACTTGAAAATTAAGTCGACTTGAGCTTGCTTAAGTCGACTTAATTTACCCCTCGTCTACACTACAGTTTCCTTAAGTCGCCTTAAGCAGCTTGCTTAAGGCGACTTAAGGAAAATAAAGTCGACAATGAAAATTAAGTCTCATAGACTCATAGACTCTAAGGTCGGAAGGGATCAGTACGATCATCTAGTCTGACCTCCTGCAAAACGCAGGCCTCAAGACCTCACCCACCCACTCCAGCAATAGGCCCCCAACCTATGACTGAGTTATTTACCTCCTTAAATCAACTTTATAAAACCTTGAAATAAGTCGACCTAAGAGTCGACTTAAGCCAGTGTAGACGTGGGGTGGCCCAAGTCGGCTTAGGGCTACCCCAGGACTACAGCAATGCCCCCCCTACAGGGGGGGGCACAGGGGGAGCCTGGCATGCCCTCCCCCTGTCCACCCTGACCCTATGCCCTGCCAGGGTCCCTGACCCCCATTGTGTGGATGCTCTAGGTCGACTTTGTAAGTTCCCCCCAAAGTCGATTTTAATTTTAAGTGTAGACTCACTAAGTCGACTTAGTTAAGTCAACTTACTTAAAGTCGACTTAAAATTACAAGTGTAGACATAGCCCCAGAGATTTATGGGCAAGATCCACATAAACTGGCTTAGCTCTGCTGACTTCTGTGGAGCAACCCTGAGTTACCCCATCTGACCATCTATATTTTCTATGGGGCTGATCCTAGAAAAGGGTTGAGCATCTTCGTTTACCATTGACTTGAGGGTTCAGCACCTCACTGAATTGGTCTTTATGTTGTTTTGTTACACAGTATTAATATATTTTTGTACCAAAACCTTCATAATGTATCAAATCAAATATATATAGGGCCAGATCCTTCCAGGTCAATGGTGCTATAGTAATGTATAGCAGCTGAGGATTTGGCCCACAAACTCGTAGTTTTAAATATTTTGGGTATGTGTGCCGATTTCCACATATACTGTCAAAAGTAGGCCAAGCTATGTTATACAATCTGAAACATTCAATCCCCAAGTGGGGTAATAATATAAAAGTGAATATTTAAATATTTTATCTAGCTTGGCAGCCAGTAAAAAGTACAATCCAGGTCACAGTTGATTGAATTTTTCCTTTCTGTGAAGGACATCAGAAGCAGGTTGAGCAAAATCCACTATATATTAAGATGTAATGTGTCATGTTAAACATCAACATATAGTTTTATTGCCAACACACAATTACACTATGCCAAACATTAAACAAACTGGACCTACCTATTTTTAATCCTATTTCCATGTTTTGAGTCTTGTCATGCCTGCCAATTTATGGACATAGATTAAAAAAAATAAATAAAATATTGCCTCCAGAGGAAACTGTATTCAGTTTATTTACCATGAGATGTCCTGTAGCCAGTTAAAAATAAACACGTTATTTTGAGCCTGCTATGGAGTATTAATTGATGCATCTACTCTATGAAGTCCATGATGGACTTCTCTGCACAGCTCTTCCTGGGAAGTGACTTGATATTTATGGTGAAGAGTATCCCAGAAACAGGTAGATAGATCTATCATAAATCCAGTCTAGTCTCAGTGGCTAAATTATGTTACTGAAGGCTGATCCAACACCTTTTGAAGTCAATGAAAAGTGGAATTGAGGGCAAGTACAGACATCATTCTCTGTCTTACCCTTGACTTCAGTGAGAATTGAATCAGGCTCTTGAGGCCAGTGGCTCTCACAGGATCATTTCCTGGGGGAAAAAAAAGGGGGGGGGGGATTTTTTATTTTTATTTTCCAGACCTCCATTGGGGATTTGAAAAATATTGTTGTGATGCAGTGAACTGGGAAAGAGTTACTATCATATTGCAAACTTCTCCTGCTTTTGAAGACATTGTGTCCCTTGAAGGTTTTGTTTTTGGTGACTAAACATAATATTTAGTTCGGATTCTCCAGAGAGCTCTCTCCTCATAAATCTTCTAGCTTTAGACCTCTTTTAAGCCACCTGATGGTGTAATCAGCAGCTGCTTGTTTTAGCTGAGAGATGTCTCTTCCTATTGTAGGTACATTGGTGCTTTTATTGAATGATGTGCTAGCAGTTTCTCAAAAGCAGGAGACATTTCATGGTACAGGGGCATAAATGTTGTAAAACGATGGGCTAGCCTTGCAGTCCTTACTCCGCGACTGAAGTCACTAAGGCTATGCCTACACTACAGAAAGTCGACCTTATTAGGTTGACTTAACAAAGTGTTTTCCCTGAACAGGGACTTAGTAAGTCGACCTACCTGCCCTTAGTCGACCTAATAAAGTGGACTTAAGTGTCCACCCTGTGCTTAGGTCGACCTAAGGAGTCGACCTAAGGATGAGGTTGACCTAACTGGCAGTTCTTATTAAGTCGACTAAGCTCTCATTAAGTCGACTTAAGGAATTTCTTAAGTTGACTTAATGAAAGCCTGGTGTGGACAGGGACTAAGTTAGGTCGACTTAAACCTCCTTAAGTTGACCTGACTTGCACATGTAGACATAGCCTAAGAACCTTGTCTGAATAAGGGCTTCAGGATCAGGCCTAAAATGAGGTTTTAGTGGTAAGTGCCCTGTAACTACACACTGATAGTGATAGAACCATAGATATTAGGGATGAGCGACTCATGGAGCTTTTCCTAGTTCATCTGTCCACCAACACTGGATTGTTCTTTCTTGAAGTTACTTGTTCCTTTGGATTAATGTGGGTCAAATCCTCTGACCCAAGCAAGAACTATAGGAAGGTCCGGTATAGAAAAGAACAGGCCAAGAGTCTGCTGGGTGGAGAAGTATTGCGAAGCGTATGAATGTACGGTACTGGAAGAGCAAGATCGCTGCCTCCGGCTCGTGAGGGAGTTTTAGGGGTGTGGCCAGTTGATCCATATGCCAGATAGCCCCCAGGATTGGTGTTGCCATGACTCCAGGGGCTGCCCTATGCAACCCTGCAGTGGTCCCAGGAGATGCCTAAGGAACTTTCCTATGTAAAGATTCAGGCTCTGCATGGAAGGGGATCTGGGCCTACATCACTAGATCCGATCAATGGGGTTATTACTATTTACGTCTGTGCCATCACAGGTCGGCGTGGCACATTACAAACAAAAATAAAAGGCCAGGAGGCTGTCCTGAGGAGCTTGCAGTTTAATCTAAAAATCATATAACCTGCACTGCACTTTAAAAGCTCCGTCTTTTCCACACACATAAATTTACCATCTAATTAGCTGCTGTTTGCGGTGTCATTAATTACCCTGCCCCTACCTTGTAATTACTCAATAGTACCTGACTAAACAGAGAGCACAAGTGATCCAGATTACTAATAAGGTTTAAGGTGAGATTGGCAGCTTGTGTTTCCTATCACCTAATCAAGTGATAGAATTGCCAACATGGAAAGTGAGACTATCTTTTTTAAAATGGCTCTCTGTGTTCCTGGACATTCTCTTGCCTTTATTTATCTTTCTTGCCTTGCACTGAATGAGGCAGTCAGGCTGTTCTTTTTTCCATCATCGTCCAAAGTAAAGAGCCAAAGATCTCCATTACAAAAACACCATCACAGCTGGCACGGGTTGCCAGATGCATAGCTGGGAGCCTCCAGAGTGACACAGATTGATAGGCCCTGGAGATTGAACAAACTTGTCACCCCTAGAAGGGGTCTATCTAAGTGAAGGATGAAACACATGGGTCGTAAATTGGGAGTATTTCTATTAACACTATTTTATAGGCTACAGTCCTCAGATCTTCTGTTCTAGCAGCTTAAGCAACACTAAAAGATGAGGTCTGGTTTACCAGGCACCACTAGTTTGTTCATTTTTGGCATCCATACATACATGAATCACATCTGACTGAGAAAAAGTATTCTACATGTGGGTGGTGGTGAGGTCAAGATTTGCTGTCTGGCCTAGTGCATGGATAATACAGCTTATTGATGAAGTAAATAATTCATGTATTTTTTATGGTTGTGTTGACGCTGACATCAGAGTTACATTGAAGTTATGGCCAGAGGACAAGATTCACAGCACAGAGTAATACAGAGCATCCATCACAGACTAGTACTGTGTACTTCAAGGGCTTCAGATCTTGGGACCTGATTTTCAAAAGATAATTAGGTCAGGTGCTTTACAGACTTAGGTGAATTGTTTCCTTTCCAAGGGCATTCATCATCATATTCACTGCTAGGAATAATAGATTAGATGTAAAGCTTGTTTTAGATTCAAAAGGTCGTAGACTAATCTACCTCTTCAGACAGCATGAATATCGCTGGCCATATGTAAATAAGAAGGTGAAAACCAAGGGCCAGATTTTCAAAGGCATTTAGGAACTTAAAGATGCAGATAGATGTCTAGTGGGATTTTCAAAAGCACCTAAACAAGTAAGGCACCTAACTATCTTTGAAAATCTGGTCCCACGTACGAAAGTCCGCTTGTTCGATTGCAGAAATGTGTGCCGCCAATCACTGACCAAGAATCTCATGCAGACTGGCTTCCCTAAGGAATTTCCAAGAAAGGCCTAGTTGGTGATTTCAGTGGCCCATTCTCAGAGAACTTAGTGCCACACTCAATAGATGGACTCTGTTAGTAGAGTGTTAACCTCTTCTTACTGTGTTTTGCACTGTCTGCTCAGTGTATTTTGTATAGAATATACAACCTCAAATAAAAAAAGAACAAATCACTTGTATGTGAGATAATGCATGATAAATGTGGAGCAGAAACCCTGACTGAAGACCTAGATTTGATCTCTCTCTATTATTTGGGACGATCAATATCATTAATATAATGTGCATACAGCCAGAACATGAACATTTAAATCACAAGCTAATTTAATATTTTAGGATTGCCAAGGTCTGATATGTTTAGCTTTTTGAGTCTGATCACTTGTCTATATGATTTCATTCCATAGTTCCTAGACCCGATAAAGAATGATCGTGATGCGTTAAATGTACCGAGAGATTCTTATTACGGCTGTATTTCAAGAGGTGATTGGTTCTGACTGGAATACTGTCTGTACAGTTATGTTCAATAAGTCTGTAGGGAAATGTTTCTTTTGGGGCATTCTAGGTAAGGTCAGAGTCAGATATAGCTGACCCCCTCATATCTTTTTTTAAGATCTAGAAGGGTCTTTATCCAGATCTGATTTTTCTCCAGTAAGTTGTCTGGACTGCCTGTCCACGACTGAGCCTGGCCCATGTGAATGATCTTGCCGTCATTTGCTATGGTGGAAGTGTATTAGTTTCAATGGATTTTCCCTGAGTAAACCCAAAGACTCCAATAGCTTGAGGTTTCAGAAATGCTGTCAAATTAAACAAGACGAGAGATAATTTCATCTTCCCTAATCATCTCTTTCTATGGTGTGGGAGGCTCTGATTTCATCCTGGAGAACCCGGGACAGAGGAGAATGTGTCACAGGAAGGAAGGGAGGATGAATGATCACTCCATGAAATATGTGGGAAAAACCTGGCCATGCAGATGGAACTCAGTGCACCACAGTGTCCCTGCAAGGCAAAACTGACATGTGAGCTGGTCTAATTTCTTCTCTATTAGTCAGTGTTTGCACAGAGCTTTGAAGATGTAAAGTGCAAACTATTAGTTCATCACTGGGCTCTCATCACACAGTGGACCCTACCTTAAAATGGTCATCCTCTCATGGATACCTCACTACCTGGCCTCCCAGAACTGAGACTAAGCTACCCTAGGGAGCTAGAGCAGTTAGCTGCATGAGAAATTATTAAAAGGACAGAAGTAAAGAGCGAAGATGGAAATAAACTTGTCTAATTTATCAGGCTGGTTGCACATCCTCCCATTGTCTATTTCTCCTTCTTCTTTCCCTTTCTTGGGCACAAGACTTTATATGTACTAGGCCCAAATCTCTTTGCTGATTGCAATTATAGATTCTCCAAAGGGCAGTGCACTTTGTTTCTGTCCTTCTTAGTGTTTGCTACACCTCTCTGGTTTTGATTAAATTGATGCAGATTGACTTTATCCCAAAGACATGCCTGACAAAGGAAGACATGAGGTAGCTTGGGGCTTTTTTAATAATTTGGTTAGTTTAAAAAAAAATTCTGGAGAGTGGTAGCCCAAAAACAGTGCTGGATGGGGCTGGTTTTGATAGGTAGAAAGAAGCACTTTTGTGGACCGGTTGGAAGTTCATCGTGGGCCGTGCCCAGGTCACAACCTGAAAACGGCTATATTAGATTAAATCTAACATTTTCAAAAGCAGCTATTGCTTTTTGGATGGCTCTGTTTGGCGTGCCCAGCTTGAGAACCTTCAGCTTGATGGGTGAGAATCTACAGCTCTCTGCCTTTAGCCAGAGCTGTGAGTCCTTAGCATCTCTGAAAATCAACCCTAATGCTTTCCCAAGTTGGTTCCTCCAAAAACTGGGCACTTCTGAAAAATAGGCTATAAATAATGGGGAAGGAAGAATTGAGAGAGTTGAGCAAACTGCACAACAGACTGTGATTCAGGAAGAAAAGTTGTCCATCACCATGTTAGGAGATATCTCACTCTACAGAGGCCCAGTCCTGGGCTGAGCAGGCTCAGCTCCCTCTGAAGTTGACGAGCAGTAACTTTGTATCGTGGTTGCATATGCCTGACATCTGTGCTAGGCACATTTGGTACACAGAGAGATACTTTATGCACAAGACTATTATGAAAGAACTGTAGTGAAAACAAATTGGACTGTGAGTAATCCTAATGAAGTTATCAAGAGGGACAACTGAGGGCACAAAGATTTTTTTTCTATAGAATGTGGTCTGGTCCTTCCAGCAGAAGATTGGGAGTCAGAATTCCTGGCTTCACACTGTGGTTCTGCCACTGATTCACTTGACACTGCTGTAGCTGCAGGCCACAGAATGCTCTGTACCTCAGTTTAGCCATCTGGAAAATGGGTATAATGCTTACTTCTCTGGCAAAGGTGTTACGTTGGTTAATTAATCAACCAATCTTATTAAGGTGCTTTGAGATTCTTAGACAAAAAGATGTTCTGTAAAGTTCTGAAGTGAGAAACACTGCAGTATTAAATTCTACCTTTCCCCCAGCATATTGGTTCAAAATCCTTTAATGAAGCCCATCTAGTTCTCTTGACTTCATCTCTATGCTCTTACAGTTGTGTGAGAACATTTCAGGAACATTTTACATTTTATTGTTTTTATACTAATTTTTTTTTTAAAAAAAACCTATGTTTTTAATTAACATATTATTTTTCAAAGTGGAAAAATACCCTGCGATAGTCAAAAGTTTTGTGCTGCTGCTGCTTTCAGAGCGGGTGAGAATCGGATGAATGAATGTTGAGGGGTGGGTTCCAAAAGAGCTTGGTCCCCTTATGGCCCTTACTCTTCAAAACAGGGCTCAAATGAGAGTGAAGTGATGCATTGGCTTTGTGAATTTCAGGTAGTTCCTGCAATGATATCTGTGCGTACCCTTTGTGTTGGCTCATCTGCAAAGAAGTAATCATCTAGATCAGGGGTAGGCAACCCCCGCATGCGTGCCAGCAGTGGCATACAAGCCCACTTGGAGTGGCACTCGGCATGCTCTGTGGCACCACAGAAATTGCCACTCCTGCCACCATAAGACATTCCAAGTGGCTTCTTGCAGGGGAGCTGCAGTGCGGAGGTCCCTGCCACGTCCATGCCCCAGAATACCATGTAAAGAAGCCACCCAGAGCGGCTCCTCTCTGTGGTGTGCTGCTGCCGAAAAGAGTGACTCCAGGTAACTTCTTTCCATGGTGTGCCTGGGGATGGGGTCCCCCGGCACGCTGCTGAGAGGAGCCCCTCCAGGTGGCTTCTTTCCATGAATGGGCTGTTGGCACCAGCTGAGGGTCGAGGAGGAGGGGCCGGCACAGTGGTCGGCAAAGGTTGCTGGGCCCTGATCTAGATCCTGTAAGGAGGTCCATGCAGACAGATCCCTGAGCCCTTGTGAAGCCCCATTTAAGGCAATGGGGCCCCATTCAGGAACGGGATGGATTCCATTTTGTGATCAGGCCATAGTACATAATTGTCCACAGAGAAAGAACGATGTGATTATAAATACAGAGGGATTTCCATTGATCTCTAGGGCTGTGTCTACACTAGAAAAGTTAAGTCGACTTTCTTAAATCGACTTAATAAGGTTGGCCTAGGCGCTAATCCCCGCCCGCACAGGCTTTAAATTGACCTAAAACCAGGTGTTATTAAGTCATCTTAAGCTTTCCTTAAATCGACTTGAGGAAATGCTTAAGTTGACTTAATAAGAGCCCAGTGTGGATGCGGCTTTGCTTAGGTCGACCTAAGCCTCCTTAAGTCGACCTAAGTTGCCAGTGTAGACGCACCCTAGGAGAGCATAGATGACACCTGCAGCAGAATAGTTACTGGCATTTGTACAAGATGTTTTTTTCAGAGTGCAAGTGACAGAAATCCTTTCCTTGAAATGTAATTATGCATAAAGTAGTGTAAGAGAACAAGCTAATTATCTGTTATTAAAACCAGTTGATGACAACTTTAATAATGAGACTTACTGGATTCCATCTGTGCGTAACTAGACAGAATTATTCTTTGCACCTTCTTAAAAAAATGACTTGGCAGCTCTCTCCACATCCTGGTAACTTTTGATAGAAAAACTGACAATTTCAGTACCTATTGGGAGAAAACTACACTGTGCTGGCACCAGTTACTGCTAATGAGAGTTGATGTACACCATAGAAAGCAAATGAGGAGAGAGAAAATCCTGTGAAATGAAGGCAGGCAAATAATATGCAGATTTCCAGGCAGTAGTTGCAAATAATATGGTTCACACTTCCTCCACTTAGAATAAAACAAACAAGGAGTCTGGTGGCACTTTTGAAAACTAACCAATTTATTTATTGCATGAGCTTTCTGACAACAAGCTGCCTACTTATTTGATGCCTTTGTTAAATGTGGTGAGATACAGTAGAGTCCTTGGGTAGCAGGGAATATACAGAGTAGAAGTTTTAATCCCTTTTCTTATCCTAGTTGCATTTTTAGGTAGTTTTTCTTTTCTAGGAGCATCTCACTGGTGCAGGGGGGTATGGAGAATATGCTCAGTGTCTAACTCTGCCTGCTGGTCTCCTCCTTAGCTGGGCCGCAGGTGCTGGCCTGGGCAGTGGGGTGCGGGTGGGGTAGAGAGGGGGGCTGGCTGACAGACAGCTGGGGAGGGGACTCAGATTCAGTCAGAGGAGAACTGGGAGAGGATAGGAAAGACAGCAGCCTAGTCTTCAAGGCAGCTGAGCTCCCATGGTGGGACTCGAGCTCCTAGTCCCAGGTGAGTGTGTTGTAGCAGTGCCTAAACGTGCAGGGAATGACTGGGAGAGGGGACCCGGAGGCAAGCCACAGAGACTGAACTCGGTGCAGCACAGCAGGGAAGGGAGAGCTGAGCCCCGAGTCAAAATGCTGGTCTGCGGCTGTGGAGCTGGCTTGGGTACACTGGCTGGGAGCAGAATGGCTAGAGTGACATTCTGATATGATTGCAATGATGATATTGCATTGTTTGTGTCATTTTCAGTGATGTCAGTAAGAGGTTTACTGTGTCAGCAAAAAAAAAATCAACTTGGGATCTTCATGTCAGTAAAAACTAAAATGCGAGGTTAGCAACTGTGAAGCCCAGCCCGAAGAATCACTCGTATCCTGCTACAGCCCTCAGATTGGAGTTTAGGTGGGATATACGTTTGAGCCCTCTGGTGAAATCCAGCTTCCCTCCTATTTTCCCCATGAGCACAGCAATGTGCATTCGTTTACACTTTTGTTTCTTGTTAATTCAGGGCTTGGCCGGGGTGCTGGGGGTGCATCTTTAGCACAAAGCTATAATCTTGTTGCAATCATTGTGTTTCCTGTAGTTACTTTTATACGGGAAGTTTAAGATTTTCATTCTTTCTGACCAGGTTCACCAACGGCAACTTGATTTTTACTTGGTTTTGAACGGATATTAAAATACCTAAAGACCTTTCCCTGAAATTTATTTTTTTTTAGGAGTGATTTAGGCTCCTCTGGTTTCCAAGGTAATCACTTTTCTCCATTTTTAAGCAGCTCGGCATGCCCATGGAGAATTTGGAATGAGATGCTCATGGGGTGCTAGTCTGGACATGTCATGAGACTTTTTTCCCCTCCGCTTATTCATAGTATTGAAAGTTTTCACTGGGCTATATAAGGCTGCTAGAAGTTTTGTTTTATGGTCTCTTTGTTGCAAGAAATTGGAAATGCTGCTTTAAGAAAATTCATTATTGACACAAGTGCCTTTTATGGACATTTACATGACATTGCCAAGGAGTATGGGATTTTTATATGAAGTCATTTGTAACATGCAGGGCCAGGAAATGACATGAACAGCATAGCATGACATAGCATGACAGGCTTCTCAGATACTGTGGGTGGGGCTGGGGAACTACAAAGAGCCAAGGTGGACCCAGACAGTCAGTCGAGATTAACCCTTTCTGCTCCAGCTACCCCAAAGGCTGCTTTTGTCTATTCTGCATATGAGCCCCTAACGCTGCCCTTTATGCAAACAGGAATGTTACCATTTCTCTCTCTGGACTTAGCCCAGATTACCTGTCTTTTTCTCAGCTGGAGACATTCTATTACGTTTGCTTTGCTCTGTGCCTGTCTCCTTTCATCCCTGTTCAGCCACGGTGATGACAGGAACAAACAGAAGTGGGGGGGCTGCCAGGTGGCTGCTAGACAGGCATCTGCTAGGAGCATTGGTTGCAAGGAAGGTGTCTGCATGTCTGAGTTGGGTGCTGCATTGCATCAGGAGAGCTGGAGGGCTGCCTGGGGTGTTTGGGCTCTATTTTGACTGCTCCTCAATCTAGGATTCACAGTTAGCCCAGTTTAATGATCTCCCTGGATGGGTTGGCTGCAGGGAGCGAATTTGGGACCTCTCTGTTTGCAAGCATGACCTCTCACTGCTTAAGCAAGAGGACCAAGACTCATAAACCACAGATCATGGTCCAGCCACTAAGAGCCACGTTTTGCTGGTAAGGGCTCCACCAGAATGCCCAGAAGCACTAAGATTTGTACCAAGGTGGTAAATTTTTCATTTTTGTTTCCAGTGATTTCACTTTTGCTTCCAATACGGATGCCAGGAAAGGAGTCTTGGAGGTAAGGAGAACAGAAACAGCACTGCAGATGGCAGTGAAATCTCAGTCATCCCCCACACAAAGGGACCTGTGCCTCGCACACTCCTACAACACCATATCAAACCAGGGTTCCGGCTCCTCACTGAAATAAATTGCACAGAGGACTTATATACACATAAACTTGTGTCCCAGGCCCCCTGGCCTTTGGCTATGTCCTGTTAAGAACCTCCATGACTCCATTTATAGCAGCCTTGTGGTTCTTTCTGTCTCCGGACAGTATTTTCAGGGGAGCCAGACCTGAAGCTGCCATCTACCACCATGTGAATGGCATGGATTTGGGCTCTGGTTTTCTGAGAAGCCAGAATTCAGTCCATGATATTCGTCTATGCAACACATGGAGATCCCAAGTCAAGCCAATAAATCCACGCCCAAATGTTGCTTCGGTGCAAATAATTTCTTTCAGTATTATTAATCAATGGGTTGGGCTTTCTTGTAACAAACTTGAGTGAGTAAAGGCAAATTGCAATCTTCACTTACAAAAGAAAATGAAAAATCGGTGACAATATCTTGGCCTGTACACATGGGCTGTTGAAAACATCCAGCCCTGGCCCTGCCCATGTGCTGGTGACATCGTTCCCAAACACTGACAGTCCAGTAGGATGGATGAGCGTGCAGACCTAAATCCGCCCACGACACTTAGTACATACTGACGCCTCACAGGCATGAGGAAGTGACCTAGGGCAATAAAGGGGTTATAACCATATACTAAACTAAATTCTGCTGCTCTTCTTTTCACAAGTCGTCCCATTGACTGCCGTCGGTTATTGGTGTAGCTATGCGGCACTCATGAGTAAGGTTAGGTAGGACTGGGCCCTTCAGCTTTTCTGCTTCAAGGAACAGTGTCTTGCTACATATGTATACAATGCCTTCCACAGTGGGGCAGTGACCCCAGCAGGGCCCGTGGGCACAGCTGTAATAAATAATCACTGGCTATGTCTACACTTGCTAAAATTAGTTCGCATTAGTGAGTTCGAACTAATTCGAACTAATTTTAGTGAGTTCGAATTAGCTTAATTCGAACTCACATGGCCACACTGGAACGTTAGTTCAAACTAAGCAAGCACTTGCTTAGTTCGACTTAGCGATCCCCATTCATTTCCATGGCCGGTTAATTTGAACTAAGAAATTAGTTCGAATTAACATGGCTACATTGATTAATTCGAACTAGTTAGTTCGAATTAACCCCTTAGTTCGAATACCCTATTCAAACTTATTAGTTCGAATTAAGGATGCCCTTAATTTGAACTAATTAAAGCCTAGTGTAGCCATGGCTTTAGTTAGTTTGAGTTAAGCCTCCTTAATTCGAACTAACTTGCCAGTGTAGACATAGCCAATGGGAATAATCAGCTTCTCTGAGAAGGGAGCAGTGTTCTTTATTCTCACGGTAAAACCAAATGAGGACTGAGAAAAAAATGAGTAAGGGCCGCCCCAGGACTGGACACTTTGGGGGATTGAACAACGCTGGGAGCAAGGCTGTATTTCTTACAGGTGAACTGCAAAACAAAATGAAAAAGAAGGAAAATCTCTTGTGGAACCCCAAAATCGGTACCGCTCTGCATGAGCAGTGTGGCAAATCCCAAACAAGAGCATATTGACCCAGGCCTCTTTCCTTGCCCTGCTGTGGCACTGTCTTCAGATTTCCGTGACCTCTGATAACATTATGTGCCCTCCTCTGTTCTGGGGTTTTGGAGATGTGCCCAGCCTTGCGGGGTCGCCCTGGCTCCTCAGTGGTGTGCTGGCTGGGGGTACAGGAAATGATTTGCACAGGGCTGAGTCTCATGTTGGAAGGTCACACTGGCAGTGGCAATCACTGGTTGGTCATGAATTGTTATTTCACATGAATACACAGTCCTCCTTTGGGCAAACTTTGATGGCCAGCAGAGGGGGGGCGTTCGCTGAGTGTTCAAACAGAGCTCCGATTTGGTCCTTAGTTCTAGGTCACTCTGTCAGTCTCCAGGTCAGTTATTAAAATGCTTCTAAAATAGCTTGTGGCTATTTACATATCTCCCAGTTGGGCTGTGTCTCCCTGCCACATAGCCAGAGATAGGAGAATTGGGAGCATTTCCAGACTCCCCTGAGCTCTAGAGTATAATTCAAGAATCCCCTTTATCCTCTGAGAGCTATGATTAAGGGCTGAATTGTCCTAGGATGTGGGTCTTGCAGAAGCGGGTGGAGCAAAAGTATATTGCTGTGTGGGAGCTCCTGGAGGCCTCAGCACACCCTGGAGTCTTGCACCTCCTGGGAGAGATGGGTGACTGGCAGCTCCTGGAGGGGGAGGGAGCCTAGAATAGATTTGGAGGCGTATAAGGACGTTCTTTGTGGCTAGTCCTTGTGAGGATGTGCAAAGAAAGGCGAGGTTCCATTCAGGGCTGGTGCAACCATATAGGTGAACTAGGCGGTTGCCTAGGGCACCAGGCTTTAAGGGGCACCAAATTAGATGGAAGTGATTTTTTTTCTCTATTTAAAAATATATATATTAATATGTTATCTCCTATAACATTTGGGGGAGGGGGCATCAAAATCACAGCTCGCCTAGAGTGCCAAAAACCCTTGGGCCAGCCCTGGTTCCATCTCCCACCTCTTGTATGGCTGTGTAAGGGCCACTGACGTGTCCCTCCATATTTGTTTAGCTTTGCCAGAGGAGGGTTAGCGCACACTGAATATAAAATCTGACTAGATTTCCCATCACAAGCAAGACTCTTAACTTTGTTCTGTAAGTGTGGTTCTGGGTGTGATTTCGGCAAGTCAAGGAAAGGGTTAGTAGCAGTGACAGAACAGGGTGTGAGGACGGCTTTGTCTATCTTGAACCTTATAGCTGGTATACTGGTTTTGCGTATGTTGGGTTATTGGGACACCCAGTATGCTGAGCAAAACAGGAGAACCAGCACAAGTCTGTTGGTGCCTAAGGGGCTCATATAATGGTTTTTATTTTTTAAAACTTAAGTATTATTTTTTTAAAATTGAATTTCCGTTTGGTGAAAGTGATTAACGGGAGAAACAGGTGTCTCCAACTTGTGAGTTTGCACATGCTTCAAGATATTACTTCAGTACTGATTCGCGTTATTATATAGTTGACATAAAAGAGATGTTCACTGTCTAATGGGGTCTTTTAACCATGTGCACTTAGTCAATAGATTGGTATGTGTTGCTGCTTGTATCTATCTACTGTACACAGTTGCTAAATGTAAGCAAGTATATTTTTCCCAGTGTTGTGAGTTCAACCTGTCTTGACCCTATTTAAGAAAGGTATGAACTATATGGTTGCAAAGTAAACTTTCTTCTATACAAGCTGTAGAGGAAAACTGTAAAGATCTGAAAGCTGCTCGTAACTACATTTGTTAAAAAATGTTGTACAACATAATCCCAAACTGTTGACACTTTATGCATGTGGTACTAAAAGAAAATAAAGAATTTACGAGTTTCATGGTTTGTCTATTGCTTTCACATTGTTGTGTTTTTCTGGTTGGGAAGAGATTTAAGAGCATGTTCATTTCTGGGAAAAAACTGGTGGATTAACAGTGCTGATGGATTAAGTCTTCACATTTATACCCACAGAAAAGGTATGGAATGGGGAGCAAAAAGGCA
The DNA here is from genome assembly GCA_007922175.1 of Pelusios castaneus. Lineage (NCBI taxonomy): Eukaryota > Metazoa > Chordata > Testudines > Pelomedusidae > Pelusios > Pelusios castaneus. The sequence goes on from ML685771.1 coordinate 19,297,958, forward strand.
TTATAACACCTTACTCATAAAATAGAGGAACTCCTTCTAAACTTTCCGGATGCATTCAGTTCTTGGCATCTCTGCTCAGAGTAACAGCAGGGCTGCCAATTTGTTCCAGTTCTGGTGGCATTTTAGTGATACAGACATTTGTCCACTAGGAAATCTACAAACTCATTCCGCACTGCCATCAAGAACCTTTCAAGTGTCAGCTGGGCTGAGGTCACTACTATCCTGGTCTGAGATCATAATGACCATCTAAAAATAAAGTCTTCCATAGCCAGACATGTTTATTGCAAAAATCATTTGGTAGAGATCTTGAGGTTCAGATCATATTAACAGAGTTAGGCAGAAAGAAGTTTTGCAAAAAGTATTTAAATGTCAAATTTGGTTTCACTGCTTAGTGGCTGAAGTGGAACCATTTCTTGTTTTCTTCTTACTATTTTTTCATATTTCTACTAATAATGGTCTCAAAATGGCTATTGATTGTTTTCAATCAGCCAGCTGTCCCCTCCCCCATTTGGGAGTAAATGAGATCATTGGATAACCACTTAGATAATTCCAAAGGGGTAGCCATGTTAGTCTATTGTAGAAAGACAACAGACTCCTGTGGCACTTCTAAAGACTAACAGATTTATTTATCGCATGAGCTTTCGTGGGAGAAAATCCCACTTCGTCAGACGCGTCTGATGAAGTGGGATTTTCTCCCACGAAAGCTCATGCGATAAATAAACCTGTTAGTCTTTAGAAGTGCCACAGGACTCTGTTGTCCTTCCACTGAGTAGTCAGAGAAAATTCAAGACTAGCAAATTAGTGCCTAGATACCAAGGTGGCTGGGCACCTTAAACACAAGGGCTATGGCTACACTGGCAAGTTAGTTCGAATTAAGGATGCTTAATTCGAACTAATTTAAGCCTTGGCTGCACTAGGCTTTAATTAGTTTGAATTAAGGGCTTCTTTAATTCGAACTAATAAATTTGAATATGCTATTCGAACTAAGGGTTAATTCGAACTAGTTAGTTCGACTTAACCAATGTGGCCATGTTAGTTCGAACTAATTGCTTAGCTCGAACTAACCGGCCATTGAAATGAATGGGGATTGCTAATTCGAACTAAGCAAGTGCCATGAATGGCACTTGCTTAGTTCGAACTAAATTTTTCTAGTTCGAATTAAGTTCATTCGAACTAACTAAAATTAGTTTGAATTAGTTAGTTCAAATTAACTAATTCGAACTAACTTTGGTAAGTGTAGACATAGCCTAGAGGACCCAATGCTAGCAGCTTGCAAAGGGCTGACCACACCACCATGAATGTCCACCTTGCTAATCTAAGAAACCGTCTTTAGCCCTCATAAACTATTAGATGGATGCTATAGAAATGGGAAGGTTAGAGTAAATCAACTGGATTAATAGAAGACAGCCTGCCAACGTTCTCTGCCACCTGCCACTACCTTTCCGAAACCCAAAAAGTTGAACATCATTAGCATATGAAGTTAGATTCTTCCAGGTACCTAGAAACAGGCATCATAGCTTTCAAACTCCCAGGCCTCCTCAAATTAATGCCATACAGCATAAAGGTGGTATTAACATGACCCTGTAGTCAAACTCCCATCCTGCAGGTCAGCTCTTCCCAGTCATAATCTGCACAGGAGTGTTGTATCCTCAGTCACTGGGAATTGCTTAAAGCAAAGCGCACAGGTGAGGCTTAGTTTTATTGACCATCCCTGTGCTGCATGCATATTCACTCAGCACTTACTAACCTACCACAATGCTATCCCAGAATGCCTTGGACTCAGTATAAAACCTTGGAAAAATTCTCTGGGGAAAGTGGTGATTTCTTTTTTGTTTCTTCCAGAGTCCTGGTTAGGAATCTGCTGAGGGTGCACACACACATCCTGCTTTTGGGACAGGTGGTGTTTGAATGCTAATGCTCAGACCATGCCTCTGGACTGTGCCCAGCAATGCTGATTCTATGACAGCTCCTGAAATGTTCTGGGTGTTCAGGGGATCCAGGAGTCCGCAGCAGGGCTTGTCTCTAGCTCTGTCCAGCTCCCAGCTTGGTCCTGATTGGGGCCTCTAAGTGTTATCATAATATAAATATGGGGTGGCCAGTCTCCTTGAGGGGGGCTGTTGCTGCTGCCACATAATCCCAATTGGTCTCATAGGTCCAAATTTATTCTTGGTGCAAACCACGATCATGGATGCATTTTACTATGGTGCTCATGACACCCCAGGAACTGTCTCAATCTTCTGGCTTGTGCTTTTCATGACCTATTGGTGGCAGTAAGGACACCAATAATACAAACTGGGCAACCATTCCCATAACAGTACAACAGGAGCAGCTTTCTCATAATACCCCTGAGCCTGCTTGAGTGCCTGGTGCAGGAGAGCAAAGCTGATTCTGCCACAAACAGCTCTGTTGTACAAGTCAAGCCCTTATAAAGGGGCTGTGCTCCCAGCCAGCAGCATGGCTCTGGGATTTGAAGTAGTTCTGTTAACTGCTTGCCTGGCCCAGGAATTGGTAATAAAGACAGGAGGATTTGGCTTATATTAACCTGCACTCAGGGCGACAAAGTATAATAAAGCCCCAAAATACAACCCTGAAAAGCAGCATACAGCTGGAAAGGTCTCCAGCATTATCTTCAAGGCTGCTGTGTGGGTGTGCACACACCTTAATAGATCCTTCTACCAGGGAGCCTCACTGTCTGCAATTGCTGTGTCAGCACACAGAGTGTTTCCCAGCATGTGAACAGGCCAGGCTGTCTTCTCTTCCTAGCTATGCCCCTCTCCAAGTAATGAAGCTAATGAAACCCTCTCTGCCTCTTTGCTATTTCTTTCCAGTATCAAGGTTTCAAACACACATGGGTTTGCTCTCAGGTGCACATACGATATTGGTAAATATCACAGGACAGTATTACAGTACTATAGACAAACATGGCTACCCCGCTGGAACTGAAAACAATACAGTATTGGAAACCTCAGACATTCAAAAACCATTCCCAAAATCATGACAGACTTGAAAAACTTGATTTTTTCCAATGGAAGCTGGGATTCTCACACAATCTCTTGTAACCACAAGCTGATGCTTACAGTAAGACAGCACTTATTACCAGCCGCAGCATAACATTGGGAGAGTTGACACTATTGTGATTTTAAGACATTTCGCACATTACGCCTTGCTTAATGCAAAGTTCAGTGATTTTCTCTGTCCAACAGTCATGCCTGCTTGGGCTGTGATCTCCACTGAAGAAGGTCCTGAAAAATACTTTGATAGGACACTCCCAGTATTGAACCTAGTGACGTGATTAAATATAGGGTGTTCTTCCCTGCAACTCAGTGTTAAATCAGAGCTGCAGGGCGGGAGTCAGGCAACACCACTGCAAGTGGCTTTGCAAAAACCCCATTGATCTTGACCACTGGTGAATGTGGAAAATCTCATGGTCCTTGGGTATGTCTACACTAAAAAAAGTTGTCGACTTGTTATTAAACAAAGTTAAAGTTAAATCGACTGTCCACTTTAATAAAGTCGACTTAAGGGTTACGCCCCATCCACACCGTCCTTAAGTCAATGTAAGGAATTTCTTAAGTCGACTTAATGAAAGTCGGGTGTAGACATACAGTAATTTAGGTCGACTTAAGGGTCTTTAAGTCGACCTAAATTGCTAGTGTAGACATACCCCTTGTGTCAAGAGTAGAGGTGTTAGCCCAGCTGATCTACATATAGTCCAGGTTGAGTAATCATATCTCTCTCTCTCTCTCTGGTATTTTTAAAGCATTACTTCTTATCTTGGGCCAGAATTAAAATAAAAGGGAGATCACCAAAGGTGAGGCACTTAAAAGCATGCCCAGCTTTACAAAAATGCTGAGCTCCATGATACTGACCTCTGTGAGACACTTTCAAGTACCCCAGTTCCAGCGGGGGAGCTGTGCTAGTCTAGTTCAGCAAAACAAACAAGGAGTCCTGTGGCACTTTTAAAGACTAACAAATGTATTTATTGCATGAGCTTTCGTGGGAGAAAATCCCACTTTGTCAGACAAGTTCTCCATCTTCAAGTGTCTGATGAAGTGGAATTTTCTCCCACAAAAGCTCATGTGATAAATAAATTTGTTAGTCTTTAAAAGTGTCACCAGCCTCCTTGTTTGTTTTTAAGTACCCAGGATTTTGAAGATTTTGCTACTTCAGTGCCTAAACTGGAGCTTCTGGTGGCTCAGCTCCTTTGAGCATTTTGCCTTAGGAGCCTAATTTTAGGCTCCCGTTTTAGAAGAACTTGGCCTTGATATCTAAGCACCTCCCCAAATCCCCTTGTGCTTTCACATGCAGGCAGCTTCCTGCTTCATGGTTCACCCTGCGTGACCGTTGTTACACACTATGAAAAACCCGCTGCTCCCTTCTAGACCTGATTGCATCACTCCACCAGGAACCATGTGACCCAGGACCGAGCACTATAGGCCTCAGCAACAGGAGCAACAGCCAATCAGGAGGCAGAGAGCTGGCTTTCACATCATCCCCAACCTTGCTGGCCCTGATGGTAAGCTGGCGATAGGCTTCCCACTGCAGCAGATGACTTGATTACATCCTTTGGTGTTGAACAATATTCATAGTCCTAAGCCGTCCAGATCCATACACAGAAGTGGCTCTGAACTTCTCCAAAGTTCTGGGGTGCTAAAATCTAGATAAGGTTTTTGTTTGGGCCCATTTGGTCATCATTTCAATTGCTTTTAAATGTTCTTAGTCTTCTTTTAACTATGTGAATTCACTACTGGAGAAAGTCAGTGCATTGACAGCTCTGCAGGCTGAAATACTCTCTTCATTCCCTAATGGGTACAGCTCCAAGAATAACAGTGCAGTGTCGTTCCATTCCTTTCCCCTCCCCATGACCTATCTGTCTCATCCCTGCCTGGATGGGTCACTTCTAGGAAGGTAAGACTAGTTCAGTTTCCAGGCTCATTTAATTGTTCAGCCATTTAAAAAGGACTTTGGTGTGATTCAGTGATGAGCCCAAACCATAGGATTTACAGCACAGACACTGCCATATTTTGTACTATTACTATGGGATACTGTTGTTTTTGTTATATGAAGTTTTCTCTTTGGTAAGCTTGCCAAGATAGATAGATAGATAGATAGATAGATAGATAGATAGATAGATAGATAGTCTGATTTTCAAAGGTGCTGAGCATGCTCAATTCCAGCTGAAGTCAACAGGAGTAGTGGATGCTCAGTGTCTCTAAAATCAGGTGCATAGTGCTCAGTCAGACAACCCTTACTCATTGCTTAGGCCTAGAGATTTCAATGAGACATCTCATGTAGGTAAAACCTATTTGGATGAACATAGGTAGCAGAATCAGGCCAGTAGGTAGGCTAACGGCCACCAGCTAAATTCACATAGATCACTGAACAGCTGGTTTTAATACCATTCCATGTTATATAAGTGACCTTTTCTAGATTCATTTATCTGGAATAAAACCACAAACACAAACAATATGGCACATACCTGGGACAAGAGCCCAGCTCTTCAAATGTTTTAATTTTGATTTTTTTTTCAGTTTTGGATATTCTCTTGACAAATCACTTTAACATTTTTGTTTACAGTAATAAAAATAAATTACTCTTAACAGATGCATGTATAATATACACAATAGAGATACAGTGCAATAACAGCATTGATTTCTTGTCACTTGTTCATAAAGTGCATTGCAGGGGTTTTATTTAATCATAACTGAATGGGAGCGATACACTTTCCTTTGCAATCAACTTACCCAATCAGGTTAAAAGGATAATGAAAAGAGTTACATAAAAATCATTTATTGTCCTGATTGAGCCGATTTTTTTCCCTAGTTCCCAGAATAATAAGCAGAACAGTCTGCCACAATGTATGTGGGTCCGATCCCACAAGATCTTTTGTGTATGATATTTCCCTTGACTTCTCTGTGCACAAAAGGCTTGTGTTAGGGGGGGTCGAAATCTGTCAAATGACTTTGTTCCTTCAAAAGGCTGCCCTCTTGTTCACTGCTTTTTCCAGCATTAGACAGAAAGCCAGCACAAGGGCTATGCATCAGTTAGATTCAGCAAAGCATTTAGGCGCACTTGAGTCCACAATACACACACTTAACTTTTAGTGGTTATGGATGGGCTGCAAATCAGGGTCCTAGTCCTTCTGAGGGCTCAGGTGAGCCCCTGAGCTGTGTATAGGCCTGATGCTTGTCCTCTGTCCAGGGATGCATTTCACGCACAAAACCAGGACCTGTATGCACTCATTCCACTCCAGTGGGTGCTGGCTCAAGCCCAGAGGGCCCAGTCAAGTGAGATGACAAGAACCTCCTTATAAGGTGCTGAGTGCCTTAACTCCCTCCTGCAGCCAATGGAATCTGAGGGCACTCAGCACCTTGCAGGATCTGGCCAAAACCCAGAACTGTGACTGAGCAACTAATGCAAAGGAAATGGGGGAGGGGGTTCTGGAGAGATGCCCGCACTTTAAACATCCAGCGTGAATAAATGGGTTGTTGAGCGCCGCATCCTTCCCTCAAATCCCTGCATTTCCCATTGACGTCAGTGAGAACTGCCTGTGCAGATCTGAGAGCAGAATTTGAATGTGGATCACTGATTTTTAGTTGGGGTTGTGCGTGTGCTTCCAAAGGGAAATTTGGCCTCAAGGGCAGAAACTATCCAAAATACATGAAATACCAAAGGCCAGACTCTGCTTTCAGTGACATAGTAGCTTAAATCCATCTGTCATCAGAAGAGACTCTCCTGATTTTCGCTGGTGTAGCAGAGCAGAATCTGGTCTGTGTTTCTTAAATCTGGCTGAGCCCAGCAGTATCTCTTTAAAGGCTAGATGCACCTTCTGGGTCATAAGCAAACCTCTTCCAACACTGCAGGAGTGGTGCAACTCCATCCTCAAGTAAAGCCTTATAGCCAGAAACCCATCCATTGAGTTACAAGAGATGATCCCTATACACCATGCAATTTCTTCTACGATGGGCCTGATTCTGATCTCATGGTGGTGTAAATCAGGAGTCGCTCCACTGACATTAACTGGTAAAACTGGTGCAGAGGGGAGATGAAACAGGCCCCAGTGATGTGCTGCATCAATATTATATCTAATATCTAATAGCTCCTTTGCACGGTTGTTCAGTAGCGAAACTTTGTGCATCAGGATAAGACCTTTTCTTAAGACCATCCAGTTGTTCTATCGCCTTGACTCTTCAATAAAATTGTAACACTGTGTTTGTGAGGTCAGGATCTATTGCTATGATAGTGCGCTGTCAGACATCCACCTCCTGACCATAGCAGGATGCACAGATTGCGAAGGGGAAAACCTTTGTCTAGAACACTTGACATGAAGCAGAATTTATCAAGGCAACCGTTATTCTCCTTAACCTAGCCAGTTAGAGAAAGAGCTGATCTCCTGCCTGCTACTTAATGTGAAGGTTCACCTTAGCCTTTCTCAGTTGATTGCAATAATACTTTCCATATCATTTCTCATGTTCTAGACTACAGCACTTGCAGACACAGATGGTTGGCTTTGCAAAATATTGCCAATAGGAGTCAGTTTTGCAAATGGTGGGTTTGAATCCAGGGCCCATTTTATCTATGTCCCCACAGGTCCAGGATAAAAGGGTGTTAGAACAATGGTTCTGGTTTGCCTCCTCTAGTTACAGACTGCTCCACATCTCTCATAATTCACTGTATAGCATTTCATAAAGTTTTCCAATAGGAATCGCCTCTCTTCTCTAGGGTCACAGAAACAAAAACTCAAGCACCTACATTACCTATTTTGTAACAGACAATTAAGCCTTTATCAGGCTGATTCAAATGAAATTATAAGCAAATCCTGATGCTGCTACCTCACCAAGAAAAAAGGACTGGCTTTAATGAGAAGAATAAGAGGCAAAGTGTTGTACACGTCATATCATTATTTCTGACAGTTAAAAGTGTATTGTGGGTGCCATTAATTATACCAGACACTGATACAATTTACATAATTATGAAGATCAAAGACTTACTGTCAAGCAGATTTAGACTAAAAAATTAGGTTTTTGTTTAAAAAAGAGGGACTTTCTAACAATGTGAACAGTCATGTTTTCATGATTTTTATTCTAAATTCAAAGAAAACTATTTGTTTGGGGTATAAAAATGGTCATGCTAGTATTTTGATTAAGAGGCTTTAACATTCCTGCTGGTGACGTGAAATTTGTTAGACACAGCTAGTGAAAGTGACAAGTACAGTTTCACTGACCAAATAAAATAAAATATCAAATAAATTCAATGTTAAGATTTTAACAATCTAAGGTATGATTAATAACACTGATAAAGGCGTATTTTTAAACTTAGGGGACCCGATCCATGAAGTTGAATGCAGTTACCCCCAAGAATTCATTTGGCTTGTAACAGTGTCACATTTAACTATGCTTCCAAGCTTTTCCAATATTTTGTGCATTTAAGGAATGTTTTTCCTTCCTGTCTCTTGCACTCACTCTGTCCCAATGAAAACAACAAAGAACAATTTAAGAAGTCCTTCAAACTATGCTGCTGGCCATCAAACCTAATAAGAAAGAAAAGGGCAAAGAAGACACCTGGAAGAGAAAAAACTAAACACTAAAAAGCAGATTCATGTTTCTCTAGTCAACATGAAAGAATCCTGGGCTGAGTTTTGCTGGTGTTAAATATTTTGTGCAATTGCTTATGGCCAACTTCTTCACTCAGTTGCATGGGTGTAAATCTGGATTAACTCCACTGAAGCCACAGGAATTATATTAGTGTAATTAACATCAGGATCTGGCTCTTCACTGTCAGTCAAAAGCCTTTTGTTTGCATGTGAAAACCGTAGTTTACCAAGGGGGAGCAATGACTGAGGATGAAGTTTCTTTGCTGAAGACACTGGGGCTGGATTCTTTCCGCCACTTACACTGGTGAAAGGAGAGAAATCTGGCTGGCATTGGGCTGGGGTGACAAAGAGGGGCTCAATCCACATCGTTCTCTATCTGCCAGGAGGCCATGTCCCATTGCTGCTGCTGCTAATGGTAACTAAAGGAAGGAGCAGTAGCTCCACATGAGAATATCATGGGTTTGGGACTCCAGAGCTTGGGAGAGGCGAGAGCTGGGGAAGTGGCTGCCAGATGTGGCATGTTTCCCATAAACAAGGAAGATGTTACACAGATGAGTGCTGATTTGAGCAGTGTTGACTCCCCACACAAAAAGATTTCATACATATAGGGGGGAGCAATAGACAGCAGTGAGGAGGTGGGAGAAATAGCACTAGGGCATAGAACCTAATCAGTTGACCTTGATTCTCAGAGCTCTGCATTATGTTCTCTCTGCTCTACAAAGGCACTGAACCTCCCTGTTACTATGTGCTTACTGGATAAATAACTTTTATGACATAAATGCTGAGCACTCCCTCCAAAGTAAGTGAGCTCTTCAGCTGGTGTGAATCAGCATAGCTCTGCTGAACTCCAGGGACTTATTCCAGTTTTCTCCAGCTGAGAAATTTATGCCAGTTTACTCCAGCTGGTAAAGCTACTATTAACTACTTGAACCTTTAATGAATATGACAATAAATCAGAGCTGGTGTCTATATACCTCTGCACGTCAAATGGCTTGTGTCACAAGCATGCCAACAGCAGGAGCCTTAACTATGAACAAGGATCCGGATACAGAAGGGCACTCCAGTTGCTTTGTGCAACTCCCATAATTCAAAGCAGCTGGAAATTTGTGTTAAACTGCTTGCAGCTGGTCTGCATCATTAGAACGGTGCAAAGCATCCAGTACACTGATAAATCAGGCCCTTTGCCTCTGATTTGCCTCTTACACCAGATTTTCTACACCGGTGTAACTCTATTGATTTCAGCGGACTTCTTCCTGATTTACACCAGTGTGAGAGTGAGCAGAGTCAGGTCCACTGTTCTGTAGCAAAGCACTTCACAGACTCAGCTTTGAAATACAACAGAACATCAGTGTGGTATCACCTGGCACATAGCTTTACTGACTTGGCAATATTTCTAATAATTAACCTAGTTCTCTGAATAAATATTGACAAAGAGCACTGGAATGTAGAGCTGGTCAAAATACTTAGTTTAAAACTTTTGCCAATGAAAAATGGATTATGCTCGTACTACAAGTTTTGAAGACATGTTTTGATATTTCTATACCACAATGACAAACAAACATAGAGGAGGGCTTTAGGTTTTTTTCCTTATTCCCCCTTCCCCCAATTTTCCACTCATAAAAGAATGGGAGAGGGGAGAAAAGAAAAAGGGAGAGAAAAGGCCAGACAAAACCCCCAAAACAACACACACACCCATATTCTGGGGTTTTTTAATCAAAAATTGAAAGTTTCCAATTTTCTGTGAATTTTTAGAAATTCTTCATGAAGCATACTTAGCACTTTTCTGAACAACTCTCATTGTAATATTAAGTGCTTCCCTTAGCAATCTCTGAAACAATCATAAGGAAAGAACTACATTAAAATATTAATCCAAAATATCTGGATCCCAAATTACCTCTGGTGTAATTTCATTGAGCCAAATTTTGACACCCTTATTCACAAAGAATTCCATAGGTGAATTCCATTCACCTGTTCCATAATTAGCACACTGGAGCACAGTAAGATACTATTTAATGTGAGTACCTGAATTTAGTCAAGTGACTTCAGTGGAGTTACAGTAGAAATACATTTGCCAAGTACCTCTTTTAGAGGACATGCTTATATAATTTCTGACTTTAACATGGGGCTTTATAATCAGTCACTTCCTAATTTTAACTAATCACAACCCAATGTAATTCTCCTCTCAGACCCTGACACTGAGGGCCATGATCTCTACACATCTATGTCATATTTAATCTAGAGATCCCTGGAAATCAAGTACATTTCATTCATACCATTAAACTCCTTATGAGGAAAATTCTAAAATCAAAAGCTTGATAAAAGGGGATCCACTGGAAATCCAAGAAAATGCAAGATATTCAATTTAAATGTGTGTCCAGAGCTATACTTGAAATGCTACATTTGATTTAAAAATACAAAAATGAGCTGCCCAGAGAAACACAAATACCTGCCCCTGAAACCAAATGGTATAAAAACATTACTTTGAAATTAATTAATTAGTTTGTAATTAACTCTGACTTAGGAACTGCAGGAGGCTATGTGCAGCCATGGAAACAGAATAATAAATAAATGAACAGGGAAAGAAAGTGAACTAAAATTGGGAGAAGATCAGCTGAAATGTGTGCAGGTTTTAAATTGCTCATCATAAACCCGGGAAAGCTGGGAAACCTTTAGAAGCTACAAGCCACGCCCACCGCACACGTCAGAGATTCACAGTTTTGTCTTGGTGCGCACTGAGCTTTGATGAGCTAGAAAGATACCTTCATTGCACCATTCCCTAGAGAAACTGTTGTTGCACCTGTATTCAGACAGGAATCGGACATTTTGTCCTTCAGGAAATTACAGTATTTACATGCGATGGTCTCTCTTTTTTTCTTGTTCTTTTTCATTTTATTCTTTTTGTAAGTATAGACCTAAGTCAGGTTTGCGGCTGATACTGCAGGGAGGGGCTCTTTGAAAGGGGATCTTTCTGGCAGCGGGAGCACAGATCCCTTTCTAAAGGCGGGGGACTGCAACACATCTGGAGCATGGATCTCACGGGTCAAGGCGCCAAGCCATTCCCACGCAGCGCATTGAGGGAATAAATGGGGAGACAAACCGCCTAGAGGAGAGGCAACCCTGGACATCTCCCCTGTAGACCAACGTCCCAGCTTCTCTTTGAAGGCCCCTTCCTTTAATGAATGCACGTTTCCACTTGGCCAAAGGAAAACACAAGATAAAGGACACTTCAGCGTTTTCTCGCTAGCGCCACAAAGCACATGAGAGCGCAGGGGAAGCAGGAGGCGCTAGTGAAGCGAATGAATGCAGAGGTTTCAGGAACAACACGTGATGATGCGGGCTTCCCTAGAAGAACCAGCCAAGCCCGGAAGAGCCGTCTTTGGATCATACCCCTCCCCCCAGTGCAAGAGATCAGCAAACCGTACTGCTAAAACCGGAGTGTTACACCTGCACGGGGGGTGTGAAGCCTTCCTAGGTTCGGGTACGTTCAGGGAAACCCCATTTCTGACTCATAGCTCAGCGCCCTGGCAGGGGATTCTCTAGACAGCCAAACAGCTCCTTGCTCCCACTTTGCATTTTAAATTGCAATTGCACCGCCTGCCGTCTTGCAGAAAGGAGTGCTCTGTCCTCTCGCCTAGTAAGACACAGGAACCGGACTCTCACCCTGCAGGTTCTCAACGTGCTTCACCAGCTCCCAGAAAGACCCAGCCATCAGCCCACCCGCCACCGACATGCAGCCGCCTCTGAGCGGCCAGGCGGCAGCTGGACAGCGCAGAGCAACACTCCACAAGCGGATAGGGCAGCGAGGGAGGAGGAACGGCCCTGGTTTGTTCCTGGCTCCGAATCGGACTTCTCCGCCCCCCTTACCCGGCCGAGCGTCACTCGTTGACTTCAGTGTGCTTTGTTACAAAAACAAAAGAAAACCACCACGCAGCGTGTCGGCCTACCGCTTCCCCGGAGCTGTCCACGCCTCGTGGTGCTGAACCGCGGCCAGACCGTCCCTTTGATTATTGCATAGCAGAGCAGAACCTGATTATAGGGAGGGGACCGCCGCCAGCAACAAGCCCCTCCCCCACCTCCCCTGGGTGTGATCCCTCTAAACCCTTCCAGGCTAACAGCCGTGCCAGCGGGCTGGGCTCTGGAGAGCAGGGCCAGATCTTCTCTTCCCACGCCCCAGCCCCCGGGCCTGACTTTCCCCCACCCCTGGCCGGAGATCGGCTTCAGGGACTAAGGGGGATCGGCCCGAGGTCCAGCCCTGGCTCGGCGGCTCCAGAAAGCTGAGTGGCCCCGGGACAAAGACTCGGCCAGGGGACAGGATTGACCGACGTGCTGCGCCCCCTTTCCCGAGCTGAGACAAAGCCTCGGGCGCTGCCACTCTTCCTGGTGGTCTTTTGTTCTCAAAGGAAAAAAATACCTCGGGTGTGTAGGAACAGAAGCATTTCTTTGCAAGGACACCACGCCCCCTTGGCATCTCTTTCCCCCAGGGCAGGAGGGGCGGGGGCACCCGGAGGAGGGTGGGGCTCCCAGTCCGGGCGGCCAGCCCTATACATCACTGGATGTCCGCGGCCTGGAGGAGAAGGAGGCCGGCACGCAGCCGCAGCAGGCCAGCCACAGCGATTTCTGGATGTCCGGGTTGCGGAAGGCGTAGATGACCGGGTTGATGAGCGAGTTGCACGTGGCGGGTAGGGCCAGCGAGTAGGTGTAGACGGCGGGGTAGCTGGAGTCGGCCACCAAGGAGTAGATGGCGAAGGGGACCCAGCAGAGGGCGAAGGTGCCCAGGATGAAGGAGAGCGTGGACAGCCCCTTGCGGGTGGAGGTGGCCTGCGCCGTGGCGATGAACTGGTGCTGCACGGCGATCTGCTGGGCGTGCCGGAAGGCGATCTTGCAGATCTGCAGGTAGAGCTGCAGCATGAGGGCGAAGAGCAGCAGGAAGGTGACGGCCAGCACCGCCGCGTTGTCCTTGGTCACCGGCTTGAGGACGCTGCAGGTAGCTTGGTCGCGCAGACAGTTCCAGCCCAGCAGGGGCAGCAGCCCCACGCCCAGGCACAGCAGCCACATGAGCAGCAGCAGGGCGCAGGTGAAGCTGAGCGTGCGCTCCGTGTGGTAGGTCAGCGCGTTGTACAGCGACAGGTAGCGGTCCACGGTGATGGCCAGCAGGCTGCAGAGCGAGGCGGAGAAGGCGGTGAGCAGCAGCCCGGCGGCGCCCAGCGCCACCGCCGCGTTGGGCGGCCGCAGCAGGTACTGCACGCTGAAATTGACGATCAGCCCCAGGCCGGCCAGCAGGTCGGCCAGCGCCAGGCTGCCGATGAGCAGGAACGTGGGCGCCCGCAGGCTGGGCGTGTAGAAGAGCACTGCCAGCACCAGCGCGTTCTCGCCGGCCACCGCCGTGCCGGTGGCGCACAGGGCGATGTCCCAGGGACTCACCGGCCCCTGCGAGGCGCTGCCCGCGGGGGAGGAGGAGTTCGACGGCCAGGCGCTGGGGAAGGGCCCAGAGGAGGCGTTGAGGACCAGCAGGAGCTGCTGCGGCTGCTCCTCCATGGCGGCTGCCGCAGGAGCGTGGAGCATCGCTGGAGAGGGGCACAAGGGACAGAGGAGAGGAGGGTGAACGCGGCAAAGCCTGGCCCGGCACCCCGCCCGCGGGAGCCCAGCCTTGCGCCAGGCCCCGGCATCCCCACTCTGGCTGTAGCCGGGGAGGCGGAAAAGGCCAGTGTCCTGCACGGTGCCCCACATCCCCCTGCCTCCGGAAGCGCAGCGCGGGAAACACACCGAAACCACTCCATTAGGGGTCTCTAGCAGGGATCCGGCTCGATCCCTGAATAAAATGCTTATTTCCCTCCCCAGCTGGGCTAGTTCCCTTCCCCCGAACCTGCACGCTGGGGTGAACAGATCCGGGCGCCAGCCATTCCCCGCTCCCCCGGCCGTTCACACGGGGAGCAATGCGGAGCGGTTCCGTCAGTCAGCCAGCCTGGGGCAGAGCCGTATCTGCGGTTACATCACCTCCCTCCTGTGCCCCCGCGAGCCCGTGCCGGGCTTGAAATGGCTGTTTCCCTCCCCAAGCCCCACATACAGATACCAATTATTGGGGGCCGGGTCAGGCTCCGGCTGGCGCAACCCGTCTGGGTCCGTGCAAAGCCGGGGGAGGCTCCAGCCTGGAAACGGGCCACGGTAACTTCCCCTGGATTCACGGCGCTGCGCTCCGGGGGCGGCTGCAAAAAACTGCGGGGTCTGGGGCCGCATCGACCCCGGGCTTCCCGCACAGGAGCCCTCCTCACCCTCCACGCCTGCTCTGGGCCGTCGCACGGCTTTGGCTGGCAAGCCAAAGTTGCAAAGGGCAGCGATGGGTTAATCTGGAGTCTCTTCGGCGAGGCTCAGAAACAATTCACCTACGCCGCTCTCCATCGACACCTTAACCGGCTCGCCTTCCCCCCCCCCCCCCCCCCCCCCCCTTGTCCGCAGAAGAAAAGTCAAACACGCGGAGCACACCCGCATCCTTGCTGTTTTACCTTTCTCCGATTCCCGCGGCTCAGCGTCCCCCTCTTCCCGGGCTAGACCTTCCAGTCCTTGGGTGAAGCCTCATCCCTGCGTTCCCATTGCTAAGAAGATCGCTGGCATTGACTTGCGCTTAATATTCTTGCCCCATTGGGTCTGCTGATAAATCTCAACTCTGACGTCAAAGTCTTCACTTATATTCATGATCAGCTCCAAGTCTGTGAATCAGGGAGGCTGTGAGCAGAATAACAACGAGCCTCCCTCCCTTGCTCCAGATCCAGGCGCACACACGAGGAGATACACACATACACATACACGGCGGGAGAGGCACAGGCACACACACTCACAAATCCTCTGGAATTTCATTCACAAGATTTCACAGCCGTTAGGACACACCTCCCCAAGGTCAAATCTTTCCCCACCTGCACTTGCGGATGCAGCTGGGCTCTCAGCTTGCAGTGCCTGCCTAGGCACCAGGGGCAAGAGCCAGACACAACAAAACGGGGAGAGAGATTTTTATTGCTGATTCTGAGGGAGATATTTGTGTTGGGGGAGGGGGCTGTGCACCTAACTACTCTGTAATTTGTCCTAGTGCAATGCCCTTTAGCCCCTTTTCCCAGAGAACAACAGAAGGGCAATTAAAAAATTCAACCCAAAGCAGTTTAGTGGGAAGCTATTCACACACACACACACACACACCCCCCACCTCCTGAGTTTGTGCCTTGGATAAACCAGTCCAAGAAAATCAATGCTAAACCAGCCACAATTATCTGTATATGCTAAACATATTATCTAAAAGCATGTACATACAGATACAGATATGCTTTAATACATAGCTAGTAAAAGCTTCAGTCTAGAGCTCAGAAATCTGCATATCCCCTCCACACTCCCTTTGAGATTGACTATATTTTTGTGCCTGGATAAAAATGAATGCTGTCACATTTGACATGCTGCAGTCTGCTATCACCAGATGAGGGAATCTGCGAACGCTATTGGTGGGCTACAGTGAAAGGGAATATTGAATATTGGCCTGGGAAACACTAGAAGAGTATTTAGTATTGCATGTGCTTATTCCTCTCCTTATCTTTTGTATTCCAATTTTATAATCCAGTGATGGGAGCTGTGGATGTGATACCATAACTACAGTGTCCCCATAACACTTGCTTCATATCACTACCCTGCTACAATTGAAGGTATATAAAAATTTCCTACCTAACTATTCAATCTGTTTGGATGGTACTCATCCCTGGGGAATAAAACTCCAGAAGACAATGATTTTGAATAATCTGAGTGATTTAATAATCCATAGAGCAGGCAGTATAATTAAAATAGGAATGCCAGCAACACAGATCAACATTATAAGATAAACATATATTTCCTTAATGGTTTAACGACATAAATACAAATGTGGGCCCATTAATGTATATTTTAAAAGTGTAACCATACCAAATAAACTAACATAATAACAATAGTGAGAAGCAATGACTACCGAACACTCACGCCTTAGTTTTCAAATAAAGCAGATTATTTCAATATAATGAATAAAGGGAATGTTAAATATGATTTACAGTGAATTCCTTGTGCAGATACTTAGGGATCTTTTCGATCAGGTTCATGTTAGTACTTTGATGTGAATTTAATTGAAGCAGAATTTGTCTTTACCCAGAAAAGTGACACTCAAACTAAGGTTTGCAAGCCGTAAGTGGCTCTTTAATGTGTCTCTTGTGGCTCTCTGCAGCAGATGATATTAAAACACTTTGACTTAATTATGAACCAATATATTAACCAGTCAAGATGCCTTTATTATCTTATTAACCAATTGCAGCTGATATAATAATAGTTGGTCTGACATTTTGCTGTGAGACATATATTCTCAATACTGTAGTTCTTTTGAGGAATGTTGATTGCTAATTTGGCTCCTGAACATTGAGATCTGAGCACCACTGACCTACAAGAATAATTTGCTTTGTCATATCTGAGATAGATTTAATAGTCGCCTGTTTGGAGTTTCTGGGCACGTGCTTACATGGTTTCTGGTGTGTGTGGAGAGAGAGGGAACATGGAAAAAGGAGAGAGTGAGAAATCAAACTGAGCAATTCACTCAAGCTAACAGTAATTATCCTGTAGTACTGGATGGGCAGAATATTTGACAGATCCTCATATGATAAGATTGTGGTCCAGCCTCTATTGCTGTTATTGATCTTTACTATAATTGCATTTACAGGCTTTGACTGGGGATCAGGACCCTGTTGTGGTAGGCCTTGTACAAATATGTAACACAGAGGCAGCACCTGCCTCAAGAGTTTACAATCTATTCCATTTCAGTCCCAATGAAGTCATTTGGTCTCTTTGTGGGAGTAAGGCAAACATGATTTGGCTGTAGAAAAAGTGGATGATTTTAATGTGATGTGAGTGCAATTCTCCCTCTCCCAGGATCTAGGCATGATGGGGATTGCTTCATTTATAGTACTTCCCATCTTGGGGAAGGAGTGGGCAGCATAAGTTGGGGAGAGTCTGGGTAGGAAACTAGAGGAGGATTCAGGGGCTCCAACCCCATGGAGGAAGCACTCCAGGCCTGTGCACGGATGCCCTTTTCCTTCCAGCAGATCTTGCGGAGGAGCTACCTGTTTTGGGAGACAATCCCTTGGCTGGCAAACCCTCTTCTCATACAGGGAGACCTCAGAGGAAACTCCACAAAGAGAACCCCACAGAATCCTACTCCTTCCTCAGCCTGCCTCATGGATTTGTCAGTGGGAGAGGGGACCTGGATTCCAAAATGTCATGCAGAAGTTCCTAGAGATGTCAGAGGAAACTAATAATTGTCTTACAGTGCTGAGTGCCCACTTTAAATATAGAGGGACAAATCTTGAAGCCTTAACTCTGGCAAACCTCCATGTGGATTTGATTGGGGCTGAATGAAGGACTCAGGGTTTGGCTCCCAACAACATGCATTGGCCTGTATGAGGGAAGACATTGCCATTTCTTCACTTGCATAATTGGAAAAAAAGATCACTTGCATTCTTGGATGGAATTTTCCGTGGTTCTGGCATGATTCCGAATTCCCAGCATTGCCTTTGACAGCAAAGGGAGCTTCGTTTTTATGGTTTAGATTGTTTGAGTGTCAAATTCTGTATAACAATTTTTTTTAAATGGTTAAAAGCGATCACTCCAACCCAGGTGCATACATCAGACTGTCCCAGGGCAGTGCTACCTAGTGTGACTGGTTCTGACGTTGAACATGTAACCATGTTCCCAGTGACATGGGCAAGGCAATCTTTACATAAGGCTAAACAGTTCTTGAGAAATGTCTCCAATGCAAGCCTGACCAGAGATGAGCAACTCCTGGGAAATGAGGCACTCTCTCATCTGCTACTGACAACAGTAGAAGGTGAAGGTGCTCAGCACATGGCAGACAGACGCACAGCCAATTAGAAGCAAAAACCCAACATGCTTTCAGTTTATTATTAGGCATTCATAATCTCTGCTGTAGACAGAGATCCCCTTTAGCTCTTTTAATGATCTATCTACCATTTATCTCATCTTCATCACCATGTTGTCTATAGTACTGTGCATCAAGAAACGCTAATCATAATAATATATTGCACTTCTCTAGTGACTTCCTCTGAAGGTTCAAAAGCACTTTCTAAACACCAATGAAAATCACCTGCCAACAAACCTTCTACATAGGCAAAAATTATGATCTAGAAACTAGTTGGGTCTGATAGAAAACTCCAAAACAGACAGACAGATGGAACAGACATGGAGACTGAAGTGGAGAGATGGCATGTGACTTGCCTGAGGTTACACAAGAAGTCTCCAACAGTACTGGGAAGAGAACCCAGATCTCCTCTCCCAGTCCCACTTTAGGTGTAAGATCATCCTTCCTCCATTTATGCCTGAGTTCTCCAAACCCCTCATTCCCTGTTAGACTAACTCAGGACATTGTTCTGAGCAAATCCAGTTTTTCTTTCCTGGTTCTGCCTTCCCCTATTCAGTGAAGCTGAGTAATTATACCGTTGCAGTTCCTTCACTTGGCCAGTCAGAGATTTCGCCCCTCATAATAGCAAAAGTTTATCTAGCAACTTTCATCTCAAAGTGCTTTGTAAGTGTTCCATCCATCCTTCCTGCACGGGGCTAAAATCTGCTGCCTCAGCTGCTGAAGAACGGGAGTGGAGACTCTGCTCATTGCATTCCCTGCACAAAGGAAACATGCTGCTCAGGACAGAATTCCTCCAGGGGGATTAGATATATTTGCTCAGGTGCATTGTGCTGCTCCTTCGAGTAAGTGCCAACTGTACCCTGGACAGTGCTTGATGTAGACAGCAGTGTGTGCATTAGCCAGCTTGGGAGTAAGGAATGGACTAGACACAACCCTCAACTGCAGGCCATTCTCTTGTGGTATAGGAGCTAGAGCGGCTCTCCTGAGACTCTACTATGCAGATTACATGGGGCACAGGTAGGGCTCCTTATAACTTCCCACCCCACTTGCAAACCAGCATGGCTTACAGGAGTTGTATCACAAAAGAGGAATCACTTCACTCATGTCTCAAGATCCAGACATTGTGCTTTGCCCCATGGCCAGAGAGTGTGCGATGGCCAGCAGAAATACCAGCAAATGATGGGAGGGAGAGTGGCATCAGGGACATCAACGGAAACAGAATGTGCTGATGTACTTAATACCCTCGAGTAGCCAGGCTTTTAGACCCCAAGGTGATGAATGCCGTGTAAATGCCCAGACAAAGAGATAAATAGCTAAATAGCTAGTGCTTACCATTGTAAGACATGTGCCACAATAATTAATAACTGGCCAAATCACAGGAGTTAGACTAGTGCAATCTCTACGGTCCGGGGCAATTCATGTAGATCAGTACCACTTATATCAATTGGTATTAAATAAGAGTGTGTCCTATGTAACTCTGGCTATTTATTGCTGAATACTGCTCAAAATGTTGTCTATGTCTTTAATAAGACTTGTGCCATTCGCTAATAATGTCCCTTGAAATGTTTAACATTTTGATGGCGATCTTCCCAACTGTATGGGTTAGTAGCTTACTTTTTCTTATGCCTGGTCTATATTTTTGCTGCCATCGCTAGGTCAGGTGTGGCGGAAAACTACATCCCTCTCATACAGTGTATAATTATACTGGCAAGCCCTTCCTCATGTAGACAGGCCTTAAATGAACACTTGGATTCTGGAGCTAAATCATGAAACAAGTCCCCCTAAATGGACAACAAGTTCACACAATCATCTAACGCAGTAAGCACTGGGGTCTGCCTGTGGGTGACTTCAATGGGATTGCACAAGGGATGAAGTTGGTTCATTGGCCAATCTGCTCAGCCACTGCTCACAATCTCCCCCTGCCAGCCTGCCGTTGTACACAGTAGGCTAACGTCAGCCACAGTGTGAGACCAGGAATAACAGCAGGCGTGGGTTTGTCCCAGTATGATCACTAACGCCGTGAGTGCAGCTAAAGATTTCAGCAGTGTCTTAATCAAAAGCTTGTTGGATAACAAACAAGGCCCCATCAGCTGTTGTTCCCAAGACATTAATACTGTTCGACTGCTGTGTATGTGGCATTTGCCTGCTACACACATGGCAGATGGCAGACTTGCAGCTGTGCAGATCTGGCATTTAACTTTGCCAGCTAGCTAGCTAGCTTGCCTACAGATTTTTTTCGGGAGGCAGAGGAGGAGGGAAAAGGTGGGCAGCTGTTTCATGGAAGATGCAGGAAAAGTAGCTTATGAATCAATTCAATTGTCCATGCTGCTGCCCTGGGTCCTCTATTAGCTTCTGCTCTGCAGATGAACGGCTCAGGGTGAACTCCTGGCCGCACTGAAATCAGCGGCAAAATGCTGGTGGCACCGGGATTTCCCTGTAGATGTGTACGATGAATTTTAGGGGCATGGAATGGCCTCTGCCGTTTTTGCTCCTTCGCACACTAATGCTCATTTGACATATATTCCTCCTCCTCCTCCTGACTGGAGGCTGGTTGAGAAAAAAACACTTCTCAGGATCTGGTCCTGTCCCACCCCTCCTGCTCCACCTGATAAGGGAACTGTTCCGTGCTGCTGCCGTGTCTGCCAGCTGTCTCTAGCTGGGCCCAGGCACTGTAAGAAGTAATGTTTCCATATCGGACACGGGCAGATTCGCTCATTCTTTTAATATTGACAATGGGGGTTGGCCATTTACCAGCTTGGTTAGTGGCACGGGAGGAAGGGGTAGTGTCAGTGATGCTGTGTTTTGCCTTCTTTTCTTAACTTGGCAGCCAGTACTGGCACCCCATAGCTTTCTGAGCTGAGCTCACAGCAGGCAGGTTGGCAGCAGCACCAGCAATAGAAGAGATAGCGTGCCCCATTCACTCAGTGCCCCATTCACTCAGTGCCCTGTTCATTCTGTGCCCCGTTCATTCTGTGCCCCATTCACTCAGTGCCCCATTCACTCAGTGCCCTGTTCATTCCGTGCCCCATTCACTCAGTGCCCCATTCATTCTGTGCCCTGTTCATTCTGTGCCCCATTCACTCAGTGCCCTGTTCATTCTGTGCCCCATTCACTC